>VZRV01001889.1:154886-219212 GCA_013398115.1 Falcunculus frontatus | reverse complement strand
CCCCCCCCAGTTAAATCTAAACAGTTCATATTAGAATGATGCTTTAGGTGTCCCATGCAATGCAGGCAGACAGCATGAATGGTCTTCACTTCTCACATGCAGATGCCCAAATATACTAAGCTCTAATACTCACCACTGGCAGGGGTGTGGCTGTGCATCCTGCTCGGTTCCCAGGCAGGAGACAACATGGAATTGCCTGTTACAGGTCCTGATCCAGCAAAGCACTTAAGCACATGCTGAGCTCTACCCATGTGAGTAATCTTGCTGATTTCAGTGGGCTTACTTGCACGATTAAAAGATAATCTTGTCAAAGTGCTCTGCTGGATTGGAGCCATGGCTGTTTATGTCATGTGAGCCCCATATCTTCAAATTAAATTCCATGGTAAATAACACATAACTTTTAACAAGAGAGCTAGTTTATTATCCTTGGTGGTACTACACTCACGGTCCTTCCTCAGTGGGCCCTCTTCCTGCTGCTAAGCAGTTGTTTGTGTGGCAGAGGGAGTACCGCAGAAATGGCATTTGCTGTACTTGCACATTCATTTTTCTGAAAACTACAATTTGTCTCTTACACAACTCAGTGTCCAGGGGATTGCCTGTCTGCATTTTTGACATCATGGACACCCTACAAAGCCAAATCCCTGGTGATTTTGAAGTGCTCAGAGAATTGGTCCATAACCTTTTGTTTTCCTTTTCTTCTGCCTATGATTCCTGAGAGCAAAGCTCTCTTTAAATGTCTTATTTCTTCTCAGTCTTTCTTTTGCTATTCTGGGGCCATCTTGAAGTAAAACGGTAGCCTAAATTTGAGAAGGATTTTTTCAGTGAGTTTTTTTGCAACTGATGCGCTTCTAGGCAGACCTTAGGAACTGATGAACCAGCCTTTTCAGAAAAAAAATTACTTGGCTGGAAAACTCCTGGCCAGCTCCATTTATAACTATTCCTGATTTAATAATGACCTGAGTCCTTCTGGCTTCTACTTTGTGTTCCTTGCTTTTATTGAATAAAGGTTTAAGGGGAATTTTTAAAGGGTTTAGGAGCTGGAATACTCCAGAAAGTAGGTGGTGGCATAATTCCTATGCTGCTTAGACTCCTTAGTGTCCTCCTCCTGTGGATCAATAAATTTCTTTCTCCCCACAAAATTTCTCAGTTTTCTCACTTGCATCTTCTAAGAAATTGGTAATTAGGCAAAGTTCTGTTTGACTAATTACTCCAATGGAGCTTTTCCAAGTGTGAACTGCTGGCTAGTAGTACTAAATCCAGCAAGGCAAGAAATGCTTTTGGTAGACTTAAAACTACTACTAAGCTCTCCACCTTTATGAATAAGGAGATGTATGCCCTACATGAAGAGCTGCACTGTTGCATTTTTCTCCTGTGCCCCAAGCTTTGAAACTATCTGGGAAAACACCAGTCTGAAAGCAGTGAGGGGGTGTGTCCTACCTTTCACTGTGAGGAGAGTCGCGGTAGGAATCCGGGGTCTCTCTCGCATGCCGGAGGAAGCTGTTGCCTTCCCGTGGCCCGCCGATGCCATTGAGGCGGCCCCGAGGCCCCGCTGGGCTGGCGTGCCTGCTATTCTCTATGGAGGAGCTGACGAGCACCGAGTGGCTTTCAGAGAGGATGCTTTCAGTGTGGCCATTACTCCAGCTGGAGAGCAGCAACCAGGAAAAGAGAAAAGGAGAGTGTGAGAGTGGGCTTTGGTGGCAAATGCGTATGAGCAGAAGTTTACCCAGGAAAAGGAAGGTTCTGTTGTCACTCAGGATCTGCAGCATAACCTTTGGGTTGGTAACTGGGGCTGCAGAGTTTAGTGAATTGTATGAATCCACAGGCATCAAGGTGATTTTGCATGTATTGATAAAAGGAGAGGGAAGGAGGGCGTTTTAGTCATCAGAACTGTCACTGATTTAGCAATTTCCATATACTAAAATTCACTGTGACAGTATTGAAATGCCATTCAGACAATAAAGGTCTTTGTAAATTCCTGTGAAGATAATTAATTAGGTGATACGACATCAAATATTGTTAGTCCTAAAATGAAAACACTATGGAGGGAGCATAGATCTTCCCAGGTTTGTTGTTTTACAAATCTTTTTGGTTTTACAACAGCAACGGATCAGGTATTACAGCTGCCATTTGCCTTCTCCCTCCAGTACCTGTGGCTAGGTGTCTGGGTGACTGTCACGGAGTGATGTGTTGTTGAGGTGTAGTGGCTTGTAGAAAACGAGGTCTCTGTTTCTCGCTCGATGACATGCTCACTGGAGATTACATTTTTCGAAACGTACTGCTGAAAAAAAACCCAGACAAACCTCAGGTTTACAAACTGTAATTCACAGCACATTTGTATACATAATTGCCAATCCCTCCTTCCCAGATTTCAGTCTTTTACACGTGCCAAAGCACAAATTTTGTCACTTAAATACATGCAGAAACCATACTGACACGCATACTGGCACATTCATGTACACCTCTGCATACATAGGCCATCTAGACTCAAAATTGGAGGAGGCAAATGAGGAAAGTAGCAAAGGTCTGCATGCCAATCAAGCTGTAAAAATGTATCTAAAAAGGGAATGAGAAGTCCCAATAGACAGAGATGTGGAAAGGCAATCTCCCTTTACCATCAGATACACCAAAAATACTATTCTCTGACGGAGGAGACGGCAGTAGTTTGCGGTAGCAATTTTTTGTGTGGAGAAAGCCAAGAGAAATCAGTCACCAGCGTGCAGCAGGTAGATGTTTAAAAACCGTGGGGTGAGCTTTCCTGTGGCACTGTCAGCCTAGGCTGAAGCATGGGCAGTGAAACCTACATTGACCAGCTGGACGTTATCCGGTGGTGGGTTGGGGTGGTGCGGCCCGTTGGCCATGTTCATCACATTGTTCCTTTCCGAGCGCAGGCTCTGCCGGAGGCGATCATGCAACTTTTTCCTCTGCTTCCTGTGCACGAAACACGGAAATGATTTTAATAGACAAAAGGAAAGCAGCTGCACCTTTCAGCATATTGATGTTGGTGATAATAATATAACATCACTTTTTTTGCCAGAATTTTCTCCACTGCTGCTAGAGCTCAGAGTAACTCTGAAAACCACAGGTTTAATTGCAGCTGGAGCTGTGGGGACCTGCACAGGGGGAAGGATATTTGGGATCCCTTCCAAGAGTCAGCAGGACACAGGAGGATGGGAATAAGTGAGAGGAAAAGGGAAGCCATTTCTAAGCAATGCTCTGTCTCAGGAGGAGCTCTTTTCTGCACTCAGAAGGGAGGGGGGAGAGATTTTAACCCAGTCACCTTGACACCTTCACAAGGGCCAAGGCAAGGTTTCTGACAGCCCATCAAGTTACGCCTCTCTGTTCGCCACATGGAGCCGAGGTGTCTGTGCCTCAGGGCTTGCTTGCAGA
Source organism: Falcunculus frontatus (assembly GCA_013398115.1). Lineage (NCBI taxonomy): Eukaryota > Metazoa > Chordata > Aves > Passeriformes > Falcunculus > Falcunculus frontatus. The sequence continues at coordinate 215,825 of VZRV01001889.1, read as the reverse complement.
CACTGGAACACGGGCTTTGTGATGTGGCAGGTACATGCTTTTTGGTGGGATTCATCCCCTACCTCAACAGTGTACTTCAAATACATAAATGTGTTAAAGAAGTGGAGAGTGCAGAGGAAGCCTCAGAAATCCAAAGTGAGAATATATGAGACAGGCCTCAGCCTGCAGGCTCCCCGGCAGCTCTGAGAGGTTTTGTTTCAGCAACATCAGATTTGCTCGGGAACCTAATGATTACCAGGTGGATGCCAAGGCTGCTAATGCATTTAGTAGAACTATCCATGTGTTAATGACATGATCTCTGGCTGACTTTGATGCTCCTGTCCTTAGCTGCTGTTTTCCCGCTTGCTAATAACATGTAAATCCTATGAGGAACGGCTGCTGGAGCTGGGGTTGTTTAGCCTGGAGAAAAAGAGGCTCAGGGATGACCTTATAACTCTCTACAACTTAGGTCCGTGTGAAGTCTCCAGCCTAATTTCATGCTTGCCCTATAACATGCCTCCTTTCTACAACTGCCTGAAAGGAGGCTGTAGCCAGATGGGTATTGGCCTCTTCTCCCAGGCACATAGCAACAAGACAAGAAGAAATAGCCTCAAGCTGTGCCAGGAGAGGTTCAGGTTGGACATCACGAGGAATTTCTTCATGTAAAGGTTTATTAAGCATTGGACTGCCCAGGAGGGTGGTGGAGTCACTATCCCCAAGGGTATTCAAGAAACGACTGGTCATGGCACTTAGTGCCATGGTCTAGTTGATAAGGTGGTGGTCAGTCAAAGGTTGGACTCAATCTCAAAGGTCTTTTCCAACCTAGAGGATTCTGTGATTCTGTTATCCTTCCAGCTCTCCTCAGAAGAACTTTTTGGAAGATCATTACAAGCTGTCAGCAACAAAACTTACAGCATAGCAAAACCTGGCACCGTGAACACTATGCAGAACACACTAAATAGAACACCAAAATAAACAACCAGAATAAGGGCTATTCGATTGCAGACTTAATTTATCAATATTACCCAGTTTTCTCTCATTACACTGGAGAACTTCCACCATACTGTCACAGAATCCAGGGCAGTGAAGGGAGGATGCAGGCTCCAATACACTGTGGAATGCATGTGACTTTGGCTGTGGCAAAAGCTAAAATACATAAAACTCCCTATGCTGTATGCAGAAGTGCAGATAGTGTTGGCAGGGTAGGACAGTGTAAGATATTTTCAGTCCTGTTTTGAACTCAGGGGGACTATTCCAAGCTTTACAAAAAGGAGGAGTGAGCAAGGGCAATAAATATGCTGAAGCTTGATAGCCACAAAAGCTTAAAGACTATGAAAACATGACTTGACACACAGCATTTTACATATTTTCTCTGTGTGTATGTGCCTGGATAGTGGAAAATGCTTAATTTATATCACATCACATGAATGGCATACGCAGATACATCTGTCTTGGAAATGCTCCCGTCTCAGAAGGATACAGTCTGTGATCCATGCAGACTTTGTGCTTTGAGGATAACCAGGCATCATCTTAGGACATATAAGTAGTTAAGGTGTATAGAGAGTGCAGTGCCAGGAGACATTTGAGCTACCCAAAGACCTGCTAGCAGAGAAGCAACACTCAAGCAAGGTTTTAACTCAATTTCACAGCTCCCCTTCATGAGACTCTGGAGACCTTGGGAGCTGAGAACAACCTGAATTCCTTAACACGGTAGAGAAAGTGAGCTCTAGAAGGAGTTTGAGTTTGTCATCTGCAGGACTGAAGTCCTGGCACATGTAACCTGGGAATCCATCCCCAGAAAACCGCATTACTTCCCACCTTCAGTGACCAATGTATTTGAATTTGCATGCTTCTATCTGTGCTGTTTGTCCTCTAGTAAAAGGACACTAACTAAAAAGAGAAATTACTCCACAAAACTGAGAAGAAAGAATAATAGGAAAGTCAGTGTGTACTTCACTCAAGAAGCTTTTTTCTTCACGTAAATGATTTGCAAATAAAGTACCTTTGAATTAAGACTCAGTGTCTGAAGATACTGCCTTGGCAATTGATCAGCAGTATTTCTTGCAAGGAGACCAACAAAATCTATGCTACTACATCGGTTGTTCTCCTGACATCATTCCAGGATTTCTCCTGGTTTCTGAGTTTTCCCCTATGTAGGGAAAAGAGCTTACGTAAATCACCTCACAGATAACAGTCTGGCATCACTGCTGCATTTGGAGGGCCATATCCTGGCATGGCCCTCTCATCAGCTGTATTTGAAAACACTTAACTTTTGGTTCACAGTGATTGCTGATGTCTGGGGGAAAAAAAGCATCCAGACCTCTGATGGATTCTGGGGGCTTTTTACACAGAAAACCATACTTTAGGATCCTGACTAAATGTTTGTTGAAATACATGGGGATGTGATTTCTAAAAGTAGTAATTGATCTGACTTTTTATTGCTGTTTCAGTTGTTCCCCACTGACCACTGGCACAAGGTTATGGGTGGGAGCAGTTGTGTGTGAGTGTTTGGACTCTCACTGAGAGGGACAAATGATCTCTCTCCTCCCCCACTTTTAACACATCCATTATTGGTGGGGCTTACAACAAAAAATAACAGTCCAACTGCCAATCAAGCCTTGAAACAGTAAATCAGGTTTATACAAATGTAAAATATTTATGATAAGGGTTTTCTGTGTTTTGGTGGGGAGATTTATAAGAGCAGCCAGAAGTTTTGGCAGCAGAAATTCTGCTGATGTTCTGTGTAATTTATGGTCCAGAGTGCCTCATGCATGTTTGAGAGTCACCCCCAGTAATTTAGAGACTCACAGAATACATTTAAATGCCCACTTTTGCATTGAGAGCACTTCCATGTTCAATTTTTTGGCCTTTTGTGTGTAGTAACTTTTAGCATCATTAATCGTGCCTCAAGTACAAACAAATTAGGCTTATACATAAAATTTACTGCTGGAGAGCAACATGATTCCAGTGTTTGAGTTTGTTCCTTTTCAGCTGGGGAAATCAGCTGAAATGGGTGATAGAAAAACAAACAAACAAACAAACAAACAAACAAAAAGGACAAAAAATTGCAAATTACATTTGAAGACTGAGAAACCTTTCAGATACCTGTCTTATTTTTGCACTGCTGATGGACATGGAGACCTGCATTCATCTAGCTTGGACCAGAGTACCCTGGTCACAAGTTTCTCTCTTAAGCTCACCTCTAGAGAAACCCAGATACAACCTTATGCCCAGAGTAGCTACAGTCAACTGGGAAGGCCCTGACCAACAACCACAGATATAAAATAGAAGAGAAAAGTTTACTTGGTTTTGCAGTAGGCCACCACACACATGATGCCAACTACTAGAAGAGCAATGCAAATGCCAGTTATGGTCAGCACCCGTTTCTGGTACAGTTCCTCAGCTTCTAGAAAGGGACAAAAACAGAGAAAGTCACAACATGGAGGATGGCTAGGCAAGGAGCACACAGTCATCAGCTGTCATGCTACAAACCACTGCACAGATTCACACAGCCACACCGAGACACAGCCACCACACTTCAGGCAGACTCATTATTGACTGCAAGGAGAACAGGACTACACCACAAACTATTATCACAATACTGGGGACGAGAACAATTACAGTCAAAAGTCACTTTTTTTTTTTTTTTAAAGCCAACGAGAATAATATCTAAGAAACAACTTCACATTTGACAAACACAGCATTTGCTGGAAATAAAAATGCACTGTGGTAAGGTAATAACATGAATTTGCAAATGCTTTGGAAGTTTTGCAAAGACAGCTGGAATGAAAGCCATTTTTACAGGTCTTATGAGAAATTTATTTTCTTATTATCTTTTTTGGATTGTTTTCATATCCAATATCCCTCTGGTCCCATGTCAATTTATATCTCAGCTGTCTTTACAGGAGAGATTTCAAAATACTCTTCTACACTTGAGACATGAGCTTGGCTTGTAATTATATCACCAATGGAAATAAAGACAGGTTTTGAGCTCTGGTCATAAAATTCAGACTCTTTCTCCAGTGCTCCTCCTAAAACACAGCAGTATCAGCGACCAGCAGTGCCTTGTGTGAGAGAAATGCAGGGTTTCAACTTTGTATCCCTTTGTGACCAAGAAAGGAACTCTCTATCTAGGGTGGCAGCTTGCTCAGTGATGACAGCTTGTTACCATTCTCATTCATCGGAGACATTTCACTTTTATAAAGGTGTTAGTAGCACTGCTAATGTTTGGGCTGGAGCTACTGATGCTTTCCAGCCTTGCTCGTGCTTGGCAGAGAGCACTGCTGAGTGCTCTGCTGGGGAGATGTTACGTAAGGAGCTCTGAAACAGAGGCGCATTTTGTGTTGACGCTTTACAGATGTGGATTTGTCTTCCTGCTGTTAGGACGAAAGTGGATGTCTAGCTTTACTCAAGTCTTATTTTTGATTAAGCAGACAGACCAATAGTGATCTGCAATATCAACCACAATCAGAATACCAGCAGGTGATTAAAAATAAATGAATGACTTAGAGCTGCACGTCTTTGCACTACCTTTGGGATAAAAGCCAGCATTATTCCTGCTGGAAAGGACTTACATCTGGGGCTGGTACAGAGGTGCACAATGGTCTCTCGCATGTGCCATATGTCCCTGTCCAAATGATGTGTTGTCATAAGTGACACACCAGTTGGGGAAAATGCTCCTTACTGAACAGGGAACCTTCACTCCAGTGTGTTTTCTGCGTTTGTCTATTTTGTTTTAAAGTTGATGTGGGCAAGAGGCAAATACTCCATGCAACAAACCAAAAAGCGAAAATAAATCTTAATTTCTCTGATACAACGCACCACACCATGGAACAAATTTGTCTTACAAGCCAAACCCACTGTAAACCAAACACCAGCAAACAGGTCATGAGCACTGTCAGACAAAATTAATAGCACTAATTATTAACAAAGAAGGGGAAGGGGGGAGAAGAAGTGAGTTTGGTAAAACTAGGATGCTGCAAAAATGTATTAAAGAAAAATAAATATAACTCCAAGAACAGAAAGTAATAAAAGGGAAGAAAGAAAAGGCTGAAACTCCAACCAAACCAAACCAGGACAAAGAAAAAGAGGAAGGTGAAATATAGGGAAAGACTGGAAAAAAGGGTAGAGAAGTCAACTGCAGGCCTGGCACAGCATGCTTGGAACTGGAAAAAAAACAGAGAGAAGAAATGCTTGGGGACAAAAAAAAAAAGGTTGAAGCAGAGTGTGAAGGGATTTCTCATACAGCATAACTCCTCGCCTAGGCTAGTTAGTGGCACTTGATCCCCTTCCCATTTTTGCCCCTTCTGAAAGCGCTTATTAGTTAGGCATGGAAATGGTGTATTACAAGGATGTCATAGGAAACAAGAGAATTGTGCTAAGCAATTTAGGGGCTAATTTGAAATGCTTTGAATTATTATTTTTTTTTTTATTGTCATGCTGTCAGCTGTTAGCTTATGAAAACAAAATGAATAATGACGTATCAACCCATTTTTCATTGGAGGGGAAGGGAGAGGAAGTAGAAGATTAATTAACAGGGGACACCCTGCTCAGCTTTTATACTGAAGGAAAAATTGCACTGACTCCAGGAGCTTTGCTGCAGGCTGAGGCTGTTGCAAATGAGCTGGGCAGCTGGCTGGTGACAGCCTGATGGAGTTTGCCAGTGGGCTGAGGCTTGTTGCTTGGGACATTTCTGGGTGCTCACTCACTGCAGGGGATGAGGGATGCAGAGAGGGAGCACAGCTGTGGGTGCAGCCCTGAGCAACGCTCCTAGCACCAGCACATCTGGTGGGACTATAGGTCTTGATGGGCACGGGATATTAAACCCCTGGATCTGCTTTCACAGCCTTGGTTCCCTTCTGTGCCCTCCGAAACAAGGCCCAAAGGACAATGTGGCTTGGCATGGTGTGCATGAACGGTGGTGCTGCCGTGCCTTCCCTCAAACTCGGGGTAAGGTCTGCCTAGGAAGGCACATGTGCCCGGGCATGTCAAGCCCAGCAAGCCAGCAAGCTCTCATGTAAACCTGGCTGTGCTCCTGGCTGACAGGGGACAGCAGGGGCCAAATGGGGGATGCCCTGCTGCTCTGCAGGGGCCAGTGCGGGTGACAGTGGATGCTGGTGGCTAGGACAGGACCAGGATCCTGGTCAAGACTCTGCAGACGGCATGGTACCTCAAAGACAAGCCTTGGACTCTCTGTTTAAGGCCAAGAAGATTTTAGCAAAGAAATCCTGCGGAGCACTTGTGGTTATACTACATCTTGCCCCAAAACTGCCTTCTCTCTCTGATCAGTGTTAACGTTTATGGAGTCAGTTAATGACACGCAGCTAAATAATACATGCTGATCAAACTATCTCGAAAAAAATTTAAAGCAGCCTTGCAGGAAAGTCTGTAAAGAATTGTATGTGCAGTGAGAATTTAGAAAAGATTTTAGCCTGTTAAGTATTAAAAATAATTTCAAAAAATTTTTCCCCCTACAGAATGATATGAAAATCAAATCAGTGTAAGACTTAAGTCAAGATATTAAATGTGCAGCCTTTCAAATATGCATATTATGCAATTAATTTCACATCACTCTAATTTATACATAACTGATGATATATAAGGTCTTAAATTTGCTCTGTTTTAATGTTTTCCTTTTTACAGATCTCTGGGGATTTCTAAAAGAATTTAATTCCAACAGATTGTTCTGCTGATGTAATTTCATATATAAAGAAAAATTTGCATGTCATTTTTAAAAAGGATTTTAATTTAACTCCTCCAATGTTAATGTAGCCATATATCTTCCACTACAGTCTAATACTTATGTGTGGGAATTAATTCTACCTTAGGATAGTAATAAAAACAAAAATAAGCTGGGTTGTGAGTGATTTTTAAAATTTGGGCTTGTAATGGGTTTTCCACAGTTCACAGCTTAAGCTAATGACATTCTTTGGGGGCATTTTTAATAAGAACATGAACTAAAACTGCCTCACCATCTGGTTTTTTTTCATTTACTAACAATTATAGGAGATTCCAAACTAAAACTGACCTGAATTTCAAGTTAGCCTATTCAAGAAATGCATTATTTGTACCCCTGAATACAAACAGCTAGTCAGATGAGTACAGTCTATTCACGAATAAGACTTAAAAGATCTATTTCCAATATATTTAAAGCTGAAATATGAAAATAGTACCCACTGCCAATGCTCTAGCTGAGTTTAGTTTTAGAAATACTGAATATATTTGCTGACTTGAGGATCTGGAGTCTAGCTGTAAACTTCTATTTAAATTCCTAAATAACTTTCAGTCCACTTCGAATTTACAGACCTGGAAAGGAATGGATATATGCATATCATTTACATATATGTATAGGCAACTGATTCACACATGATGTGTAACCACCTAGATGTGGCTTTAGACATAAAATTCCACTTGAAATCAGCGCTCGACACTGCAAATTTGCAGAATTTTAAGTGGCCATAGCAGTTTCTCTTTTTTAATACACTAGTTAGTAATTTTGCCTAAAACTTACAATGTTTATAAAACCTGGCAACCCTAGAAAAACTCACCAAAAGCAGACCTCAAAACTAGTCAAAACTATACAGCAGAAAACTGAATGTACGCTACATTATGATCACCTACAACTCCTTAAGCCTGGAATATCCTACCACTATTACCGTTTTAGTGAACTGATCTCCACTAATACTTTGACAAGGGTTGTTGTTATAGCTGTATGATCCCTTCTAAAGCATAAAGAAATTGGTTAGGAACTGAAAAGGGGAGGTGGAGAAAAAAAAATAAAAAGGGGTTTATCTCTCAGGGTCTAGAATCTGCAGGCTAAAAGGAACGATTGGTCCATACCCATAAATTCAATCCCAAGATGCTCTGCCAATGCAGAAAGTTGTCAAAAAAAGAAAGAAAAAGGAAAAAGTTTCAGAAAAGAGCAATACACTGTACTTAAAAATAATTTACATATGAGTATTACAGCTATTCTGTGTCTGCACATGAAACAGGACAAGGGGGCACATGATTACGTGGGCAGTGCTCAAGTGCACCTTTCTTAGCTACGTGACTAGACCTTCTGCAAGGCTTATACACAAAAATATGTACATGTGGGGTGCATCTTAGCAGCCACAGTCCAGGGAACGCAGCAGGAACCATTAACTCTTAAAGATCTTACTGAGATGAGCAGGGCTATGGCCTGAGGATGCCATGTGCAATGGGTGATCGGTTTCACATGGGGCCATGACAGCAAAGGGATGCTCTACAAATGCAGCACACCCCTGCAAATGGGTTGTGCATTGCTCTCCCTTCTGGCCCTGCTTCTGTCCCCAGAATGCATATCCTTGCTCTTGTAGGTTGTGACCTGGAGGTGGCTGGCACTGCTTACTCAGCAGTGGGAGTCCTCTGCTTTGCAAATTGACTGCAGCAGGCCTCCAGCTTCTGGAAAATGAGGAGCCAACCCCTTTTCCCTGTCTTTGGACTGTGCTGCGTTGGCAGAACAACTTTTTGACCAGCTGGATGGACCCTGGAGTGCAGGGCCTGATCCCTTTACACAAATCACACACCTAAATCAGCACTCCCAGGCCCCAGCAGCTGGGGATAAGGAGGAACACAAGTTTCCCCCCAGCAGGTACCCTAGGAGACCCTTCCCATGGGGCCAACACCACAGCCATAGTAGCTCTTGCCTTTTTTTGTTCCTGTGTGCTGTGAAATTTAAATCCAATGGTAATTTTCATGGCAAATGGATTTTTTAAGGTCGTTTGCACACATGGGGAATGTCAATTCTTTGTTGCCAATGAGTAACATTTTAAGGGTTAAGTTAGAATCCATCCAGGTCTCTTCCTAAAGAGCCAGTATCACATGCCTACCTGAACTCTGCTAATGATATACATTAGTTGCATAGAAAGCTTGATTAAGTCTTCAGTAAAATGAATGACATGCCCATGCATATATATTGCTGTAATTATGCTTGCTTATAGGTAAGACACCTAGTTTGAGGGTAATTTAATTTTAGGGAAGTCATTCATATCATGCAGTTTCTATTTCATATAATTCAATAGGAAGTCGGTATTTAAAATAGGAATATATTCTGGCTGAAAGGCCTAACAAGAAAACATGCTGAAGAAACATGCATTGTTATTCAAACCTAGATGTTATGTAGCTCTTATTTATCTATGGTATTCCTAGTTACATTCCCTAGATCTGATAAGCAGAATATCAACCACTTCTCATTCTATAAATGGGTGATTATTTTTGATATTTTCCTACTTAGCCTGATATTTTTGCATACTTTTTACATGCAGTGTGACTTCTTTTGAATATTTGTCTCTAGGTGCTCTAAGAATAAACACAATTAATTATTTTTAACAACTCAGTTTTCATTCTGGTTGTGACTGCGGGGACATGCCAGTATTGCAAGAAAAAATACTTAGGAATAAACTTTTTTTCCCCAAAGTTACTTAAAACTACAAATTGTTGGATATACTGTAGCCCACTGAGATGCAGTGTCTACAGAACAAGAGGATGGTGCCTGGAAACGTGGAACAGAGTCCTCCAGACCTGCATGCTCTGTTTACGATTGGTGTGCCACAGCTGCCGGGCACTCAAGACTTAGGGATGACTACTGTACGGATTCAGGTGGGTGGGTAGCCTGGAGACATGGTGCCCAGTGTGGGGTGAGAACTACCTCAGGTTTTTTGTAGAGACCTTGTGCCTGGCAAAGGAAGGACCCATTCGGATCAACTGCAACAGCAGAGAGGTCCAGGGAGGCAGATTTTGACTCTGAAGCATCAATGTGTCATGTTTTTGTCTGTGGGTAATGAAAAATTCTAAAAAAATATAAATTCTTCTTCATGCAATTTCAATTGAAAAGAAACTCAAATCTCCTAAACTATCACAGAGCAGAGCCCCTGTATGTCAGCCATTTCTATCTGAGGGACTGGGATACGGTTTTTTGGTGACATTTAGATTCCACTTTGGATCCAAAATCTGATTCGTTTCAATAGTAGTCAGGTTGCAAAGTTGGTTTTGAAGTTGATGTGTTAAGTCCTATGGTTCCCGTAAAAGTGACAATTGGTTCGAATCTCAGAAGCATGGAAAATTTGTCCTTTCATAATTGAAGTATCCTGTCATAGCGATTTTAGCGGTCAACATTAACTGAGCAGTTTATAGTGAAAACCTGTCTTTTTTAATGTTGAAAGGAAGAAGGACAATGGCATTTCTCAAATGTTTATTAATTTAGGAGTCTTGATCTCAGCACATAAAGTATACAATTTAGGGTGCTGAAAGGCTTTAGAAAATTAAAACTTCAGGTGGATTGTGTACTACCCTCATACAGATGTGACTACTTGAGAAATATATAGAAAATGAGAAATGCTGGGGTAGTAGAATAACTAAAGGCAGACTGTTGAAGACCTGTAGTTTACATAAAAAGGCTGAAAAATCAAGGCCATCACACAGTAACTGAAGTTTTGGTCATCCTTCTAGAGTATTGGAGCTTTTCTCAACTCCTGCCCCCTTTAATGCCTCAGCCAGGTTCACCGTGACAATATGAGGCAGGGGCTATCATCTAAAAGGAAAATTCCTTCTGCCCCTCTTGGTACTGTCCCTCTTGCTCATCAGGGATGGCAGAGCTGAAATGAATATGGCTTAAACTGGTGCCCCATGCTGAAGGAAGGCATGGACGGTGTTCAGCTGATGCCCAAGAAGGCCCACAGCATGCCCCTGGGCAGTTCTAAATTCACAATACATATGTAATAGCTAACTAGTGAAGTAAGCGAGTCTATCGGTCCTTTGGGTGGGGTCCTTGGTCCATCTGGGGCATTTAAGAGGACTAAGGGTTTATCTGTGATTAAACTCTAGAGAGGTTTCCTCAACCTTCTATTAACTCATAGCTTTATCACTATTTCTTATCCCAGGGATCATTCTGCACAGTGTTGCTATAAGAGTTCTCATGCCTAACTACATGAAAATTACTCAAACCTTTTAATGTTAACTCATTACTTTTGCTCTCCTCCATTTGCCTTGATTCATTGACTTCAAGGGAGTGAATGTGTGAACATTCAGACACAGCAAATATATAGGCATAGAACAGATCTATTTTTGTAACAATTTATGGACTGTCTCCTGCTGTCTTACGGACCAGTGGTGGACCATGATCCTCAAAGTCAAAGCAGTCACAGCAAAAATCCAGGGTAGCACGCCTGGTAGCAGTTCTGACTGCTGTGCTCAAGGAAAGGACAGTACAGGGTCTGCCAGCCAGGCTCCTGAGATGAGTCAAGATAAGCAAGTTAGTCTTGCACTCTGGCGGCACAGGGCATTTCCAGAATGCCCAGTGGTGCCTTGCTCTGATCTGGCAAAAGGTCCTCAGCCCAGTAACTTTAGGACTCTCAAATACCAATCCTGGGGCAAATTTCTGAAGCCAATTTTCTTTAACAGCCAAATTGAGACAGTAATAGCTTATCACTAGGCACACTTGGCTTGGAACCCCACTGACTTTCTTTCCAAATGAAGAAAGACCCTTCTGAATGCCAGTGAAATGAGATAGCTGTATAGTTCACACATACATTTTTGTTTCCTACTAGCACTTAGGCTGTTTAGCATCCCAATTTGCTCTGTGCTTTGCAAAAGCTGCATCTACAGAGCTAAGTTAATCAACCACAACACCTGGTGCAAAATATGAGCTTGGCTTTAAGCCCCAGATGCAACATTTGCCTTTAGAGAACTCTCATTGAAATCCTCTGTTAAATAGTATGCTCTGGTCTGCTGTGGGTGTAATAATAAAAAGTTATATAAATGCTTCTCCATTGATTTTTTTTTTAGTTAAGTATAAATGTGCCCTCAGTGGACCCTTTCCAAAAGTGTAATTTCAAGATCTTTAGCAGTATAAGAAACCAGATGTTGTAGTGCAGATGCAGGGCAGGCAGAAGTACCAGAGTCTCATAGCCATTGACCGGGGCTCTCGGAGTGGCCCAAGGGAGGCAGTGGTGTGCTCTCCTGCCTCTGCATTTCAAGGAGAGAAGGGCTTGACCAACTTAAGTACTAACAAGTGAGTGTAACTCTTGCAGCAAGGCAAGGGCATCTGTGCCTTTTCCATGCAGGCAACTTCAGAAAATCTCAGTTTGGTGTCTTTAAAAACTGTAACCAGGGTTAGGAAACTGAAAAACAAAGGAAGGAAAACCCACCTAAACTTTTTTTTTTCTCCTAGGTTGGAAAATGAATTTATAATCAACATACAATTCTTCTATAGTTTTCAGATAAAATTCAGCAGCAAACAATGGATCTCATATTTTTACATCTTTTTAAATTATTCTTCTAAGATCAGACAATCTTAACTGCACTTCTCACCACAATCCACAGAAAAGGTCACTTAAATCTAACATTTGGTAAACAAATACTGTAACAGCATAAAATGTTTTAAATCCATAGTTACCAGAGGCATTTAGATATAACTTACACTAATAAAGCTTTTAAAACAGGGCATAAAATGCCCACTCGAGTGCTGGAAGGTCTGGTCCCCAGTCAGCACTCTTGGGATTTATGTGGGTAGCTTCCATGACAGAAAGTATGAATTATGTATGGATGTTTTTCATCCATCAGTACAAGAGAAAACCTGTGCATCTCTTCAGGCTCCAAATGTCCAGCATATGCTTACAGCTTTTTGTCCTACATACCAATGGAAATTAAATCAAGCTAGCCTATAGTCTTTCTGTGCTGGCAAGTAATCCATCAAAAAATAGTTTTTATAATACTGCCTTTAGATCACAGTACATTCTGATGCCAGCAACAATTGATTGTGAGTAGTACACATGTATTCAAATGTAAGACCTAAGCAATTTTCTTATTTGTTACCTTTGACTTTGCTACAGCCAATGAGAGAAAAAAGAGTGTATACCTCCTGCTACTCCCTGTCAAGCAATAATAATTAGCCCGCTCCTCCATGGGAAACCTTATGGGATGCAACTGCAGTGCTGATTCTAGCAGTCTGTGTATGTGTGTGTCTGAGACTTTCCTTTGACCAACTGATCTTCCATCTCTTACCCCTGTTACCCATGATATACCCAAAATATGTTAGACCCCATTGTTTAAGTCACCTCTGCCCCTTTTCTTTTTCTTTCTGTGCTCTTTCCACTGAAGCCTGAACAAGGAGGAAGAATATTTTGATCCTGTTTGGCATGTGCTTGTTAGTAAGCACTTCAATTACCTTTAACCTCTAGCTCCAAATGCAAATCTCCTATGTAAGCAGAGGACTAGCTACCCATCCTTTTGTTGAGAGAGTGCTGGCCTGTATCATGACTCACAAGCTTTTTGTGGCAAATAAAATGAGAGACTTTCAAAATGTCATTTTTGTACTTTTTCTGCTTGATGTCAGCAGGGAGTCCATATCACACATTTAGTGTTAATGTCACAGCATTCCTAAGACTTGTATTTCCCCATACCTTCAATGCCAAACAATCCCAGGATTGCTTTCTGTTATAATTTGCAATTGCTTTTTGTTATAATTTTCATGCAACAGGCAGAGACAATCAATATTAGGCCTTAGGCAATAAATCTAGTTACAGATTAAAAAAAAAAAACAACTGGAGGAAAGATGCAGCGACAAGAAAGCAGCACCGACTGAGCATGCTTCTACTGCAGCACAGACAGAAAAGTAGTGGACGTACTGTAGAAGCTGGCCATTACGTAGTTTTGGCAGCGATCACCAGTAAATTCATTTGGGCACCTGAGAGGAAAAACAAACAAAAAAATGGTAGAGAAAAAAACAGAGAAAAGAGAAGAGGTGAACATATGCTAAGAAAGAAGCTCCTTCAGTGTGAACTGATATGACTTGGTGAGTTCACTTTCAGAAACTGAATCTCGGTTTAGTGTGTCAAAATAGCTCAGCATGTTGAGAGCAAGTCATTTGCTCTGTGGAAATGTAAAGAAATCCCCCCTGCAAAACCAGCCAAAACCAAACCAATCCAGATCAAAGTGTGTTTCAAGATTTGAGACAGAAATTCACCATTCCAGAGACCCGAATTGGTTTTAGGATGCTCTTTCCACAAGGCAGCAAGGACACAAGATCTGTACATACTCATCTCCATGAGTTTGGTCTTTTAGGGTTGCACTTTGCAGCAGTCTTCCAAACAGGAAAACTGCCAGTGTGTGCAAAACAAATGCATCTGTGAATGAATGGAAAGATCAAAAATCACATAAATGAGAAATATTTTGGAGGTCAATAATGCCATGGTGTACAGATTGTACTTCAGAAAATCAGGTCATAAATTAGTGAGTAAAGAGGCCGGTTCCAGCTGAACTGTGAAAACACCAAGTACTACTGATTTTGTTGCTGTAGTTGGGGAAGAAAGCAAAGTTCAGATTATTTTAACATACTTTCTTTGTTTTGGATTTTCATGGGCAGAGTTTCAGTACATCTTGCTCCAGTGAATCCAGGTTGGCACCTAAAGGGCAAAAACGTGATAAGCAATAGTACACCAAAACCACTGCACTAACAGACTTACATCTGCTGGTCTACGGAGTGGAAGTGCATTAAGTGACCTCCTGGTTAGGTGTTAGTGAAAAATGGTCAGAAGAGAGGCAAGAAAGTGTAACCTTTCCAGAAGATAAAACTTAGCAAAAATTTACAGCAAAAATCCATCAGAGAAAAAAAAGTATTTTTGCTTGTCTGTTTTGAAAAAGAAAGAATCATGGCTAGCAACATGTGTACCAGCTCACTGCTCATTCCACCAGACTGAGTTCTTTTTTAAAACTTGCAGCGCAGTGCATAACAACAATTTACATGATTGCTTTCATTAGTCACATAAAATATATGAAAATAGCATGATTTCCCTATTTCTGTGGTGGCATGTTGTGCCTTCTGATAGTTTGTTTTGAGGAGGAATAGTTAATACAGCAATCACAGAAAAGCCACAAAAAATCCAAAAAGTGAGAAGACAAAGTCAAACCCAAAGGGAAGTATATTCAACATGGCTCACAAAAAGATAAAAAGTCAGTCCAGGCAATAAGCAAAACAAGAGGGCAGAAGTGCTCTCAAGATTTGCAGCCCTATAGTTGTCTGTCCATTCAGTTCATAAGCTCTTCTGTAGAAAACTTCAGTGCAGCCTTCCTCTTGATCATAAAGAAGGAATTTCTCTACTATGATTTGCCCATCTTTGCTGCTGCTGCCTATCAATTCTTCCTTCACCTTCATTCTCCATGCTGGGGCAGGGCTCAGGCTCCCAAAATATCACCACAGTGATATTCCTGTGCTTCAGACTTAGGTGTGAATGACTGTCCACCACATTAAGTGTCTATAGATTTCAATCTTTGCTCTTTCTCCTTCTTCTCTCCACTCTTGCTCAGCACATAACCTGAAATTACCTGATACCTACTTCCTTCAACACATCTCACTTGTACTGCCTGTCTTTGTGATGCCCTCCATGAGTTTGCCATAGTGCAAGAATCTCCCACTCTTTTTCTCCTGCTGATAATATGGTGCTAGCCTCTTTTTCAAATTACTTCATAATTTACTTGTAAGGTGCTAAAAAGCCTTCTTATTCGCAGATGCATGTTGGTCAGAAGAATCCTCCACCTCTTCTATCTATCTGAGTTTCATGTGTGCTGAAAGCTGTCCCAGTATTTTATATTCTGCTTTTCCACAATTGCCTCTAGCCCTAAAAACCAGGGATGCTGCCTTTGCACAAGTGAGACTTTCAGAAAATCTCTTTGGCAGAGGATCAGTGTCAGGGATAAACACCAGTATTTTGTTTAAATAAACCATGCAGGAATGATATTTGTGTAATAAAGGTATATTTTGAGGATCTGCAGATGATTCGTTGGAGCTGATTTGCTGTAATGATATATTTGTTTATTAAGGAAAGGAGTCCAAGTTCTTCAGAGTCGAGGTCACATCTTTTGATGAGTACCCAACGTGGAGAGACCCCAGTTTCCACAGACATGTTCAGTTGAGAAAAATGCAACAAGGGTAACTCTGTCATTAGAAGATGCTATTGCAGGGCATGACAGAAGACCTTTTGCACATTCGAGAGAAGGCAAAATGCCTTTGATAGAAAGCATTTTGATCCGTGTTACTGAATCAAGAGTAAAAATATTTTGCACTGTTGTGATCTTGTTAAATTGCTGTCCCTGGAAAGTTGGCATTTGTGCATGCTTGCTTTCAGTTCACAGGGACCTTTACATCTTGTTCGTCAGGCTCAACCCTACAAATTCTCAAGGAACGTGATTGAAAGCCTCCTGTTTTCCTCCTACCACTGACTGCTGGTGGTTGCTTGCTTTGTCTGTGCTTGTTTTCAGATGTTCGTGCAGCTGTGGAGGTGATGAAAACAACTTGAGCACTGGTATAGACAATGCTGAAATCACTTCCAGACCAAGCAAGATCAGCCCTATCGAGATGGCGCCGAAAACAGTTCAGGTGTGTTTATACTTGCTCTGAAACCATTGTCAGCAAATGGGCTGCAGCACC
Source organism: Falcunculus frontatus (assembly GCA_013398115.1). Taxonomy (NCBI): domain Eukaryota; kingdom Metazoa; phylum Chordata; class Aves; order Passeriformes; genus Falcunculus; species Falcunculus frontatus. The sequence continues at coordinate 199,405 of VZRV01001889.1, read as the reverse complement.
TGCCCTTGAGAATGGGCCCAGGGTGGGCCAGCTGAGAGGAAAGCTGAGATGAGCCTCTCTGCTTATGATGACGTGTGAATGCTAAAGGCATTTTATTGCCCAGGCGTGCACTGCAGCACCGTTTCCAGTGCAGTTTGGAAGGTTGTTTCCTGTAGACTGTACTTTTACAATCAGCTTGAGATGGTGTCCTTTCCCAAACACCTTGTCCTACTCAAAGTTTTCAGACATTTTTTGTTGTAACTTTCTTTTCTAGATCATTATCCATGTACCATTCTCCTCTATGACAGCAGCAAAAGTTGAGGTCAAACAACTTGGAGCAAAATGTATATGTTTGTGCTGTGACACCCTTGCAATTTCCTTTCTGCCTTAAAAAAGGCTTCTTAGACCATTTATTTATTGTATTAACTGGGTAAAACCAAAATACTGAACCACATAAAATAGAATAATTGCTTTTTTCCCCTCTACACACAGTAGTTGCAAAGAGCTGCATTTGCATATGTTCAGTGGACAATGAACACATACCATCAAACCATTTTTTGTCAGGAGAGGAATGGTTGAATGGTTCAGGAACTTGCATTTCCATTTCATTCACTGCTTACAAACAAATGCATTGTGGGAGAGAATGTTTTTATTTCCATGGGAAGCACAGTACTTAGGGGTCCATTTCATTGCTTAAGTCAGAACTTGTATTTCTATCCTGTCTCTTGAATGAGTACCTCTGGAACTTCTGCTTTCATAATTGCTGGTTTGAAGAAACTTCTGCCCATTTCTATTCTACAAAGGCCTTTACATGAAGACAGATATAGAAAATGGCTATATCATTAAAAAGCATATAATTCACTCTTTTGCTGTTAAGAAAAGCAGCAGCACATTTCTGTTAAGACAGTAGCATTATTTTCATCCAATGAAATCCGGATTTCATTTCTTCAGTAACAACAAAACCACCAGAAAAGATGTGTCTGCAAGTCAGAAATCAATTAGTCAGACTATCAAGGCCTTCATGGTATGATACTTCAAAAGAACACTCTAAAAGTGTAACAGATACCATATTCATATAGATTTTTTCAAGTAAGAAGTAAATGCTAGGAATTTTAGTCTTAATTTTGCATCTATTGAAAACTTTTGTCTTCAATGAACTTGGGCACACATTTCCAACTGAACAGAAATTACTTAGGAATCTCAGTCTCAGAGGAAGCAAGTAACATCCATGCTTCCTAAGTCTATGATATTTTCAAAATGTGACTCATGTTTCTATGAAGCTTCTGAAAATTGTATACACTAGTTTATTTAAGTAATCTCAGAGCTTCCTATTTCATCTGTTCTATTTTGAGACTGTTTTGCTTGGTCTTGGGCCTTAATTAAAATACATGTGGGGAACATACATGCTACCATAGATGCAGCTGTACAATGCTTTACTAAGTCTTCACACACTTCTTGAGCATTTCACATGGCTACCTCTTGAAAGCAGGGTATTTTCTTGAAGTTCACACCTGTATCCATAAGAGCAAGATCTGATCCTGTCCAGATGATTACTAAATATTTTATAAAATACATTTTTTTTTGATACATAGCCAGATTTTAACTGAAGATGAATTTAGGATCTCAATTTTTTTTTTTTTTAATAGAATAGGAGATTTACAAAACCAGAGATATTACTTGGAAAATTCCATGGTTGTTTTGAATCTGAGTCATGTTTTTTTGGTTAGGGATAAAACCAATTTAGAATGATACGGCTCATGCTTTAGAAATTTTGTTTTTGCTCTCAACAGATGGACCATATGGAAAAATGTGAACTTGCTACTGAGGCAGAAATATGAAGAGCAAGTACCATATTTCAAGCATTCTGTTTCCACAAGCATGTTCTAGGAATAGATCTATTTTCTTAGAACAATGAAGACAATGTGTAGTGGTTAGATACCTATTTTAATTAACTGGAATGCTAGAATAAAAAGTGGACATCCTTATTTTTAAAGAAGTAAGGAGAAAACTGTATTTTGTCACTTCAATTTCCCAGTACACCCCCTTTCAAGTACTCACTTTTATTTTTTATGTAGCTGTATTGCATCCAGTTTTACTACACAATGTAAAATTTTTGTTCTGGCAAGTATTAGAGGGCACAGCAATTGGCCCTGCAAAATAGTGGTGGCCCTGATGGTTCTCAGGGTAAGAATCCTTCTCCACTGCCTTATTGCAAATGAGATTCACCCTGTCTAACTTTACAGCTCTGATGCTTTTTCCAAATAGGTCTTGGACCACCCAGGCAGAGGCACATCTGCCAAATCTGGGAATTGCCTTTTCCTTGAAATCCAGCCCCAGAATTTAAAGTTATTTCTTGTCTACAAGAGGGAAAAACAGCCCCCACTTTATTAAAATGTCTCCAAGACATTTTATTAAAAAATTAGCCAGTCTGTAACATCATCAAAGAACATACACAGATGTCTGAATTAAAATAAAGAAGTCCCCCTACCAGTGAAGATGGGATATCTCTGAAACTACCAAGACAATATTAATGATTAGCAAGTCTGCCCTATGCTCAGCTCTACTATTCACTGGAGTTTTCTGAACGGTGTTTGGATAGGAAGTTTAAACTCACAGGCTCTTGTAGATGCTCTGGATAGTCATAGCAAACTGCTCATCTTGAATGCTGGCTTACAACAACCATGTAAATTTAACACAAATCTTTCTTTCTCTTTCTCAAAAAAAACCCCAACCCAACCCACAGCATATATAACTTTTCCATATTCACTTTAGCTAAAAATGATCCTAAAAGTCAACAGAACATTTATTGATTTCAGTAGCACAGCAATCCATGAAAATCCAAAGCAAAACAAAGCCCATGATGTGCAGGTTACATCTTTCTACAAAAAAAGAGAAAACTTACAGGTAAACCAGAACATTTTGAGGTTTGGTGGGGTATTTTGATGGCTTTTGTTTGTTTGTTTTCCTTTAAAAAAAAACAAAGCGCAGAAAACCGAACAAAGACAAGCAGTCAATTTCTTCCTGGCCTAATGAAAGCATCACAGACCTTCAGCTAACTCACCTACAAAAGTTATCTCAACAATTAGTGTTTTTCCATTTTTAGTCCTAGGAGACTGAAAAATTATGCAGTTACACAGATGACAGTGTTCATTGACCGCCATCTCTTTGTCTGAAAAAGAGCAATCTCCTCACAAAAGTGCACCCTTTTCACTCAGCCCTCTTAGGTACCAAGGCTGTTTCCCAAAGTTTAAATGCTGAGTTTCCTCTCAAGCTAGAGAGAAGCAGTCCCTATGACTAGTTAATCTTCAGGGGTAAATGCTACATGACATGCTCCCAGGCAGGAGGTAAATTCCAGTGCTGTAGCTCTTCATGGATGTTCTCTGATACAAGGCGCTATTGCAGCAGTCCAATACAGCACAGCCAGGACCTGAAAAAGGTGCACAAGCACCCCCCTAAACTAAACTCATATGACTTCATGAATCAAGATCCACACACAAAATAATAACCTCCACCATGACCATGACATTCACTGGTTTTTAAAACACAACAGCTGTGAATCCGGTCTCACCAGAAAATGTTCAGTTACTACATAAGACAATTAAAATAACAGTTTCTCCTGTACAAAGTGTAATATTCAATGCAATTTTCCACATGCTTTTTTCTTTTCTTTTCTAAATGCAGACTATGTAGTTTACAGTGTCTGTTTCATTATTTCTAACATAAGGCTGAAATTGTGTTACTTTGTGCCAAATAAACACCAATGGAAGATACTGTGCCACTATCACATAGAAATATTTCCCAGTTAGCCTCTGCTATGCCTCATGTGCTTCTGTAGAACACAGAGGTCATTCTTGGCATTCTTTCCACATCCACATGGTTAAAAAATTAAGAAATGCAAGTTTCAGAAGATGATATTTTTCAGGTGCTCCTTTAAAGAAAAAAACATTTGTGAAACCTGACGACTCCAACGAAAGAAGCAAATAGGATTTCTTACCTGCACAGGTATCTTGGGGGGTTTGGGAGGTCTTTAACCATGTAACACTCTCCCCCATTTACACAGAAGGCTTTCTGCTTTATGTCACATTTTGTGAGATGACTTGTCCCAGTTGTAGATGTGGAAGTGGCTGGAAAAGATAAGAATGAAAATACAGATCAGAGGCTGTTTTTCCTTCTGGCTGGCAAGTATACTTGTATGTGATGGAAGAAGTAAGGCTAGGGAGGATCTGGCAAATTCTTTGAGCTCTCTATCTGCTGCTACCACAAGCACTAATCACTTGACTCTGTATTTTGTTGATTGCCTCAGAGAGTGGAGTTTAAATATATACCTCAGAGATACATAACCCCACACTTGGCCTGGGAGGAAGTGAGGGTTTTCCTAGCCCTGTCCATCAAGTGACCTTACATTTTTGCAACACTCACGTGTTTCACTAAAAATATGTAATTTATGTGCAGTAACTTACATTGCATTAATTGCATTCAAGTGATTTTGGGGTGTGAGAGTCATTACAGATTGCTGATATAGTGTCCAATAAAATAAAATCCTGGATGATATTTCCTCCTGGCACTGCCTTGAAGCAGGTATGTTTCAGTGAAGCTTAACCTGAGACCTTGTGCTTATTCAAGACCTCAGTCCAGCCACTTCCTTCTCCCTGAGGAGAGGGTGAATGGCTGAATGCTGAATGTCTTTCCTTGCTCATAAACGAGAGCTGTGGCTTCCCTGGTTTGACTGCGCAGGAGGAAGAGAATGGGGAGGTTGGAGGTTTTGCTCCTTGCCGTGCATATACAATTGCCACCATTGTGTCCACAGGAATCTTTGATCCAGAGGCCAGCCTAGCATCTCCTGCAGCTGGGCTCATCTGCATGAGATGAGCACGAGGTTTGGGGCCACCAATGCTGCCAGACACCATTAGGTGTCTAAATTGCTATAAGTAATATAAGAAGTATCACCCTGATAATTATAAAGTGCTACAAGAAGCGATAAGAAATATCACCCTGACAGCAGCGTTTCTTAGCTTACTCCCTGCTGTATTTAGGGAATACCTAGAGAAGGCAGGAGCATTCAGTTAGTAACCTTTAAGGAGGCTGCCAGGGAAGGATCAGTAATCACAGCCTGAGGACTTGCGAATGCAATTTCTGCCAAGGTCATGCTTTTCACTGCTCACAGAAAGCAACTCAACTTATGCCCCCACTGAGTGGGATAAGCCCCTTTGGTGGCGACTGTCTGTCCACAGTGACTGCAGGTGAAGCTCAAATTCCTGACAATATGCCCAAAGACTTTAAATGGCTAAAATTAACTGAAGTGATTACCTGCAAACTGTAAAAAGTGGTGGAAATTCTTGCATGGTATTTGTTTATCTCCAGACATACAGAAGTTAGAAATTTTGTTTCTGTAATCCAAAAAAAAAAATCCCAATACTTTTGTTTCTGAAAGACAGTTTGTACCCTGAGGTGAAACAATGCCATTACCTATTGACTGATTTCACTGGAGTTGACTAGAAGGCTGGAAACACCTACAGAAAAGTTGTTTGATATTTGAAGCCTTTTCTAAAAAAAAGGCACCCAGGGGGCATGCTTATAATAGGCAATGTGCGACATTCCACCATTTCCTGGACACACTGAATCTGAAGAAAACATGGTGTTAGCACATTGACTGTGAACAAACACCACTTACGCATTTTGAACTGTAGTATGATATAGTCCCTGTCACATTTAATTTTTATGCATTTCCCATTATCTTTCAGGTAAATGCATTTTTAGCACTCAGCACTTGGTAAAGTGCATTACCTTGGCTTCTTTCTCTTTCTTGCATGCTGCCTTGCTTGTATGGGGTGGTCTCCTCTAACAGGCCAGGAAAAACCCTCCTGTGACCTCTTCCAAACTGGAGCTCCCTCCTGCTTCTCACTTGCATCCACCCATTGTGCTACATCTCCACAGATCCTGATCCTGACTGGGGCCTCTAAGTGTTAATGAAATGCAAACATGGAGTACAGATCCCTCTTAGTAACACATTCCTTTCTCCTGGCCCCTCAAAGCATGATTTATAACCTCTCAGACCAGGATAAATTTATGTCTTGTCTAGGGGCAGGAAAAGAGGTCATGTTTTAAGAGTAGTCTGACACTCTTTCAGCTAGCACCAGTTCAAACAGGACTTTGCACCCAGTGTTGACAAAAGGCTGGCCTACAGACTGCCATCCGCCCAGCAGCGAAGGGTCCTCTATGTTTCATGTCAGAGGCTTGACCACCATCCTTGAGGGTCTTCCCTCCCTTAGGATGGGGAGATTTGCCTTGCAGAAGAGCCTTTCCTTCTCTGCTGGTTTGAAAGGAGCCTGGATTATTATCCTAAAGGAGATGCCTGGCATGACAGGCTGTGTCATACCAAGCCCTAGGATGTAACAAACATGGGTGAACAAATCCTGTCTGTGTAGCAATGCGTGCTTTGAAGCCTTTGTGAGTCTCAACAGGCAAACTCAATATTAAGCTTATCACTGCTGATAACCTATGCACCCTTTAATAAAGTTAAAGGACACACTTCAAGCTATGACCAAAATACTCTGACGATGTCTTTGAGCTCAGAAAGCTAGTGCATTAATTTGGGAGGGGAAAAAAGCAATATTGTCTGCAATGCTTTTGAAAAAAAAACCCCACAATTTTGCTACCCTGCTGGCTAATGTAATGTTTTAAATTGAATAATTAAGGTAGATATAGTAACAAGTGGACCTGTAGCTATCTGTAATTGTTTCCATAATCTCACTTACTTGTTTTTTCTTTAAGCAGAAGCTCAATCAAAACCAGAACACCATGGAGTTTCAAAGTTAACAGTGATTTCCCAGCTGAGGTAGGTGAGATTTGGACAGAAGCAATTGCTCTGAACTGATTACTAGAGATGGGAATAATCTGCAGCTCTCAGAGAAATCTCATGAGGCAAGGGCTTCACACATATTTGTGAGGAGTATCTTTACCCATGTTTTGGGCATCACATGTTCAAAACTGTTGTATAAATCTTGCACAAGAATTTTCTCTGCATTACTAATCTGCTGGCATCAGAGTCCCTGTCTGCCCGAGCTTTGTAATGGGTTGAGGGGAGGAAAAAAGTCTCCAGGGAGTTAGTTCTGATATTAATTTTTCTTTGCAAAGTATGCATAGTTTTTATGGCATATGGCCAGCATTCACTATATGCACTGTAAGCCTACTTTGCCAATTAAATACAAGAAACACTAACTATGGGTTTGGGTTTCACTTAAAGCCACATAACGGAAGAAATATGGTGTTTGGGAGCAGGTGTTCATCAGAGTCCATTTCATACCGTCCATAACTAGCCCCAAAATATGGCCTTTCCATACATCTCTAGCAGACATGGTCTTGGAAGATGTTTAGCGGGAATGACCAGCAGTGATGAGGTAAAGCACACAGCTGTAGAACATGTATATGTGCATTGTTACTTCTCCACCTAGTCAAAATTTTTACCTCCTTTCTCTTCTGTAACGTTTTCTTCAGCTAAGACAAGCACAAGAGAGAAAAGCTGTTTTGTTCTAGAGTCCTATATCAAACACTTAGCTTACCTCAAGGACTAAGTTACACACATTACAGGTAAATCACAATTGGAAAATACCATGCATGAGAGAATATCTGAAAACACTGCATAGTCTACCTTGCCCTCTCCCTTCCCTGAAGGCAGAAACACCATATTTAAAAAAGCAACTGCAAGCAGTGTGAACAAGGTCACTACTAGTAAGGCAAATATTCACGTGGCACTGAAAAACAATGAGATCGGCTCCCACCCACGGGCATTGCCTAAAGACATTAGGAAGAAGAAAAAATAGAAGCTATTCCATTTTACAAAAGCAGTTCTCTAAAAGGTGAATTACTGCTGTAAAACTACCTTAGGTTCATTTCATGTCAAGCAGACAAAACTTCATGTAATTCTGTTCTTACCTGGGGAATCTCTGACCCTTTTTTCCTGGTCTGAAACAGAAAAGTGCATTCTCTTTCTGTCTCTTGCTGTCCAAAAAACCCCAGCCTCTGATGTTTAGTGGCTACAGCACCAAGACTCCCAGACCCTGCACAGATGAGACAGTCCACTGAGAGGAGTCCTAAGGGATCTCTGATTTAATTCAGACTAAGAGGGAAGAGCTTTGCAACCTAAACAGAATAGTATCTATGCCTCTTTGAATTGAGTTTCTGCAAAGCTGGTGTAAAATCAGAGGACACACTCAAAGTCGTGCAAGGTGGCTAGTGAGATGCTTATGACTCAATGGAGACAAAGTGGCAGCTGCAGCACAAAGGAAGGTTTGCCACTTTCATGGGAAGGCCACTAACTGGAGGTAAATATGCCACCTTATTGGACTGCAGATGGACACCTTTCCAGTCTCCTTTTGTGAATCTGTGGCTCATGCCAATGGAGAGAAAGAGACCTGCATGGAGTGAAGGATGGACCGAGGGAGAGAAGGAGGTGATGAGAGAGTGCACACAAGCAAGTTTTGGGGTGATGGAGTGTCTGCTCCCAGTTGAAAGCCAGCTTTACTAACTCATATTCTAACACTTTTAGTTCATTCATTTCTTTGAAAGCACAGTCCAACTCCCTCTTGACTTGCAGATGTGCAGTTTAGCGATGCACAGTCCTGATCCGTAGGGTAGGTTGATTTCCTGTGTGACCTTGGCTGTAGCATTTAATTCCTCTGTATCTCCATGAGACCACCTACATTTTCTTCCCGCTGAGTACTGAACCGCTTCAACTCACTCTGACTTCCCTGATGAAGCCAACTTGCAAAGTACTTACAGTACAGGAAACCTTGGCATTTCTGTACCGCACTGAATGAGGAAAGCTGCTGGTTCCAGTGTAACAGTGGGCAGCAGAAGCTATATGGGTACTTTCAAGGAGAACAGACCCCAAAACCTGAGAGCAATCAAAAATTAGCCCTTTTCTGAAGAGACAAGAATTTCCATTTTACCAGGTGTGTAAAAAGATGTATTTTATACAGTCCTTCATACTTAATTGTTCCAGACCTGGAACTGGATTCGTGTAGCTCTGAACATACCAAAGGTTTGAAAAAACTAGCAACACCAATGAATAAACACCAGAGAAAAAAACCTCCAAAACAACCAAGTCTCTATATGAGGCATTTACGGTCTATTTCACGGGGCTGCTCAGAATTTTTCACATTGTTTTTGTGATTTAATACCCCAAACTGGCTGCTCAATCCAGTTAAATTTTTTTTCAGCCTCTCTCTTTGCAAATAACATGCAGTGTAACAGATTCCTGGGACCTCCACAGGAGAGGAGGATCTGTTCAGCCAGCAGCTGGAATTGAGTGCTTACAAGTTAGTGGAATTGTTCTCTGGCCCTAAGACAGTGCTTTCTCACTTTGGTACTATCTCTACGAAGATCAGGGCCAGCAAGAAGGAAACAGGAAATCGCCAGGTCTGCAAGATAGAAACTTCAGGAAAGACTGAGAGCACATAAACTCTTGCTGAACCAAGGCAGTGTGTCTCTCTTCCCCCTATGACATGGACTCAGCGGTGGTTTCCTTTCACAAATCCAACCTTAGCAAAGCAAAGTAAAAAAAATAACAAAAAAAAAAGAAGAAAAACAAAGCACAGACGCTTCAGCTTGCTGCACCACCCGATCACTTCCTCCCTGATAGGCCAACAGACTGACCCAGTTGGCAGGCGTGCGACTGTGAGACCTGCACAGCATCTGGCTCACCACAGAGGGTCAAGAGGTGACACATGCTAAACACTGCTGATGAAGAAGAATTTTTTTTTGCTTCATTTAACTTTGAGATGGTAGAAAGGATGGGCACAGACACACAAAGTTCACAGGTTGTTAGTGAGGAAATGCAATTACTGCTTGCAAAAGAAGGTTTTCAGAAGAAGGGTAGAAAACATAGGCTGTGGAAGAATACTAGTGAACAGAAAGACCTGGTTGAAACTGGGCTTTGAGACAAGGCATACTTTTTCACTGCCATGAAAGATGTCAGCTTTCACTTGAGGGTGGTGTGATAAGCAAAAGGTCTGTAACAGCCTTTAGAAAACACTCCCCACCTGGTGAAGGGAAACATGAATGGCAAAACACAAGGCGGTGACAGACCAGAGCATCCCAAGAGGAAAAATGTGTGTGTGGTAGGAAGGGACAGAAGAAAAAGAAAAGGAGGTGCAGAGGAAATATGCATAGATTGAACCAATGCAGGAAAAACAGCTCTAAGCTCAGGAATGCTAAAGTGACAGCCAGGCAAGGAAGTGCTTTTACTGCTGAGAGACAACCTTGCAAATGCCAGGAGTGAGTGAGAGGGTCTGAAAATATAGAGACCTTAGATTAAAGTAGACAGCAGACAAGGAGCTGAACACAAATGTCGTGATACAACGAATGTTATCCAGTGCGGAGCCCTTTGCTATACTGGAGAACATCCCATCATGCAGAAAAACCTGAGTGGCCAAATAAACTGTTGGAAAGGATTCCTGGCTCACCTTGTTTTGGAGGCCACAAGGCCTCTTCTCCATGCTCGCTGTGCAGCAAGGTAAGGTACAACACTCTTTGGGCTGGAAGTTTGTAATGGGCTGAGCCCATGCTAAACAACCCACCCATAAGACACCTGTTAGGAGGTGCTTCATCATGTGTGTCTTACTCCTATGTGTCTCACAGGTCTTCCACAGAGCTCTGAAAGGTCTCTTCAGGCTCCTGACCACCAGGGCAGATGTAGAGGAGACTGTCAAAACTGAAAAGGAGACTTAGGGTGGAGGTGGAGCTTCACAAAGCAAGACCTGCCTGGATAGTCCAGTTCCTGCCCTGTTAGTCCCGCTCCCAAGGGACTCAGAAGAGAAAAGACCTGTTGGACAGGTGAGAAACCATCTTCTGCTGAGTGCCAAGGCACAGATAACAACCTCAGGAGAACTGACTGCACCAAAACACTGGGCAGGCCATGTTTTGTCATGACCCCGTCTAATCAGTGAGAAAGGTGCTGTTGCAACCATCTGGAGCTGCACTGCAGCCTGGAGAGGTGACTGATGGGATCTACATGGAAATCAAACTGCTGGCAGGAGGACTGGACTCAAGACAGTAAAGAAGAGAACTTGGGCTCTTTTCTGAAGTCCCAAACGCCCTTATTCTGCAAGGCAGCATGGGGAGCACCCTAATCCAAACAGCTTCATTTCGGTATAGAGCAAACCACCATACGAGATGGTTTTAACTCAAGAAGACTTTTCACTTAAAAAGCAGGGAAAAAGAACCTTGACAGAACTGAAAGAACAAACACACAAAGACTATGAAGATTATGAAGACAGATTGCTGTCCTTCAAGAAAATGTCCAGAGGGAATCTGAACACTGTCTTGAGGCCCTGCCAGCTACCCAAATCCAACTGCAGATTTGGCATGGCAGCAAGCTCCCTGAGAAATGAGACAGCAAGTATAGCTGTACTAACACTGCTTTCCCTGCCTCAGGATGCAAAATCTGTTTTTTTTTCTCTATTCCAGTCCACATATGATGCTTTCTGTGAGGGCTGATCACTTAGCTCACTTGCACTGTAACCAACATTCAATTACTAAAATAAATAATGATAGAAAATCTAGGTCTGATTAGCTGCAGTTAGATTCAGCTCAGGTAGCAGTGGTGTCCTACTACCCCTGAAAGTTACTGCAGCAGAGGATTGTATTACAGATTCCATCTGGTACCATCAAGTTTGCCCTAATGGGTATGTAGTGATACTGACAGAACTATTTCCTTATCACATTGAGTACTGAAATAATTTCATTCCATTATAACATAGTCAGTCAACATCTATTCTTGCTCCTCTTTCCTCTGAAGGATTTTTCTTATTAATTCCAAGTAACCAATTATACTTTTGCAAATCAGTGCAAAATGTCTTTACCACTTTAGTTCTATCTACTCACAGAGAAGCGGGGATAATAAAGACTATTTAGCAGCTTATGAAAGGAGGCATGAAAGCTTTCTATTACAAATTATGTTTCATATAAAGTCAACACGATAATCCCTGTCATGAATCCTCCTTCAGGAAAGCACTGCAGCAACAATATACTTAAAAATGAACCAATAAACCCACACAAATCTGAGATTGCACTCAAGTACCTGCTTTATTTATTGTCACATTCACTTCCATGTTTTCCCCTGTGTCTTTATAAAGTTTTTATGAAGGAGAACGGATTTCAGCACAGTGTTCAGCTTTGTTGAAAGCAGGACTTACCCACTGAAATACCTCACGTTAAATAAGTTTGCAAGAGGAGGCTGTGTCTGCAACCTTTCCTTGAATAATTTTTGATGTCCAGCCTAGGATTCTTAGGCACCCATTAATCTGTCTCCTACTGCATACTCTGCAGCGAAAAACATACAAGTTACTAATTTCACAATGAAACAAACTTTCACTGACTTTGAAGCACATCTTCAAAGTCATTAAGGGCATGTTCCTTCCCCATGCTCCCATCCCCAAAGCGCAGAAGACTATCTGTTGCTTTCCTGGTGGCCTTCTGCTTCATGGAGGTGGTTGTGAGAGGAAGCCCCTGGAAACTTGAGGCATGAAAGGGATGTACTAAACCTGAGGCAACTGAAGCTCAATCTCTTTCACCAGTCTGAGATCCCTGGGTGGTGGGGAAGAGCAGAGTACCAGAAATTAGCTTTTAAGATATAATGGTGACAAGCTCTGACACAGCCTGGTGCAGAAATATGCCTTCAGTTCTGAGTTAAAGATTCAGCAAAGGCAAATTGTCTCAGAAAACACAAAGGGTTGCTCACAGGTTGCCAAGTATCTCCTCGATATCTTTGATAAGAAAGCATTACAAGAAAGGATCCCCAATAGACAGACAGGTATGAAGATAAGTGAAGAACAAGAATGCTTATCAAAGACAGCTTCCTTTCTAATACACGGAATTTATCTGTCAGTTGACTGGATATTTGTATTCCACCAGAGATTTCCAAGGCCTTGGATTTTGTTTTCAAATTTTACATTTCCTGTACAATTCAAAACAAATTTTTGAAATCTAACCAGTAGAAAAGAAGACAGACTTTATTCTCTTGCTGTTAAAACTTATTCCTTAACTAGAAATGTATCAATCCCCTTGGAAAAAGGTATGATAAAATCTTAGACAGAGCTGTGGGGTCTCTTATGCAGGTTCTGCTAGAGGATCCACTCTCCTGTCCTTGTGGGGAAGCGCTCATTGAGACTAAGGAGAAAAATCCTCTCAACGTGGGTACAGAGGGAAATTTTGACTCCGCTATCCACCAGTGTAGCCACGGGACCCATCATTCCTGAAAAATACAGAGTTCCCTAATTGGAATTTCTCTCTCCAGAGAAGAGTGGTGGAGAGAGGCATTACTAGGTTATGCTTTTCTTATAACGAGATCCTTTGGACTCTGTAAGCACAGTCCTTTCACTGCAAACTGTCAAAGCTCTTAGAATTCCTATCAAAGAGCTTTCTGTAGCAAGGGAGCCTTTTCTCATCTCCCTCCCTAATTTCCTGCCGGGAGGTATGGAATTGTCACTGTTTATAGTGCTGCTTGAAAATGAGTGTGTATGAAGTGGCACTCAGGGAAATTATACTTGTGATAATAAAAAGACAAACAAGAATGGCCTAGAAAACATGACTAGTAGGGTAAAGTAGGAATATTTCATGTTGCCTAGCCTGAAACAATTTTTTCCCTAATTGTGTAGTGTAGTCCTAGTGGGACTGACTCTGACAGGCTTCAAAGGATTGCGTGATGTGTCAGGAGCAGTCACACTGGCAGGCAGCAGCTCAGTGTCCTCAGTGAACCCTGCCCAGGACCTCTGTGAACGGCTGCAGATGGCAGCTGTGAGTGCAGAGGAGCAAGTTCTTACACCCAGACCAGTCCTGAGAGACTGCTCTCTTTCCCCTGCCCTCACTCCTGCTGCTTCTTCCACTGCCTGCATTAAAAGGTGTGCAGTAGCTCACCTTGGGCTCACTGTCAAAGCTTTGTAGCAAAAAACTTCAGAAGTTACTGCAAGGGGGTGGAATGCTGTTCCTTATACCTGCTGTCAATTAGGGCTCTTTAAAAAAATGAGTAGTAGTATATTTGTTGCCATAGAAAGGACTACCTTCCTTCTATCAACAACACTGTTTGTTCTGACACTATTTTTTTTCACCTGCTAACCTTACTTTATTCAGCTGTTGTTTCTTTGGTTAAGCTGTATTTTAATGTGCTGATACAGTAATCCCATTTAATCAGTTCCTCTTCTCAAGAAACATCAGAGAGGACTATGCAATAAACATGTTACTATACCAACAGTTTTTAAATGTTTATGAAAAGGTTGAAGTTTTTTTTCACTTAAAAAGAAATACATGAAAACAAGCATAACATTATTTTTCTAGCCTCTAAAAAACAGTCTAGTAACAACCATGCAGAAAAATAAAATGTGTTTTTGTTGAGAATAAATGGCACATTTCCTCCAGCAGTTAATTTCTACAATCTGGTTATAAATCTGTCAAAAATAAGATTTATAATGAAATGCTAACAGATTCCAGGCAATTGCTGTGCTAATAGAGCCACTTTCATACTCATGTACTCATGCAGATACAGACCTGCAGAAGGGATGGATTTGTAGGAATGAGAAAATGGTTCAACAGCCTGATCAGGACAAGACAGGCTGTGAGTGAAGGAGAATATGTAGTCCAGATAAACATCACACTTTCTACAGAAAGCAAAGAGTTTTGTCCAGCTAAGGGAGGACAAAAGTTGGCAACAGTGCATGGAGCCACACAGACAAAAGAACTGCCCTGTTTACACATGGCAGATGACTTTCCAGCATAAAGCAAGTTGCTAAGGCAGCTCTTTCACTGGTCCTTGCTCTTCAGCTTTAAAAGGGACTCTTTGCTGGTATGGAGCCTCTCATGTACAAGGAAAAGCTGAAAGAACTGGGTTTGTTCACCCTGGAGAAGAGAAGGCTTCAGGGTGACCTAACAGTGGCCTTCCAGTACCTGAAGGGAGCCTAAAATAAAGATGGAGAGGGACTTTTTACAAGGGCATGTAGTGACAGGACAAGGGGGAATGGGTTCCAACTAAAATAGAGTAGGTTTAGATTATGTATTAGGAGGAAGTTCTTTGCTGTGAGGGTGGTGAAGCGCTGGAATAGGTTGCCCAGAGAAGCTGTGGATGCCCCATCCCTCGAAGTGTTCCAGTCAGGCTGGATGGAGCTCTGAGCAATCTGGTCTAATGGAAGGTGTCCCTGCCAGTGTCAGGGATATTGGAACTAGGTGACCTTTAAGGTCCTTTCCAACCCAAGCCATTCTATGATTCTGTGATTTACTATTTCTGTTACTGTAAAACGAGCTGGGATGCTGCTGTGTACCAAGACCAAGGACAATACCACTTAGAAAGGTGAAGAGTTCACAGGCCATGTAAAGGGCAAGAAACAGGTGTGCAAAGATGGGGGACACAAGAAAACAGCAAGAAACTCTTCATGGTGGCAGTCAACATTTTTTGTAGCTTCTTCCACAAGACAGAATATTCCAACTGAAATGAAGAGGCGTGGCATACAGAGGGCCCCTCCAAGCAGGGGGCAACATTTGAAGTAGATGTTTGAACAACTGAATTATAGAAAGCAGCACATAATTGCTGCCTGAGGGTGGGAACCTGCACCTATAGGGTGAGCAGGAGGGAAGAGGGGATAAGCTGTAAGGGCACTGACGAGCAGTGAGATGAGAAACCACTAGAGGGATGCAGAAGGAAAGAACTGATGACAATGGAAAAACCTGATGGGGTGGAGGTCCTAGCTGTGTGAATAAGATCAGAAAGCCATTCTGTAGTGGTGTCATGCACAGGGAGCTCTCAAAACACAGAGAGCTAAGCTGGGCATGCACTCAGCCTACACCTTTTTAACCACTTCAAAACACTACACAGGGTGAAAGGCTCACCTTTCTTCCACAGACTGGGCCTAATCTTTCAGGCTACTTGCAGAAAACTGTTAGTGCATGTGGTACCCTACCAATGAACTTCCAAGCACTCCATTTGTTCACAGTTTTTTGAGTCCCTTTGTATCAAAATAAAAGTATATTTTCATTAGTTAATGTTTAGGTGGGTTTGTCTTTAAATCCTCTTTCAGTCTACAGCTGAACTGTTATAGTTTCTCACTGCCACATCCCTTCTGTAGTGCCACGGGGTGTACATTTAAAAAAAAATCGATGCTAATGGGAACCTTGAGTATCAAATGTGTCAATGCCTCTTGCAGGTGACTCAGAAAACTGCCATCCACCACCCTACAAGAGACACCCTGGGGATTTCCCTCATCATATTGCTTGTTGAATAGCATTATTCCATGGGTTTCAGCCAGCAAATTAAAAAAAACCAAAAGATAAGCCAAAGGCTGGAAGAGAATAGAACACCAGCAAAACTAGGTGTTCTTTACACCAAGAAACAGAATGTGTTTCACATATCACAATTATTGGGCAGATGTATCAATTTTTACCATGCTCGTTCTAAGGTTAGGAAGAGAGACAAGCTCCTGAGAGTCTTGAGGATAGGAGAGAAATTTTGCACAAATCAGTGAAAAGGGAAGCTACCAAGTGTTCAGGGCCAACATTATAGGTGAATGCTTGACAGAGACAGCAGTGGAGCTCTCCTGAGGATACAGAGGATGTAGGCTTTTTTTTCTTTTTACATATTGTCTTCTAATACGAGCTACAACAAGGAGATCGACGTCTGAGCTGTTTAAAAACCCTGAGCCAAATCTTAAGAAACCCCGAGTTTAGTTTAGAAGGGCAGGCTATTAAAAAAAAAATTAAAAAAATCATTCATTGGGTTTTTTGTTTTGTTGATAAGCCTTTGAGCTTATCTTGTATTGCAATCCAAACAGCTAGACTTTCCCTTTTTCCTTTTGAGTGAAAGCTAAAATGTAGCTTGAAGAAAGAAACCAAATGTTGAAGGGATTCTGTCTCTCTTGTGTGCTGGTTGCACTAAAACCAGCATTTTACCATAGCCAGGAAAACAATGCAATCCATTGCACACTACCCGTAAATATTGCTTTCAGAGGTTCCTTGGCTGCTGTACCCAATAATGTTGCAGACTGAACTGCAAGGAGCACATTACCAGCCTGTGAAAGGATAAGAGAATTAGTAATGGCCAACTTTTTTACTCTTACAAATACTGAGAGGAGGTTGAGTCTTTTCACAGGACAAAAGTAGTAACTGGTTGATTTTCTCCAAGGTCGAGAAGTGTGTGGGGGAAAGGACTGGATGACAGCCTGGCATGTGTGGCAACCTTGTGGCCGTGCCCAGACATCTCATCTCAGTGCTGTCAGAGCCGCTGCTTTTGGCACAAGGCTGTACCCGAGAGCTGTGGGAGCTGCTTTTGGGGAGCGGTGCCTCTTCTCTTTCTGCTGTCAGCCCTCTCCTGCAGCCTTCCTTACCAATGTGCACCTCCAGAAACTCAGCAAGCTTCCTAGCATAAAGATCTCAGTAAATATAAATTAAGAACATCACTTCTAGCCTAAACCTGTATTTTGCAGGATGCATTTCCTTGCTGGAAAATACTTCAAGGTCAGTGAAGACAAGTCAAAGTTTGAGTATCTCAGGGCAAAACAGAATGATTTTTCTTTCTTCAGGGTGATTCTCTTACAGTCAAGGAAAGCTGACTTCATGTCTTTTCCAACTTTCCTGTTGTATCAGAGGCCTATGTCAGCTGTCTGTCTTATTTAACCTTGGTCAGCAGGACACAGATAGTGCTGTGGCAGACATTGCCGTCTTCCTCCATTTTCTCAACACTGCTTCGTTCCACCAAAGCCATGCATTTTGTCACTGGCAGCAGCCATATCACAGAGGTAATGAAAGTCCTGTGTAGGTAACATGCCCGTGGTGAGCTAACTTACATGGCTTGTGCAATCTCTTACTCTCACAGTGCTGTAGATGTGACCTCTGGATGCCATTAATTTCCATGGCCTTTATGAAACTCACTGAATGGGATGAAATTGCATTTTACTGTGCAAGGAGCCTGCTTTGAGACAAAAGGGCAAACAGTCCAGGAGAATTTATCTGCCAAAGTCACTTATGACTTGAATGAAATAAGAAACTGATGCCACTAAGGGAGGGGGAAGGGGGAGAGAGAGACTTTCTCTCTGATATTTTTGCATGATTTCTCTGCTTTTATTTACATGCACCACTGAAGAGTGGTCCTCGGAGCAGTTTCCTTTAATGCTTCTAATGCTAAGAGCTAATCAAGTTAAATAGTTTGAGACAGTGCCGGCATGAAAATGAGTGAATTTGAGCATCTAGATGAAAACTTCCCTTTTTAGCTAGGGATGAAAACAAAGACTAGATTAAAACCCTCACATGTGGGAAAGATAAGTCTAAATGAATGGATGACAGCTCTGATTAGAGTCAACTAATGAAAAATGAATTCACAGATAATAAACTAAGAATAATATGAAATACATTTGCTTAACTTATTTTTTTCTCATTTTAGGTTGTTAGTTTTGTGTGGTCTTGCAGAAATTTACTGTGGCATAGGATCTTCCCTTCATTACTCATGCTGATCAGAAGAAATGTGGGTATCAAAGAGACATCCATTAAGAGATGATGCTAGAAAAAATTAGATGAAAGAAACCCTTTCATATATTTTGCACAGCTAGAAACAAGCTCAAGAAGTCTGATGAACATATTAAACAATTTTGTGCTTCCAAAAGCATGAGGAACAATTTTTTGATTCCTAAGTTTTATTTCCTAACTAGCAATCAAAGCAAAAGAAAAGCTTCAAGAAATCAATGGACAGCAGTCACGAAGAAGGAGATAGAAGGGAGAATGCTTAATATTTTAGAAGATATTTGAAAGTAAACAGTTTGGAAAAGGAGTTGGATCAATATTTATTTCTCTACTTTCTTGAAAAAGAATGGGAAGACTAACAGTCATAGCTTTTGCTGAAAGGAGACAATTTTGTTTATGAATTTGCTCTAAATTATGATGAAATACACTACATGAAAATCAGCAAAAAAGGAAAAAATAAAGCTTTGAACTGAATAATTATAAAAATCTTTTAGGTATATTGTCAACACATGCAGCTTTTGTCTGTGTTGACAATATCTTATGCATATCTATCAGATAGGTGCAGTATATGTTGTTTGTGCCATGGACATCATTACCTATGTCTGAAAAGTAATACCAATTTTCCAAGAAATTCTATAAAAAATGGTTTCTCCCTCCCCCCCAACCCCTCTTTGTTTTAGTGTTCAGTAGTTGAGGTAGTCAGGAAGTGGCTCTCCTAAAATAAAAGATACAAGCGTTTTGCTATGGCATACTACTAGTTTTGGTTAGACCAACAGGAGAAACTGAGCTCATCCTACCTTGAAGCTGTCTTGAATTAGGAAGTCCAAAACTGGAAGTACCTAAAAAATCAGCAGTCTCTTTCTAAATTCTGAGTTTAAATGGCAACAGTATGAACTCCCAGTAGAATCGGGAGTCTGTTGTCTTATAACTGAGATCAGTGTTTGGCCCAAAGTCAATAGCAGACACATTTTACTAATGAGGGAGAACAGGATGCCATTCATTAACTCCCATCTTTCACACATACTCTGTGTGATCTGGTGGAGTGTGTCCCATTGAAAAAAAAATAGAAGAGGTTATCGCTTTGAGATAAAATAAGAAAAAGCAAATTTCAGGGATTTCATCTTTGACCTTATTATTGCCTGAAATTTGCTAACTAGACTGTTTCCAGCCTCAGAAAGAATTATGGCTGCCTAAAATGATACTTCTGACTCCACACAGAGCTGAAGTCCAAGCCTGGCTCTCACTGTTGCAACAGTGGACCTGTAGAGCACAACATTTACCCTGTTTTCAGATCCTTTTACCCTCTACCTGATAGTTCATTTTAGGCTATGTCAGACCAGCAGTCCATTCTGTCTGTCCCTTTGCTTCTTGTCACATTTTTCCCTCTAGTCATCCCTCTTCAGCAGCTGAAGCCGTTCCCATTTCCTCTCCCTGCCCCACTGCATGCCCGCACAGCACTGGCCCTGCAGGAGGTAAGGACATGGTGGGTGTCTGTGGGCTCCAGCAGCACCACACCTGGATGAATGCTGGCCTGCTCTCACCCATGCCAGTGAGGTGTGCAGCAGCCAGAGACACGCTGGGATGGCAAAGGGACAACTTCTCTGCAACCAGCATGAACAGGGCTGTCCTCTTTCCTTACCTGCAGGTATGTGTCTGTCTGGAAGGAAGGAGAAGTGAGTAATCAGGTCTAGGAAGAGAGGCTGGGAGACGGTTCATGTGTGGGAGCAGGCTCGGCACAGTAACCAGACCCATCGGTAATTGCATCCCTTGCATGTTCTGGTGCGCCTGGCTCCTCTCCTAGACTGACTGCTCTCTCGAGACAGGTCTGGTTATATCTTGATACAGAACATGCCCTTGGTATTAAATAAAGGGTCACAAAGAAAAGCCTCGGTTCAGCTACTTACTCTGAAAAAAAGGCATTTTAGAGCTTATTGCTTTGGATTCAAAATTGGAGAACCAGCTTTTCTGTGTGTGTGTGTGGCTTTTTTTTCCCCCTAGCACTTACCTAGGCCTTTCTGGATTTTCAGTAGAGTGACAGACACATTATGAGAGGAAATCACCAAGCAATAGAGCTCAAAAGAAGTGTGGCAATTATCTGAGCTAATTCCAGCAATGAGGTAAGAAAGCTGAAGAAAGAATCCCCCTTTCTTAGTCTGTTAAATAATAAACTTAATTAAACTTTGGGCTTCAACTCTATGCAAAAACTAGCACAGACAGCCTGCTTAAAGCACTACCTTGGTGCAACATGCACACATACCTTCCCAAAAGGTGTACAAGGAATACCCACTGGTAGGTGATGAGACTGGGTCCCAGTCTCACAGGCTTTCAAATGCCTTGAAAAGCCCTGCCCAGAGTCAAACTTTGTTGAGCAGATCTGGAGAAGCTCAGGTCACCTAGTCCTGCTGTGTTCAGTGCCAAGCTACAGTCAGCAGAGCCGTGGGAGCATCCTCTGACTGTGCGGTAATGCCAGCCCTGCTCATCAAGGACAGAAATTTCCCAGACATGCCAATCCTTCCTGCCCCTACTGCTAAAACACATCCAGCTCAGTGCCAGGTTTTGTGCTCTGCTGCAGCACTGCAGCAGCTACCTGTGGAGCTGATCTTACTGTCTGATCAAATCATGTGCTGGTTCAGCCTGTGCTTCCACACGTTGCAGCCCACACTCTGCAAACTAGTAATACTCCTTCAGTCCCTCCCCAGTTACGATACAGCATCATTTTGTGAGGAGATAATCTTTTCCAGAAGTCTTTATAACTTACAATAGAAGTAGCACTTAGAGCAAACAAGCATGAATGCAGATCATGTTTGTCAGCCACAATCATTTTACAGTGACCTCACAAAAGTGAGATTTCATAGACTCAGATCAAGAAAATCAAGTGAAGTTTTGAAGTTGGTGGCATACATTCTGGCAATGGTCTGTTGCAGGAGTGAAAGAGACCAAGGTAAATTAAACACCTCAAGAGATTATTAGCTCATAGAATTATAGGAAAGATACCTATGTAAAAACATAAGGAAAAAAAGTGGAAAATGTATATCTGACCATTACAGTATGTCCGCAATTATGGTTTTTCACTTTCTAAAGAACATGTTCAGCCACTAATCTTACAGCCAATTTGTAAAACAGACTTCAGTGCTCTAAGTATTTCTGTTTTGAAGGGTCAGCAAACCCTGAAAAGGAAAAGACATATATGGGAAAAAGAGTGCTTATGGATCCCAAGACTTACAGATCTTCAGATCCTTTATGTATGACTGCTATTTTTGTCCCTTGGAGTGCTTAAACTCAAATGTTTTTTTTCCTGCCTACTAAATATAATGCCTGAAAAACTTTTCTTAAATGAAAGATTGCACTTCCAGGTGGACATTTAAGCATGTGGAATCACATATCACATGTAATTCCCAATTCCCTGCTCATGAGTCTGGATCAATTCCCTCATTCCTTAGAATCAGCACATTACCACAAAAAAAAAAATANNNNAAGAAGAAGAAGAAGAAGAAGAAAAAAGTTTGGCAAGATTTTGTTGAGTATATTCCAGAATTCAGCTTTGCCCTTGACTCTGTCTGTATTTAAATATTTCTTCAATTAAATAATGATCTCATACAGTATATTTTTTCATAGGTGTTGAGTATGAACAGCTTTCACTGAAATCAAAGGCACTGGCAGGTGTTTATTACTTCTGTTTAATTAATCTTCTTTTTCAGACATTCATGCACAACAGAAATCTCTCACGGCAATAGGAGTAGTTGGTAGCTTTCAGTGAAAGACCAATGATTTATGAGATGGATGGCGTATTGCCAAGGGCTTGCAGGCCCTTGATGTCAAGCACTGCTTTTGGATATCTGAGCTGATCAATGAATTTGGGTAACCAAGCATCTGAGTACCCAGCTGGACTAAGTGAGACTGCCCCCATCAGCTCTTTCTGAAAATGAGGCTGCATTAAAAAGTGCAGTGAGAAGCATCTTAACAGCTCTTCTATTTTTTTTCTCTTTCTTCTGATTTCCATGCAGTTTCAACCACCCTGCAGTGGTGACACTAAAAGTGCATGGAGGTAAAGAATCTAGGAACATTTTATAGCTACAGTACATCCAGACTCTCTAGCCTTTTCTAAGGTTCCTGTGAGGATACAAAGGCTTGTGCTGGGATTGCTATCAGGATTTCTTCTTCCAACACATTAACAAGCCCACAAAAAGCCCTCCTTGTAACTGCATGCACCTATTTCAGATTAGATGAAATCTGGGCTTGATCTCCTCTACTGCACAAAACTCTGGGCTGTGCGCTCTCTTTGAAAGTACTGGAGTCTTAAGGGAAGGAGGAAATTTTTCTCCGATACACGACAGATGAGGTACTGCTAAAACCAGATGAAAAAGTGGCTGGGAAGAGACAACCTCATTTCTCTTGGGAAGCAGCAGAAGCAGATGAAACCGTATCTTTCTTCCACCTGCCTTCTTCTTTTCATAAGCCTCTGTGGAGGAACCCTCAAAGTGCTGAACAAATGTGGACAAGGATGTGGTGGAAGGGAAATCGAAATAGACCAAAATCCTATTCCATCCATTGTTGGTCCCAGGTCATGTTGGGAGGTCACTGGACTTATAAAATAGTCTGGAGTCTTTCTCCTCCTCCTCCTTCTCCTCCTTCTCTTCCTCTTGCTGACCTACTCTTCCAGCCTTGCTATGTCTCTCAATCTGACTGACCAAGACCTCAGAAGCAGACACATGTGACACAAGCAGTCACATGTGATATATGACACGTCCCCCCTGGCCATGGGCACCTTTGCATGATTTGCTAAGGCCCCTCATCAGGAGAAAGAGGAAAAGGACAGCCAGCTTCTTTACACACCACGGTAGACCTTTGTGCAAGGGTGCTGCCACAGAAACACCTCTGTGTCTGCACCTGATACTTGCTCCTCAGAGATGGGTCAACAGGCAGAGCAGCAAGAGATGGCTCAGGCAGACAGGCTCATACACAGGGAAGGACTAGTGACACTCTGCTGTGCTCCCCCTAAATCACATTCTGGGAATGTCTCCACCAGCTACAAGGAGTACTGAAACCAACTGGCTTCTTCATTAGCATTCTGGGAGTTAAGGCTGAATAAACACACGCTTTTCCGCCCTTTCACCTCTAAACCAGGAAAGTAACTTTTCAGGCTGCTTATATAGGGCTATTAAGAGAATAAATCATCTTATTTCAGGGGCTTCAGTCTGCCCCAAAGGGGATGGGCAAAACATCTGAAAGAGAGCAAACTGGTTAACACCAGCTGGGAAGGAGCCCCGTGCCCAGAGATTCAGGCTCCTCTAGGCAGCCCAGCCCTACCATGCAGAAATACAGGCAAAACCTGTCACATTCCAAAACCTTGTAGGCTCAAATGTCTTTTGTTCCTGAAACCACAACAAACATCGTCCAGCTGCAGGTAAACATCAGCTCATGGATAGCTGGACACCGCGCTCACGTTGCCAAGCTGGAGGAAGACGTCAACGTGGGCAGCACCACATCAGCTAACAGGGAACCCAGTCACTGCCGGAACATATATGGGGCAAGCAGCTGGTCTATGGTAACAGTCCCAAAACACTGAAGCAAAATAGTCTGTGCAGGGTCTTATTTCCTCACGGTTTTGTTTTTTCAAGCCTCCAAACAGCAAAAATGCAGGAAAGTTAAAAACCTGGGGGGAAGGTCAGGGCAGATGAAGAAAGAAAAGGCTTTGCTTGCCTTCTCATGTGAACTCTACTGCTGATATGCTGTGTCACGCACTGGTACTAGGGTGGTTTGGGTGTCCTAGTTCCTCCGGCTGCTAGAGGCAGAAACGATCTCCTTTGGCATATGTAAGTGTCTGTGCAATCACTGTTTTGTTTTGTTTTGCTTTGCCCCCCCCCCGCCCCCGCCAAGAGTACAAATGTATTACTAAAGGAAAAAAATTCCCTGAAAGGGCCAATGAATTTCAAGGCCATAAAGAAGGCAGACCATAAATCACAAATGTAAATTGGGATTGCTCTTGGGAGGTTCGTCTTATCCCAACAAGAAGTAAAATGTTGCTGATTTCTTGTGAGGTTTACTCTATTAGTATTGAGAAAAGTAGAAAAAGTAATTGATTTTGCTTTGCAGCTATGGTTTGTAAGTGAAAACATGTGTCAGCTCCTGTATCACACATTGGTTATGCTTCTGTCTTACTGTTTTTCAGTGTCTTTAGCCTGTTTACTTCAGAAAATTTGACCTGATTAGTTAGAAGACTTTCTAGATTGTGTTTAATTTGTCCTTCCTTCATAGTCTCTCTGCTTTACTTTTTGCGATCATACATTCTCTGAGTTAACAAAGCATACAGGAAGTTTTCTCTGCTCATCTGACAAATTATTTAAAAAAACACAAGCATGATATTGAAAGAAAACTAATCTCTTATAACAACATCCAAATTAGACTGTTTGATATGGGCTACAGATGGTCTCAGTGTGGTAGGGCAGAGAAACAGTGAGCATTTTTAATCCAAATCCACCTGTAAAGAATCAGGTTTCAAATTTTAATGTGCTCTATGTTTCTCTTTTTTTTTTTTTTTTCCCCTCTCTCTTTCTGGAGAGCAAAAGTCTAGCTGCATCTGTTCCTAGCCTGGATCCACACAGAACCCATTGATGGGAGCCAATCCATTCATTTTTTATTATTCGGGGCCAGGACATAATCTTCTAAAGAGAACTGTGTTTCCTGCAGAGAAGATCTACAAGAGGACAGCGGAGTAACTGAAAGCAAACTCTGGGCTGCTCTATGGAAGTCATGGGATGTTCATCAGCCGTGACACAGGTGCCACAGCCTGCAGCGAGTTATCAGCTCAGCCTGTGCACTGCTCACCCCTAGCTGTATTGTCCCTGCCCCTTCACTTTGGTTATGCAGTTGCAAGGCGGTGGTTGAAAATGGAGGAAGACAAGTCTGTAAGGCTCGACCATCACTTGGCAGCAAAAGATAGACCCAGGAGAAAGGCTTGTAGAGAGGACTGGTGCTACATCTGCCATTGTTACCTCTGCAGCATCCCTCTCTTGTTCAGTGGGTTGTCCTACAAGTTTCAGAAGACCTTCCCCTCCGTGGGGATATGACAAACATGGTACCAGCTGGAGGCAGAAGGTCCTTCTGCCCTTGTGCTTTGGGACTGAAGGTGAAAGAGCTCTGCACTATTGTGGCGCATTCCTGTCTGCCTAGAAGCAGCTGGCTGGCTGCCATTGGAAAGCTGCCATTTTTTTCTCGTGATGCTGTCGAGTGGCCTGAAGCACCCCAGCAAGCTTGGTTTCTGATAACCAGATTAGCCAAAGACTCCATCCATTCCTTAGCTAAAGCATTTCCTTCTGCTGACCAATCTCAACTACATTGTTTTCCGGACTGAGCCAGTGCAATCTTCCTCTTCACCTACGCATCACCTTGTCCTGTATTCCTGTTTTGCTGCAGGATTTGAAGTTGGCCAGATACTGCCACTTGTACCTTTACCACACAAATTTTTCCAAGAAGAAAAATCAGGGTCTCTGACAGTTTCCACCAAGCAGTTCCAGTGCTTTTCTGACAATTCCATGCTCAGAAATCTAATCCAACAAATCATTGTTCTGGTTTCAGACTATGATTTCCTGTGGCAACAAGCTCCACATTTTAACTACAAACAATGTCAGATTGACTTTGATCAGCTTTTTAGTCCATCAAGCAATGCGACTGAGAACATCCATGCTTTTGTACTACTTGCTGTTCTCTTTTGGACAAAGAGAACAGAACCTCCTGTCAATCCTCTCAAGGCCAGTTTTAAAATCACCAGTCTCCCCATGTTGTCCCCCAAATACTTCAGCACCAAACTCCTCACACAGGAAAACCCCTGAGAGTTATTCCAAGCCTGCTGCTACTCCTCTAACTTCTTGCTGATTCCCTTTCTACTCTGCTATTTTAAATAAGAAATTAAGTAGGAGGCAGCACTTCAGAGTACTGGAGTACATCACCATTTTGTATTAAAGCATCACAACATTTTCCCTATAGTTTTCCTATTCTAATTTGTATGTTTCCTAACAACTGCTTGGGTCTTTGAGCTCAGTGATATGTGCAGAAGAGCTCTTTTTATGGCTTTAAAAACAACAACAAAAAAAGAGACTGAACTACAGCTGTACTAAAATAGCAGAATAAACTTCGCATTTCAGAAACATCTGCAACACAAATGAAGACCCATCCCTATGGTCCTTTCAACACAAAGTCAGCAAGGGGACAAAAGATAAGAGGTGATGTGATAGACAGAGGGTCAGTAGCAGAGACAGAGAAAACACTTGGTTATCCTGGGCAAAGACCAAAACTGTGGTTGAGTGGCTTGGTTCTGGCTTTCTCTTTGGGACATGGATGGTTGGGCTAATTATACCTATGTCCTTTATCACCTCAAGCAATCTAACAAAGTGGGAAGGGAACCATCACAAAGGACTGTTAGGAATACGCCTGTTTCCTAAAGTCTGTTTTCTTGCATCCAGAGGCCTACCTCTCTCACTGTCCCCTCAGAGGCTCTCTTCTTCCTCTCTTTCCCCTGTATCATGCCTTATTTGCCAGATCTGTTTAATATGAATCAGGAGAAATAACTGTTTCACGAGCTCTGCTCTAACAGATCTTCACAGATATGGTCACCCAAGAGACAACGAAACTTTAACTGACCTACTTGTAGCCAAAGTTTAACTTTCAGCAAGGAAATAAGCAATGACTTTGATCCAAAGTTTTCAAGGAAGAAAAAAAGGAGAAAACCAAAGATAAAAGTCAGGCAGTTATTCCTGAAAGACATAACACACTCCACTGTGTATTTTTCAGGGTAGAGGGGAAGGAGGAAATGGGGAGCTCTTAATTCATGCTCCTCATTCCACAGGTCTCAGGGGTTCTTTGAGTCTTACAGCTGGTCTGATTTATAAATAGGTATATCTCTCATTTTTTATTTCTTGCTTCTTTGTCATTTTCCTGCTGGCACATCTGGTCCAAGAATGGCCACTAGACAGGAAATTATTGCAGACACTTCAATGAACTTTCTTATTGAAGTGACAGTTTTCCAGTAACCAGATTCATGTTGTTGAGCCTGTATGATGCTAAATGAAGAAGAGACCCTCTATTTCCTCCTTTACCCATTTCCAAAACTGATTTCAGAATAGAAACATTTCCAGTATTGATATCATCCTCTCTCTAGATTTAACAAGAGATTGCTTTGCAGTTTGGAAGAAGAAAATTAGCTCAATTTTGACATCAGAGAATGCCAAATCTTTCAGCAATAAAGAATAACCTGATAAATTGAGGACAGACTTTTCCAAAGACTGAAAAGCTGCCTGCTTCTACTACTAGGGCCTGATTTTCTCCAACCATGGCTTTCTGTGGGGACTGTTTTCTGTCAGAAGTGACATTGAATGCTGCCTAGGGAAGTTTTCAAAATTGATTAGTGATGCTTTTGCTGGCTCCTTTTAGAAAACTTTCTGCCAACATGTTTATACGGATGAGCGGGACCTGTTCTTTAAAACAGGCATTTTTTTTTGTACATGCCTATTCAATAAAAAATTAAATGTTGGTTGAACTCCATTTTTTTTTGAGCCAGTCTCGACTCTGCCTATCTCAGTATCTTCTTTGAATTCCTCTTTTCTCCTCTCCCTATCCTCTCCATTGCATTGCTGCAGTCTTACTCTCCCATCTGAAACAGCATCACAGAATCATAATGTTGGAAAAGACCTCTGAGGTCACCGAGTCCAACCTTTGACCGACCACCACCTTGTCAACTGTAGCAGAGCACCAAATGCTATGTCCAGTCATTTCTTGAACATCTTCAAGGATGCACTCCATTACCTCCCTGGACAGTCCATTCCAATATTAAACAACCCTTTCCATTAAGAAATTCCTCCTGGTGTCCAGCCTGAACTTCCCCTACTGCAGGTTGTGGCTTTGTCTTCTTATCCTGTGACTAATTGCCTGGAGGAAGAGACTGACCCTCACCTGGCTGTACCCTCCTTTCAGGCACTTTTATCACTCCTTGTAGGGAGTGATAAGGTCACCCCTGAGCCTCCTTTTCTCCAGACTAAACACCACCAGCTCCCTCAGCTGCTCCTCACAGGACTTGTGCTCCAGACCCTTCACCAGTTCCACTGCCATTCTCTGGACACGCTCCAGCACCTCAATGTCCTTCATGTCATGAGGGGCCCAGAGCTGCACACAGAACTCATTGTGTGGCCTCACCGGTGCTGAGTACAGAGGGACAATCCCTGCCCTGGTCCTGCTGGCCACACTGTTGCTGATACAGGCCGGGATGCCACCGACCTTCTTGGCCACCTGGGCACACATTGGCTCATGTTCGTCTGCTGTTGACCAGCACCCCCAGGTCCTTTTCTACCACGCAGCTTTCCAGCCATCCTGCCCCCAGCGCTGCCTGGGGTTGCTGTGACCTGAATACAGGAACTGGCACTTGGCCTTATTGAACCTCTTAGCACTGGCCTTGGCCCATCGATCCAGCATGTCCAGATCCCTCTGCAGAGCCTTCTTACTCCACATGGGAACTCTTCCCTAACTGTTCACTAGGAACAATTAATGACAAGTGCGTTGGCATGCTGTTATTTCACAGGGGCTGCAGCTCAGTGAGATTCTTCTGGAAGGTCCTAGGAGAAACCTAGTCTTGGCAAAACTCTTGCTGTGTTAGCTGAACTGGCACACCTCCTCTCCTGCACGGAAGGTCCCACTGAGATTGCTTTAAAAATTAAAAAGCTGCATTAAAAATAAAAAAAGTGGTTTGATTGGCTCCAGTGTTAGAGTGGAAGAGGATGATGTGGCCTCTCAGACTCATACTGATGTTCATACATAAAGATATGTGTGGTTAGGTCTCGCTGAACTCAATATATTGCATCAACATATGAGGCTAGGTATCAGGTTTCCTGCTTTTGAGGAGGGATAGGCTAAGTTCTGTTATTTGCTCCCAGAATCTGAAAGAAGAAAACTTGTTCTGCTTTCCCAAAACTTTTGCTTCATTTGTATTTTAATTCTGAGTTTATTTAAATAACAAAAATCGGTTTTGCCAGACTATGTCTGGATGAGGGCCCAGTTCACCCAGTGTCCCCTCTCTGACAGTGGCCAGCATCAGTTGCTTCAGAGGAAGGTGCAAGATACTCTGTTAAGACTCAGTTACAGAAGAAGCAGGCCCCAGGGAAAACTTCTTCCTAAATCCTGCTAGCTAGACCTTGGCTTCTGTCCTGATGCCCAAGGATTTATATTCCTTCCAAAATCTCTTGTTTATTTTAAAGTATTAACTGTTATGAATCTGGCTAATGTTGCTTTTCATGTTATGCCTAATCCTGTTTTGAACAGGTCTGCAATCTTTGGCTTCAGTTGTATCCTTTGGCAGTGAGTTCCGTAAGCTAACTTTGTATTATGTGAAAAAGTACTTCCTTCTATTACCTTTCAATTTTTTGTCTGAATAAAAATTATTTTACTATTTTATCCCTCCTTCCCCTTTTCCTGTTTTTCTCACAAACAGATATCCAGCCCAGAGCTGGAGCAGAAGGGAGAGACGTGTACTACTGATCTAAGTTGTGCCTGTGATCCAAAGACAGGCGATGGGTTGGATGGAACACATCTCCTAGCCAACCCCACACCTAGCCAGCCCCAAGCAGTCTGCACTGTGATGTGCCAGCACCCCAAAAGCAGAGCTTCTGTAAATAGCTTTTAGAGCCACAGATGTCTTCAGAACAAAAATTTTTAAAACTTTGTAACAAGTTATAATTTTTGATATTTTAGTTCAGACATTTATTAATTTATTTATGTCATATATTCACTGCTTTATTACAGACCAGTGGTCTTTAGGACCAGAATTGGCAAATGCAAGGGTAAAATTTGCTATTAGTTGCCAGCCAGCATTCATCCTCATTCACTAGATATACTTCCCTGGAAAAGAGACAGATGGCACTGCCAGCAACATACTTCCTTGGAGATTTTCCATCAAGGAAAACTTCCTTAAATTAAAAGCTGAGTTTTCTGGGAAAACAAGTAGAAAAGTCTGCATAAGTAACTTAGGACTTACTCTTGCAATGTTCTTCACATCTCCTAGTATATGACGAGTAAAAATTACTCTCCAACACTGCCTGTCACTGTGAAGGCTCTCTGCTAGAGGTGCAAAATGGCAAATTTACCAGCGGCCATCACTCACATGATCTCAGGCCAAATGGGCTCTGCTAGCCTCCATCAAGCTATAAAGATCTATGACCTAGAGATGTAAGTTTGCATTTGCCCCAGGACTGCATGGATGGCTCTGCAGCAATACTAGATTGCTCCTCATGCAGCACAGAGGAGTATGCAATACGAAGAGCATTGTAGCATTAACTCCATCTTTTGCCTTAAAAATCCCCAGTACTGCATTACACTTAAAATCTGCTCTGATCACTGTTCTGACAATCAGATGTGTGCCATAGCCCATACTTCATACAGATTATCTTCTCTGTCTTCTAGGAAAAAACATATTTTAGTCCTCTAGGCCCATTAATCACTAGCCAACCAAGCAGTTTAACTAATCAAAATCTGGGCCTTACAACTGATGAAATTTAATGAATCCGTTTCAGTGCCACTGTGGGCATACCAGGCCACTCCATCATTGTCACCTACTGGACTGGAGGAAGCGAAACTGCTTCATTTTCAGTAACTACTTATTTTAAGGCAGAGTGGAAGTGGCATAGCTGTTTTACTTGTGGATAGGCACTGGTCAGGGAATTCGAGGAAACCAGCTGCACAGAAAGTGGGGGTGATTGCTAGGCTAGGCATTCTACCTCATGAATGTGTTCTTGGGAGCTCTGGGAGATCACCCAAACCAAGATACAGGCAAGGTCCAGTGCTGACCTCGAGACTACCACAGTACCTCAAAGAACAAGATGCTCATCAAATGACAACACAAACAGCTCAGTGAAGAATGGCATGGAAACAGGAATCACACTGAACTTTCCTTTGCAGCTGCTCTCCATACCTGGGCATTGTCTTGTGTCAAAGAACCATTGCCTCACAGCCCTTTTCCAAGTAGGTCTCACAATGAAGTCACTGCTCGAGATGTCTGGAGTCATGAACAGGTATGACCTCACCATGAAACTGGGTGAAATAGTGGCAGATATTTATCCAGTACCGGGTGTTGCAAAGATAAACAACACAAGCACAACTAAAACAAAAGGCAGCAAAGAAGATGGGTCTTGCACAGGTGCTTACTCAGGGTTAAGGGCAGTCGTGAACTGTGGAAAAGGAAGAACGTCTTTTGAACAACTCTACTTTCTCAAATGGTGTGTGTGAGAAACAGAGGTCTCCCTATAAAGCCAGTAGAACTGTCTGCATTTGGGATCCTGTACCTTATTTTTTTACTTGGAAGAGAAATTGTCGTGGCTCTCATGAGCTGGCCAAGGACTGCAAAGAACATCCTGAAGAACCCACACAATCTAGACACTGCAATATCTGGGAGGAAGCTATGCATTCCCCAAAGTACAGCACCCAGCCATAGCTAGGGACCTGCCTACTTGTGTGGTGCTGCCTCCCTCTTTGTGTTACCAGAAGGACAGCACCAAACTTCCTGAACACATTCTGCCTCTCCTGCTTTTCCATTCACACTCCTGAATGGGGTATAGCCATGGAGTGGATGGCAGTGGCAGTGTTAGAGGGCACTGTGCAACATTCAGTCTCCAAGTGACAACAACATGAATGACAGCAGCAAAATCTGCAGAGGACATTAAAGATTACATGATTGCAAGGAGATAAAGATGAACAATCTGCTATCTGCCTGCTGCAGCTCCCTGATGAGTCATGCTGAAGAGGTGTGACAGCTTAGCAGGAGAGGAGGAGCTTCTACCATTGCCTGTTCCTCTGGGATGTCTTTTCTGAACATCGCTTTAGTCTTGTCTGATAACCCTCAGCTACCGTCTCCCAAAGGAGAATGAAGGACTGGAGCTGTTTGGCAAAGTACAGGACAAACAGTTCCTGAAGCTCTCCCATTCACAGCCAGACTTCATTAATTTCAGCTCTGAACACTCAAAGTTTTAGCTGCCACAAATACATAGTAACAGGATGGGTTTCCATCTACTGCTGCATCAAAAGACATCCCAAAACTTACACAGGAAAAATGCACCAAAGAAGACTGCTCTTGGGATTAATTTTACTGTCATCAGAAAGACCTACACTGGGAAAATCTTGGAAGAACTTGTAATTTCCCGAGTGCATGAAGAGTGTCATGGGCACCCTGGTGACACAACTGGGTACAGAGTGATCTTGCCTGTATTGTACTTAGTCTGTGATGATGAACCACAGGAACCATCTGGAGACAAAAGCTACTGCCAGTTGATTTGGGCAGGAAGAAGCAACAAGATGTAGCAGTGCTGTAGGTACAGCCAAGCCACTTGGACTAAAAGTGAACTGAGGCCTCGCTCCAAACAAGGAAGACTTAACAATTGCCTTAGCAAATGTCCCTAGTGGGTCTGAAGGCAAGCCCCTGCAAAGTGTCCCAGCTACCCTCTCAGATCTTAATGCTGCCCAACATTTTTTGCATATTGAGAAGAGAAAGGAAGAGGATGACTGGCCTTCTGAATTAAAAAATGAAATGCTGCCATGTTATTAAAAGAGGTGGTGCTTTGGTATGGTTTTATGCCTGGTTGTGCTTAAATGCTTACAAAGGTAAAAAAGGATTAATCACTCTAATTCAAACACTGCCTGGACTACTAACAAACTAAGAAATCTGAAGCTGGAAGCAATCACATTTTGCAAGTGACACAACACAGGATTTAAAAAAAAAAATTCTAAGACAATTAAAAGACTGTAAATCAACCTCTATTAATATGAAGCAAGATCGTTGCAATTTTTCATTCTCCTGACTTAGAGAAAATCTATTTTCATGTTACTACAAAACCCAAGCCAGAGATTTGAAAGAGTTTATTTGGATTATCCATTCCTCTAGGGCTATTATGCTTCACTCTTTGCACAGACCAGGGCATTGGCTTTCAACTAAGACAACAGAAAAACATAAATCTAGGTTTCTTGCTGGAGTTGTTTCTGTAAATCATACTCCCCCTCTATCCCATCCAGCAGCCACCAGAGACATGCAAAAATTGTAATATTGAGTTTTTATGCATGACAACCTTCCTCCTCTTTCCCATTCAATTACCCTTGACTTTCTAAAGCTATTAGTACCTAGCAAGAGCTACAAGTACATCACAGATGGACCAATTTCATTGAACTGCAATAGGAGGAATTAATTCCAAGCTTAACAAGGAAAGCTAACCACAGCCTTAGCAACAGAGAGACCACCAGCTCTTCTTTGTTTTGACATAGCAAAGCCTGCTTTTTACAGTGAACAGTGTCTATAGCTTACAGATTTTGAAGCCATGGTGGTGGGGAAAAGAATCAGTAGCGTGAGTGGGATGTTAAAATGTGGTTTTGACAGACCTGGCATTTCTGAGACTCTGCTTGTACACTTGCTTTGTACCATGGTAGTGTACATTGAATGCCTTTGATGTCATGATCTGTAACATTGAAAAGGAAGTGAGGAGAGGAAAACACAGAAAATTAGGGCTTTTGGGAGAAGAGCACTACAATTTTTTTATCAGAAGGTAAAATGTAAAAGTATTACAATAAATGATGGTACTGTGACTTGATGAGGTTTCTCTGACAGGAGAGAATACAAAGGAATTCACCATCTCTATACTATGAGTTCTAAACTGTACTTAAAGATAACAGTTTTTCACTTCAGAAGAAAATGCAATTAAAGTAAAAAATAAATGTGAGAATCTGAGACCATTATCTACAATCTTCCTCCTGAAGAAGGCTGCAGTGCTACCAAAACCTAACCACTGCTTTAGGCCATCTTCGTAAGCTCTCTCTTTCTTATGTACAGGAAGTGCAAAAACCCCAGAAATATCAAGAACAACCACAAATTTAGCTATTCTTCACCAGATTTCCAAAGGGTAATCCAGGGCCAAAGTCCAGAGTCATGGGAGACTGTTTCATGTCAGGAGATGTTGGGACATTTCAGCACCTGGTTGGACAGGGATGCTGCTCTCACCCATGGACTGCCAACATGATATCCCATTCCCCATTCCTATCTGTAGAAAATCTGTTCTCAGCTGAGGAGCATTCATAACGTGTGTGACCCTACAAAAGATCTTTCAAAATCCATGATTCCAAGATTTCAACAGCTCTGTCCTCCCAGACCAGCTGTTTGTTCCCAAAGACGTTTCTTCTGCCAGGGCCTGTCACCCCTGCTGCTAACTCCTGCTTGCATTGAGATTCCAGTGGTGGGCAGCTTGGGCAGCCTTTGTAACTCCCCACACTGCAAAGCCCTGATACTCCCTTCTCCATCATTTTCAGGCTTATGGTGACGCCCCCAAAGCACTGTGGCCACTTCCTGACCACATAGGACTGCTGCTCTCTGACCAGTGCAGGGTTTGCAGAGCTGGTCTGCCAAGGCACCTGTACATTTGCAGGTTTAGAGGCTCTGTTTGACCAATGGAGTTGAGTTTTCCAGGGCAGCAGTGAAAGCGTTACCATCTCACAGCTCCATAGAAGTTGTGAGGAACAGTAAAAGCCCTTTCCCACTGACAGCACTACACAGCAAGCTCCCAGATCTAATGCTGAGGCTCCAGGCTGCTGGGGATTGACATGGGAGGAAGATGCAGGGTGCACAGATAGTGATGGACACCACAAGATAGGCAAGCCCTGCACAGAGCCCTAGGAGCTGCCTAGGAGCAGTTAGAGATACACTACCAAATGGTGCATTTTGCTTTTCATGCGCTCTTGCATGCCGCACTGTTTTTGTAATTTGGAATGCAACTTAACGCAACAGCCACAATGCAACTAATGAATCAAACACAACATGATGGGATGGAATGTAAATTCAAGCTGTTATGCACAGCCCAACAGGAGTCTTCCTCAAACGGCAGGTAGACAGAGTAACAAAGAAAATTAGCCAGCTAAAGACTAAAAGCCCCCATGCACACACATGCACACACATACAGAGATGGATGCAGTCACACTCCCTCTTGGACGCAGAAGGCTAAACAACAGAATCATATCCAACGCCGGAAATATTGTATGCTCATTAAAATACTGGCCAGACTGCTTTATGATTACTATCCCAGGATTTTAAGCGATGGCTGAGTTTGAGATGAGCCTTGCAGAACAAAAACTGATGACGAATAGAGGAGGGAAGTGGAGATGAAGAGAGTGAAAGGGAGTTAGACATATAGGAGAGACTTTTCTCCTAGAACAGCCAGAATTAGTCTGACAAATAGCCACTGTTTCTAAGCCAATGTTCGTTCTTTCTGTCTGTTGGGGCATTA
This sequence comes from Falcunculus frontatus, assembly GCA_013398115.1. NCBI lineage: Eukaryota > Metazoa > Chordata > Aves > Passeriformes > Falcunculus > Falcunculus frontatus. The sequence continues at coordinate 163,643 of VZRV01001889.1, read as the reverse complement.
TCTTAGATGACCAAGAAATTATGGAAATGAATGAGAGAAGCATAGCAGCATAAACTATTTAACATTGCTCACAGCAACTCATAGCAAATCAAAGGGGAAAACAGAAATGTGGCCTGTGCTACATCCTCTCAACGCAATTGCAAGGATCACTGATCATGCCAGCTCTTATCCTTGACTCTTTGGGGCGTTTCTGCAGTTGTTAATTTTTAATTTGCTCTCCATTTGCAGTTTAAGGCTGCACCGAGTGAATGAGCTAGGCTGTATCTTTCAGCTAAATGTAAAACAGATCATTCATAAAATGAAAAAAAAAAAACCTAAGGAGATGAATAACAGTAAAAAAAAAAAAATCATGCCTCAGGGCAATGTGGTCATCAGTCACAATTCCAGATAGTTATTCTTCCAGATTATGAGCAACACCCAGCAAACTCCTTTCAACATCGCGTACAATGCTGATTCATTCTGTGAGGCAGATCACCTTTATTTTCCCTTAATGGGGAATCTGTCAGCCATGCCAAAAGTGAAGTAAGAGATTCTACTCTTTTCTCATGGATCCTACTACTAGCAGGTATACACTTTCCCTCTGAATTGTCCCCTTCTCCTCTCTCCACCCCTCTCTTTTGGGAAGAGCAAGGTTACCATAGTGAGCGTAGTATCTATCATTTCCTATCAGGAACACACTAAATCAAATCAATCTGCTGTTGACATCTCTGTCCTCCCACTAATTCCCTGTTGTCTTCCCTTTACAGCATTTGTGATCCACAGAGGCAGAGATGTTTTAGACACACCTAGATCATCCCGCATGGGCGTCACTAACAAGAAATGGCCTTGTGAAGAGGCTGAATGAAGCTGATGAACCACAAGGGAGCTGGCAGAAATCCAGAGGACTGGTAAATCTCTGCCCAGGGCAGACCTTCAGATCCACCACCAGTGACCAAGCCTGTAACACAGACTAGGCTGGCAGTTTCGTACCTCGTCTAGATCCCACATGATTCAGACAACTTGCAAAACAAACAGGCAGAAAGTCAGAAAATGGAGGCAGGCAGATGTGAGTTAATGCTCACGCTGACGCATGAAAAGGAGCAACCTGCACATGCAAGATGCTGACTATGACCAGCCACCAACATACTCTCTCCCTCCCAAATGTTAGCAAGGCTGATCTACCTTTCTGGCAAGTGCACCAATAGTGTAAATGAAATACAATTCATAAGCATATGGGTGCTTTATAGTAGTGTCCCTGCTGCCACATGACTCCATACCTAAAGAGACACCTGCATGTGTGACTGTGTGAGCTCATCCATTAGGTACTCACAGGCTATTCTTTTGCATCACCAAACCTGCTCTGCAAAAACTTGCCTAATCGGTCTCTCAGAAAACCAGAAAATTTCTTTCCAGTGAAATTTTTCAAACAATGCTCTATCTACACCATGAGGACGGGAAAATTTCCACTTGACTAGTCTGTAAAAGTTGCAAAAAACCTGACTACATGGACCTGTCATGGCAAATTCCATAGAAACCTAGCTACAAGGCATGCTGAAATTTCAATATTTAAAAGAAAGTAATTTATTTTTGTTATGCAGGATTTTTAGGCAGTTGTTTTCTGTTTCTGCTCAGCACTGGATGGCCTCCTTTATGCTTAACACAGTGTAAGAGTGGCAATGATGTCATTCATTGCTGCAGAGGAAGTAAAAAGGTCTGAGCTTAGAGCTTGGCAGGAAAAAACAGTTTTGCACTTAATCTTTAAACAAGTGTTTATTTAAATAAAGTTTGTTTTACTTGAATGCTAGTCAGGTCTGACAGGAGATTGGTAAACTTTCCCTAGGCATCCAGTCTCTGGATGATTAAAAGTCAAGGCAGAGCAGAGGGACTGAACACAGCCAGATGCTCTCAGCCCCATAATCAGTTTACAACCAAACCTCTCCTGACACCCTCACCTCCTCCCCAGCACCTGTGCCTTTTCCAGAGCACTTTTAAAGAGGTGGCTTCTTGAGTTCTGCACGATGTCCATTTAGCAGGTTCTTAAAGGACCCCAAACTGCTGTGCACTTGAGTTGTCCTGGTCAGCCCCCTCCTCCGACCCTCGACTCCACTGGTGGTGCTCCAAAATACTCCCTTCTTTGGAAAATTTGGGCTGGAAACCGTTGCCTTGTAACAGTCAAGTTCTGTGACAGAGCTGAAGGTCACAGCTGCAGTATGAGGATTACCTCATACAGGTAAAAGGACAAACCAGGCTAGTCTGTGTGACTGTGATGCGTCTGAGATCTGAAACTAAAACATCACCTCATGGGTGTGTGGCTGTGGCTGTGTTTCCTCACACCCAAGACAGTGACAGCACTAAGCTTACATAAAAAAAATGCTTAAAAAATCTTATGTAAAAGATGTCTCTGGAGGCAATCTAGGAATCACAATATGCAGAAATAATTTGTGTGCCTGTAGCACAGCTAAAGGCAAATAAAATCAGCAGGAAACCCCGACTTTTCTATTTAGGGTTGGGTTATTTTTCTGGTAAGTGACATAGTTAACAAAGACCCATAATGAAATTAATCTAAAATTTGGAGAATGACAGAAGTGAAAAAAGGGCACAACTCACTTTGATCACAATTCAGCTTTATTATTTATTCTAATTAGGTTATGTGATGAAAGCTCATTTGCCCATCGGTGAGGGAGAGCACAAAGACAAGGGCAGATAGGGGGTCCTCAAATCATGCCCTGCCTGGCCCCTCCCAGGCCCATCACAGGAGCCTTCAGCCACACATTGAGGGATGAAACCTACCACTCTGATCCAGCTGGGAAGGCTTCCTGGTGCAGCTTTCAAACAGAAGGGCATTGCTGCCTGTGGGTGTCTGGGACCTCACATGGGATGCAAGGGAAGAACATTTTGGCATGGTACAAGTCTTGTGATGAGATGTTTAGTGGAGGAAGCAAAGGCAGGGAAAGAGTGGGATCCAAGAGGTTTGACAGGGAATAAGCATGAGGAAACAGGGAGATATGAGGACAGTATGTGTAAACAGGCTGCTGGTCATTGTGCTTCTGTGGCCATGCCTTGCACACGATTAGTGCAGTCTATCCAGTCTTCTCATTAAACTCCATTTCTAACTCTTTTAATGGGTGAGCAGTGTGCATGTGTCATGTGTGAACGTACGTGTGTCTGTGTGCATGCCTGCCATCAATGTGTGCCCAGTTTCACTCCTGCCCGGACCGAGGGCATGGACCTGCTGCGGCGTCACTATTTCTCACTTTAGATACAGATAGATACAATGTACATCTCCTTGGGCTGAGGTGAGTAAAGCTAAAAGATGAACATGCTCATCCTTTTTTCTTCCCATAAAAAGTTTTCCATGGAAAAAATGACACAGTACCTCTTTGAGAAAGGGGGACTTTTAAACAATCTGGGGAATTAAAAGATTTTGTCATAGAGAGAAACATTTTTAAAACCACCTGGGTTAGTGGAAAATGCACCCACCGTCATTTTCGAAATAGAATGTTCAGTTTTTCTGGTCTGTTGTAAGGCTGACTGCAGATGTTTTTAGTAATAGCAGGTCTCTCAAGATGCTATCCTTTTTTTAAACTATTTTTTTGGCTGCAAAATGTTTTTTTTTGGAACACATCAGGGACAAAAAGCACATGTGTTTCAGACTGGGGAGTTATAAGTTAGGGATGCTGACTGCAACTTGAAGGTAATAAACTTTAAGTGAAAGAAAAAGTAACACAGGTTTCCTTTGGAGATGTTCAAGTGACAAACAGGCAGCCTGCAGTCATGATGCACACCTCAGGTTAGGCTGCAGTGAAGAAAAGAACCTTTGCAACACAGGGGGATGACAGTCATTTTCAGGGGACCAAAATTCAAGGAAAATCAAACAGGTCACACAGTACACCACCTGGTTACAGAAAATCCAGGGAAATGCCCCCGGTGACTATCATTGAAGTCACCTCTGGCAAATTCCTCACAGTCTGCCCTCTGACCTGTCTTCACTTCCAGTGTTCTTCAGGTTTGGAGGTTCAACATGTGGCTGTTTGTGCTGGTGGAAGATAAGGGTGTCTTGGTGACAGGTTTTCCAGCACACAGCTGGCCCATAGCCTTCATGGCTAGAATGTACAGAGGCTACTCACTACTGCTGTGGGCTAGCCTCTGGAGAAGCCGGACAAGGAAGGACTGATGGGGGTGGAAAATCCATGGAAAGGAAACTGCACTGCAGCACTGGAGTTGCATCCTTTGCCTTTCTGCTTGACACTGTCCTGCACTTGGGTTCATTGGCAAAACCCCTACAGGAGTGCTGAGACTGCATCCTCAGGTGGGAGAAGACCTTGAGGATATTCCCCACCCGAAGAAGGGGAGGTGCTGTCCTCCAGGCTGCTCTTCACTGGCAGACAAACCCAGACATCTGGCAGATCTCCACTAGCCACCTTCCTGACTGGGGAAGGGTTACTGTTCTTCTTCTTTCCTCCCATTTTTAATGACTCTTTGCCATTTGGCCTTTGCTAAATATGGGCCAGGTGTAGACAGAGTCTCTCCTTCAATAATTTTTGTGGTATTTTGGATTCTTTTCCCTCCCTGACTCCCCATAAACAATCAGTGACTGCTGGAAAGGATCTCCTCCACCTCTGTTTTTTGTCTCCCAAGATTTTTTGCTTGGTCATTGTTGCCATGAACACAGACTGCCATCACACTCAGCAGTGTGGTTTATTCTCCCTGTGCCTCCTCATGGAGATGGATGCCTATGCTGTTTCATGCTGGTGTTCAGCATAGGATAAAATATTGAAACCACCTTTCTCTGCATCAGTCTACTTTCAATTTGCCTTTGCCTAAATATGAAGTATCCAGCTTCTTGCAAAGAGCATTAGTAACTAAAGTGCGTCTGGTTCCTCACTGTTACTGGCTTTGTACATTCCTTCTCTGTTCTTCATGGTTTGCCCTGTTGTTGAGATTATCTGTCTCATGAAAACAGAGCACTATACACACTGCACCTCAGGGGCTTTCAGATTGGGTCACAAAGCAGCAAACATACTCTCTGGTCTGATTTTTTACGTTGTATTGTGGCCACTGCTGAGATCTATGTGAAGATCTTGGGCACAGTTTCTTCCTCATCTGAAGATATGTGCTTGTCTTTCAGGATTATTTGCTACTTTGGACATCTCTGGAATAGTACTCAGTTGACAGCAAGCATGTCTTCCATTTAGAGGAAAGCTCTGATTCTTTCATTAGCGTCTTAAAACAGAGGAGGATTTTTTTTTTTTGTAACCTACTGATGGATGTGAAACCTTCTTTGCTTTTCACACCTTTCCTTCCATTTTAAGCATGCCCTGCTAAATATAATGGCTGTTTGCAATGCTTTTGATGATGGCAGGAGACATCCAAGTCAGACCACTGAAGATTTAACTGTATTTTTTGCAGTAACATAGGTAAACAAGTGGCAGAACCCTCTTTGTAACTCTTGTACACCTTGACTTTTAAATGAGTTAAGGTCTCTATTAGGAAGCAGTGTCTTTTGGTAGACTGATGGATTGAGTTGGAAAAATCTAAGCGAGCTTTTCAGCCCACCAATGTATCTTGAAGCCCCTACAGTTTCAACAAATTAATCTGATCCCAGTGTTCTTATACTCCACAAGCATCACTTTCTGCTGGTGCTCTGAGGCTTAACTTCACAAAGGTCAATGTGGGTCCCTACATCTGTGGTGGATATGGCTTGATGTATGTATGCAGGTACTGTATACATTAGTGAGCATCTCTGAATGAGATTGGCTGAGCTAACACGTCACGGGCTTAGCTGTGGTCCCAGTGTTATGGATGCTGCGTTATTAGCTGCAGGTATTGTCCTTGAACACAGTAACATGTAAGTGTCTAAGCTTGCTAAACTTGTGATATCTCTTACCTCCAAACACTGTCTAGGCCACTTGCCATCTGTCCTGATTTCTTTGTGCTGCAACCAAACCAGGAATATTTTTGAAGGCCTTACTGTTGCATTCCATATATCGCTGCTCGTAAGCCCAGCAATTCTGCCGCCAGTGCTCAGGAAACTGGGTACACTCAGTCTGAGTTTGAATTGCCAGCCTCTCATATGCACCTTATTTCCCACAGCCCTCAGACAGCGTGATCACACTTTTTATTTAGGGGCATTTATTCAGAGTCAGCATCAGCCTACTGCCTGCCACATGGATGCGAACGAATAGCTTCTAAGATGCCTGTAGGTATGAAAGACCTCAGTTCAGTAATGCTAACAGCTCTGCTTCATTCTTCGAGCTCTTTGCACACAGTTTCTCTTCTTTCCCTCCACTACTGCCAAGGATCACAGCAGTTGGTAGAAACAAGACACCCTGGGAAACCATGTCCTGTTTTCACTTTCTGGCCTGTTTCTCTGTGCTGGAATGGGAGGAACTACAACCGTGGTGACTCCAGACACTGCCCTGGGTGACTTCTGTGCACGTCTCACAGCCTAGAAAGCCACCCTGGGGCAGTCAGGGTAAGGAGCCTCATGCATCCAAATGGCTTTCCCAGTGAGTGCAGCACAAGAAGTTTTAATATCTAGCGAAGTCTCCAGGGCTGGATCCCATCCAGGCTCAGCAATGTGCTTGTACATCACTAGCTTTTCTTTCTGGCTGACCTGGGCAATGGGGATCTGCTGGGTTACCCCAGCTTTTCTGATACACTCCCTCCATGTTCTACACTGCTTATATTGGGTTGGATATACAGACAGATACAGTGCTCAGGAAAATACCTAAATGCCCTTAGTCAGCATGTTTCAGCTGTAAGTAACTGAAGCCATATTCTCTAGTTCCTGTAGCCTCACCTCTCCTCATTTCCTGATGCTTTCCCTAAACACCTCCATGCAGAATCAGCTCTCAGGCCCTCTGGGATCCCTGCAGAAGCCTTTGTGTATTTGTCTGCTGGGACCCGAGCAGCAAGGCAGTGCTCAAAGGAGGTGTCAGGTTCCTTGAACGACAAACAACGTGAGCAAGTAAGAGCAAAAAAACCCGCAGCATAAGGACCTTCCCTCCAGCCTCGGCTGCCTCTTACCTATCCTGCAGTACCTGTACTCCCCTATTAACATGATTTTTCCTGGGAAGCTGTTCAGAAAGCCCCGGGTGAAAGGTCTGCCTAGGAGAGTTAGCTTTGCCTGGCCAGGCTGACAAAAGCAGCTGCCCATACCAAGCACGCTCTATTTGTAACGTTACTTTCAGGAAGATGCTCATGACTGATGTCTGCTCAAAATAAAAGACAGGTTTTCCTTTCCCTTAACTAGCACTTTGGTGGGGAGAGGAAAGCCTGCACATGCCTCAGAAGTGAACTGCTTACCCTTGCCTGTGTGGAGCTAAGCCAGAGGACCAGAGACAGAAGAGGGCAGAACTCTCAGGGGGGCATTGCTTCTGGGCATGGGGAAGAAGTATAGCCAGGAACACTACAGGGAATAGGCAGTGCTGGCTGTGCTGAGAGTCACAGGAGGCCTGGGAACAGCCGGGCTCTTGGCTTCAGTTACGGAGCAGCAGAACTGCACTTCAGAGACCACTTATCACTGCAATAAATCTTGCTTCTCACTGAGCACATGTGGAAGCTGAGACATCTGACAGTGAGGAGGGCTCCTGTAGGCAGGGGTTTTGCAGCACAGGCAGGCAGCAGTTTGTACAGAGCTACACACAATTGCCAGTAATGTGACAGAAGCAATACTCTGTGACCAAAGCTGCTGTTTACAAGTATTTTCTTGGTGACTGGTGTGGGCAGTGAGAAGAAGAAGGGGATTTAGATGAAGAAATCTCATTTTAAGCAAAGAACTGAAAACAAAGTTCAAAACAAATCCACAGCCTCACAGCTTCTGTACAACACATCATGTGTCGTTTCCCCTCCCACCCNNNNAATCCCCCTCCCAGCTTCAGCAGCAAGCTGCTAGCAGGGTGAGCCTTTCCTTTAGCATGAAGAGCTGGTCCTGCCACGCTCCCATTTTTAATGCTGCATTTGCTGCAGAAAGCATGAGATGTCAGTGCCTTCTCACACCATATCCACACCCTGCTGCACCCAGCAGTGAGTCAGCACCAGATGCTTGCAGGCTTGGGAGTCTCAGCTTCATCAACTGTAAATCCCTGCAGCTCCACTGGCTACAAGAGTTCCTCAGAGCAACACCAGCTGGAAACCTCCCCCTGTAAACCTCTGGGGATGAGCTGCCCAAGCAGCTCTGCCTCAAGCTGGTCCTGCACAAGGGTCTCATTCTTCCTAGTTCCCAAGTCTATTTCCACTTGTCCTGAAGCATGAAAGGGCTAGGTGGAACTGGGAGCCAGGGCCCTTTAGTTAGACTGAGCATGCTGAGTTTGCTTCATCCATAGTCTAAATAAAAGTCTAAATGAGTACAAAGGAAAGTCAGGAGCTTGTGTGCCTCTGTGTAGAGAAGCAGTAGGGCTGCAGCCTGCTTCTCTCTTCATGGGAAGAAAATGGGCATTTGTAAAGCCTGCACACATCTAGTTTGGAGACAGACTGAATATCCATTATGTGCACACTAGCAGGAGCCTATTTTTAGCCACTGGGCAATGATAGGGTATCTGTCAGTGTAGTGTTCAAACCTTATCCTGTGCCTGCCATTTTCTTTCCCCCTCTCTTCACATCTTCACCACCCCTCCCCCAAACTTTCCCCTTCTCATGGAAACTGGGAGACATTTGATGATGTTCCCTTCCCTTCCCTTCCCTTCCCAAACCTTCCCTTCCCTTCCCTTCCCTTTCCTCCCCTTCCCTTCCCTTCCCGAACCTTCCCGAACCTTCCCGAACCTTCCCGAACCTTCC
>VZRV01001889.1:69087-154331 GCA_013398115.1 Falcunculus frontatus | reverse complement strand
CCTAACCTTCCCTAACCTTCCCTAACCTTCCCTAACCTTCCCTAACCTTCCCTTCCCTTCCCTAACCTTCCTGAACCTTCCCGAACCTTCCCTTCCCTTCCCGAACCTTCCCTTCCCTTCCCTAAACTTCCCTAAACTTCCCTTCCCGAAACTTACCTAAACTTCCCTAAACTTCCTTTCCCTAAACTTCCCTAAACTTCCCTTCCCTAAACTTCCCTTCCCTAAGCTTCCCTAAACTTCCCTAAACTTCCCTTCCCTTCCCTAAACTTCCCTTCCCTAAACTTCCCTAGCCTTCCCTTCCCGAACCTTCCCGAACCTTTCCTTCCCTGAGATGAGCAGGGTTTGAAGCATGACCTTCTTCTCTGCATTGTGCCATTAGATACTTAGCAATCAGAATCTGAAACACTGACACTATTTTATCACCATGATGACTTTGCAAGTGCATGTGTCTCCTGGTACTGCCAGTCAAAAAGAGATCACGGAAGCTGAGGGGTTAACAAGAGTGACACAGCCCTCACATGCACTGCTAGAGCTGGGGATGACAGAAGCAGCACACAATCTGCTAAATGAAGGTCTCTGCTGAGGCCCTCATCAGCACACAGGGCCCAAAGTGTTGACATATATGCACAATAAATTTTTATTCTGCTGTGTTTTATGGCATGTCATATCCAAGAGATGTACCTCAAATGGTCTGAGGCACCAGACAGCAATGATAAGATTGGCAAAGTAATGCAAAATGGGTAGTGTGGCACTTACAAACAAAATCAGGTAAACTCAAACATGTCAAACAACTGTAGAAAATAGGACTCTAACATGGCTTCTGCCCAGAAATGCTCAGCTACACAAAACGGTTATTCTAACAGTCTTATACATTGCCTGTAAATAAGAATTGATTTCTCTTATCAAATTCTCTTAAACTGGTATCTAAAAGAATTCCCCTCACTTAAGAATTTCCTTATGTCCCCTCACATTAGGATGGAGTCTGGACTACTTCCAACGTAAGTCCATTATAACCAAGGCATCTTGTCACTGATCTGTACAGAGTTAACCCAAGCTAGTGCTATACTTTCAAAAGCATAACTCAACTCTGACTCCAGAAGACTGGCAGTAAAGAACATCCATGGCCAGTAATTTCCTCATCTACTCCAGCTCTGTCCCCAAAATATACAAGGCTGCACTGTCCCTGTGACTTAGAAACAGGCAGACCCCAGCAGGCAAAAGTTGTTATACTGATGGAGAACTGAAAATATCCAACAGCTGTGAGTCTCCCCAGTCATTTATCTCTGAATTTCAATGAGTATCTCAACACTAAATCACCCTCTTCCAAAGCTAATTTACAACCTCTTTTTGTCTCTGTACTAGTACTCTGGAAACCTGTGGGAAGGGTAGTAGTTTTACAAGGCTAGTTCACATGTTTTGTCACCTAAAATACTGTGAATAATCATCCTATTCTTGGCTTGCAAGAAACAGTGACGGAGCAGTCTTTCAGGGAGCACATGCAGCAATCCCCTGAACTCAGTAAGTGATCAGAGGTACCTACTGGCTCAAGGGGAATGCAGAATGAGGGTGTTACAACAGTCTCTGTAGCCCATGGGCAGAGGAAGGTTACCCCACAGGGGTCACAGCATTCAAATGAGATTGCTGCACTCCATCACTTCCTGAGAACCCAGATTTTCTCATTCTGCTGCATGATGAGCTAGCAGAAACTGATGCGCTAACTGAGAAATGTCTTATAAATTATAGCCTGGAGATGCTCCTGACTAAAAGCGTGCTGGCTGTGGTGCTGGTGTACTGCCTATTTGCTTGCTGTTGTAGGCTGTGGAAAGCAGAGATTTTCTCTCATCTTATTTTGCAGATCTCACAATAGGAGTTGTGTGCACCCAGAGGGCACCACCTGCCGCCCCCACCACCCAGCCCCTCCCGCCTCACACAACTGTCTTTGGCCACGTCCACGTGGCATTCCTCACGTCTGGGGTAGGTATTTCTGCAATGGATCAGTTTGCATCCAAACACCCTCAAACTTAAGCTAACCCCAAAAGCAGAGCCGTAGAAGCAGCAGGTTTGTACTCCTGGAAGAGGACATGGAGACAGCTCATGCGGTGTTACAAAGGCTATTCACTCATGACTAGGCTATTTTTGACTTGCTGAGTCTTTTAATATTCATGCAACATTTCTTCCCTCACATAGTGCAGGAATCACAATGTGAAAAATCACTATTTTTCGAACCACAGTGCCACAGGCTCTGTCCAAGGGAGGGAAGTACAAGAAAATCTGTATCTTCAAACCAAACAAGCATTATGGTTTGTTTGTCTGTTTGCTTAGTTAATGAGAGTTTTACTGTTTGCATCTCCTTGATTTCTGAGAAAAAAGTCTGTGCCAGTTGTGATGAAGAATACTAACACCTTCCTAAAAAAGGTGCTTTTCAGCAAAGGTTCTGAGGGTCTTCATGACAGACCTGCTGGGCAGCTGGGATGAGCAACAGCCCCTGGCAGAGCAGCCTGATGTCTTGCAATGTACAGTGAGGAACAAATCACTGTACAATGTTTTATATGCTGGTACACAGACTGGTTTCAAGGCAGATGTGCCCACTGCAGACCCGGGTGATGCTCTTTCTAACAGTGATACTACCAGCTTGACATCCAGGAGTAGCAGCTTGAAAACTCACTAGAGAAGGAAAGTACTTGCTCAGCACTGGGCTGAAGCAATCAAATAGGACCCGATTCCTTCTGTATGACTGCAGCTCAGTTAGTGCACTCATACTGTGCTACCCTTGTAATGGAAAGAAACACACTGCAGAACAGTCCAAGATCAGTTCCCGCCAGACTGCATCCTAGAGGCAGAGCACACTGATTATTTCTAAAATTATCTCCTTCACCGCATGGTTTTGGTCCAGGGTATTGCCCATGCATTCACATCACCTCTGAGACCACACACACATCCTTGCTTGTGGGTCCTGTTTCCATCCACTGCCAGGAAACATTACACATAATGTATAATGTGCATAAAACCACAAGCCTTGAGATAAGACACAAAAGAAGATGAAAAATACATATCTATACCATTTTGCTAGAATGAAATGGCCACAAATGAAGCCTAAAAACTAAAGAAACAAGACTCAAACCACGGAGAACAGGAGAACTAAGATCCCATCCGTTCCAGTGTGGGGGTCAGGCAGATGCACTGGGGAGGTATGAGCAGGAGGAGAGGGTGTCAGATCTCTGCTGCTGCCACAGCTACAAAGCAAGCTGTTCTCTCCTTTCTGGCACACTTCCCTTCTTCAGAGTAAGAGTTGTTAAGAATTACAGTACTTGTTATGTCTTCCTCTCAAATCCTGCTTCTGCTTTGCATACTGCTTTTTCTGTATCTGCAGCTATCCTTATTTTTCTCCCTGTAAATCTCTGGACCATCTTTGCTTCTTGCACTCTCCTCTGGTGCCTTCCATCCTGGCTTTGGAAGTTAGTCCCTGCATTTCCAGAAATGTGTTTGCTGCTCAATTTTGCTCACCCCTTGTTCACTTCCTCTGACTGTGTGTACAGCTCGCTCCATCTAAGTTTCAGTTTTGGCCTGAAGGAGGATCAGCTCCAGCATCAGGAAAAGCAAGACACCAATAAGGCACAGGCCTTAGGGGCAGTGACACTCAACTGTGCACATCCAGCTGGCTGTCAATGTCATCTGCTCAGCTGAAAAATCCCAGAGGGCGGGATTAGCATGTGTGAGAGCTGAGGTGGGGTACTCTGAAGAGAAAAATCTTTCAGGAAGCACTGACTTCAAGTACTGTTGCAAACCAAATGTCTAAATTCCTACAGAGTTTTCTTCTGGACTTGGGGAACAGCCTTTGGAATGAGGGATGGCTGGTGCGCTTAGCCAGGGCATAAAAGGCCTGATATCAAGCCCCTTGTTCCCTGAAATGGAAACAAATCTGCATTCCAAGTACCGAAAGGGTTTATGTTCACTGTTGAGCTGCTAGCGCTCAGTGCAGGGAAGGACTGGGAAAGACTGAGCTTTGTGGTGGTGCCCAACTGAAACACCTCAGCCAGAGTCTTAACCAAGCCAACAGCACAACATTTTCTGGCTTATATTCACAGGTGCTGTGCCTTTAGAAAGTGGAGGTGCAAAGACTGCCACCCTGAGAGGGTGAGTCTATGAGATCTGCAGGGACACAGCAAGCCCATTTCTATCCCAGGACTCAGGCGACAATACTCTTGGGCAGATGGTATAACTCTTTGGTTTGGTCCTGTGCAGGGCCAGGAGTTGGACTCGTTGTTCCTTGTGAATCCCTTCCAATTCAGCGTATTCCGTGATTCTGTGATTCTGTGACCTAGCCATCAACAAGCTCCTTTCTCAAGCCTCCTCCAAGTTTCATCCCCCACCACTTGACTCCAAGAGCCACACTCTCTATCCCAGAACAGGCCAGCCTGCTGAGCAATGCTGAACTGAGGACAAGAGCAATCCCGGTTTATTTTTCTTGCATGCAGATCCACCACAACTGCTCCCGTAACACTGCAGGGAAGTCTTTGCAGATACAGCACAGGACTTCTCAGAGGACAAGCTAAAGGTAACTGTATGGAGCTGCTGTACAAAAGCACTTTAATTGCTTTTGATGCTGCAGACTAACTTCATTAAGCCCTAGGCGGATGAGTCACAGTAGCAGGCTGTACTGGTGAAGGAAACACAGTGGGACACGGGGAGGAAGGCAGCCTTTCCACAGTAATTAAACAATTTCTTTTGTATGTGGAACTGCCTGATGTCTTGCTTTCAGCTGGACTTTAACAGTAGGTGACCAGAGATGTCCTCAAGGACCAAAAGATGCTAAACAGTGTCCTGCATATCTGGTTTCTGTTGAAATGAATAAAGTAATGGTTTTCCTCAAAGGGCCTAAGAGCCTCCAAAGCTCACACTCTCCTTATGTCTGTCAAGGTACTCCAGTACTTGTACAATCTACATCCACGGCCTTCACCCAATTAGAATCTTGTTAACCTGGCAGACCCTCACCAGTATGTGTAGGGGAAGGGAATGTCCTTGCTGCAAGACCGAACCTGGAAGGCAAAACCTGACACACTCACAACTCATCTGGCAGCAAAAATGACACCAGCACACTTTCCACCATGATTTTGCTAAGCTGAGGTCCAAGCTCCCTTGCTGAGGATGCTGTTATGCACAATAACTAATGCAGGCGTGGGCCCTGTTCCTGAGGTGTTGGTGCAACCCCCACTTGCATGTCCAGAAATGCACCTCAGACAGACTCTTAGCAGTAGTCACCATGAGCTCATGTCACATGAGCTCGGCCCTTGCTAAAACCATGCTGGCAAGGGAACTTGGAAGCAATCCTGTGTGAATTTGGGAATTTCCAGCTTCTGGGTACCTGAAATTATTACTGTTACCTGTAAAAAGACAGAGCTGTGATGAAGATCCTCCTGATGAGACCACACCAGGAGACTTGTTTTACCAACCACATGCACATGGGCAATGTGAGCTGATGGAAAGGGTCCCTTCAGCTTCTCCACCCTTAGTGGAGAAGCGGTTAGTGTGGGTCCAGCACTCTGACTGCAAGAGGCAGTCACCTCAGTGCACAAAGAAGGGAACACATGCTGCCTTCCAAAAAGGGGCTGCTAATTAGATGAACTGCAAGGTTTCGTGCTTCCCTCCTCCCCTAGCCTTTTTTTTTTGTCTTTTAACATAGTATCTAGCTCTCAGGTGAGACTGAATTACTTCTAGGCATACTTGTGCTAGAAAGTATTCAAACTCATCAGATAATCTTCTAGGCTCTGTTACTTACCTTTTTGTATAGCAAACAAATACTGAGAAGGCAAGAGCAAAAAAATTCACTGAGTGCAGCTGAATTAGGGCAGGCTTACTCCTGACATAACAAATTGTCTTAATAATATTGCAACAACAAACACTAATGAGAAGATCCTCTTTTCTTTCTTGTCCCCTCACTGTGAATTAAGTAGCTATATCCTGGAAATTATCAGGCTCTGAAAAGTTATCAAATATTTGCTTGAATGACACAATTTTCATGACAGAATATTGTCTTGAGAAGAGTTATGTAATACATTTGCAAAAAACCCTTTGCCAACAAACTGCAAAAGCTTTTTAATTTAGTGCTTATCATTAACTGCCAATGTTTATAAAAAAATATTGAGCAGCATGGTCATGGAACTTTATGCTTTTCTACATCTTTAAGCAGTTCATTAAAATAACTGTAATAACTAATGAATGCATAGCAGTCTATAGTGGCTGTTGCTGTGCAGATCTAGTGGTAACTGCAGAAGGGAGCAGCTTTTTCAGAACCTGATTTTTATTAGAGTTTTCTACTTTTTGCTGCAGAGATTATGTAGGAGCAGCTGCAGCTCCTTTGTACACGTTTATTTGGTTTCTGAAGTACTGAAATATGCTTGTCCTCCTTTATCTTTTAGTGTGGGGAGGTGGAGTGGGGATGGACTTTCAGCTAGCTAAGTGTTTGTGTCCAGACTGCTCCTGGTGAAGCCTAGATCAGAACCCCCTCCTGGAAAACCCCTGCATGCCTAACCACGAAAAATAACAACTCTCATCATACATTCGGGAGAGAAGGCAGATGTCAAATTTTGCTGAATCAGTCTAAGTTATGCATTCTCCCCCATCCAGGGCTTATTGCCATTATAATATTTGATTCTTGATGTTGGTGTAGGTGAGGATTACAAGAGCCAATATGGCTGGGGGGTTTCCCAAGGTAACCAAACAGACATCTTTGAGCTTCTTCAAAAGCTTCTTTTCCTCTTCCATTCTTACCGTTAGTTTATTCTCATAATCAATACATTTATGGAATGAGGGCACTCTGGTAGCAGCTTTCTAAAAACTACAGAAAAAAAGCCATTGCTTTTTTGTGGCATCCCATGAAAAGCAATGTTCACTGAGGCTCCTTCATTTCAATTGCAAATACGGAATGTGGCAAGTTTTTAGAATGGGTGTGAGATTGCACATTTAAATGTGATCTGGGTTAAAGCTGCTATAAGACTGGTTCTATTATCCTGCCGACACATTCACTGGATTTGTGCTGGCATGGTGGAGGAGGGTGAAAGACTCCTTTTTGTGGGGCTCCCAGACTCCACCGTCACATTTACAATTGCACAACTCCCAGGCCAGCAACACCAGTGGTCTCTCATCCATGAGAGATGCCTTGCTGACTCTCTCCCTGCCACGGGATACATGCATTGTTTTCTGGCGCTGTGCTGCTTTCTACCAGTTAACTCCACAACCACCACCGAAGAAGCCGTATGGATGGAGGAAGTGGTTATATCCAATTAAGGTTTTGTGCTTTGCTGGAAGGGGACTAGAGCTTTATCCCTGGCTCTGCTATATGCTTCAACTGCATTGTTAGCAAGTGAGGATGTTCTCAGACATGGCCACTAATCTCATTTCACTCATTTTTTCTGACAGCTGGGGCCTGATCTTTCCAAAACATTGCGCCTTCTGAGTTCTGCTGGCAGGGGCTGAATGACTAAGAGAAAAGTCTCAATGCTCAAGCCCTGAGTGCGTCAGGGAGAGGCTTTATAAGATGGTAGCACATTTGCAAGTGGTTATACCTGGTCCAATTTCTGTGGAGAAATTCATGTGAGCATGAACACCTGCAGAGTTACAGAAGAGGTCACGTATAGGAGCTAAGTCAGTGGGATAGTTCTCTTTTGGCCACTATCTCACCCTTGAAGGTACCAACAGAGACTCCCAGCTGAGGATCTCTGACTCAGCCATCTGAAAATTTGGCCACAGCCATCTGATAACTCGGCCAAAGAACCCATTTTTCAAATCACATGTAAACAAGTGAATGACACAAACTGTTTTATGTGACTCACACTCTCTGAAAAGCCACTCTGTAAACAGTTTTTATGGCTAAAAACGATTATAATCTGTCAATTATAGCACGCTACGCAATGGGGCACAAGTGTTCCACATTTTTGTCATTTGTCACACATTGCTATGGCTTGTGTCACACACTGGCAAAACTCTAAAGGTTGAGAAGTTTGGTTATGGTCTTGAGAGTATGAGTGCATATAGGCAGTCTCTTCATGAGAAAAGATTTTGAAAAACAGGAGATGGATGCTCTTAGTGGGAACAGAATGAACCAGCCACAAACACACAGGTAGGGATGAAGGATTCTACAAAAGGATATCTGGGTCATTATGGATGACAAATGGTGGGAAACAACAAAGCCACAGAAAAGGCACATCCCATGGCATGCTGCATCAGCAAACTCCCACTGCAAGTCTACAGTCTACTCCTTGAAGGAGGAGGATGTGGACAAACCAAGAAGAGTCCAGCAATAATCACCCCAAACATGAGCATGAACATATGAACACATGAACAAAAAGGAGTGAATAACTTCAAGATCAGAAATGCTGAAACGGGGCAACAGATACTGTACACATTTAAGCTGTAGACCTGACCTTTAGTAGTTCAACAACTTAATGCTACTGCTGCCACAGATCATTGCAGACCAAAATCTGACTTTGCCAGGATATGGAGGTTCCCTGCTGATATCAGATACATGCTGTTTGTATTTACATGTTCAGAGTCCAAAATTCTAATGCAGTTCAGTGTATGGGAGAGGCTAGCCCCACAGCAGGCCTTGTAATCCCTTGTAATTTTCAAGGAAGGTTTTTCAGAAAACCTGCTCCATGCTTCTTCTGGTAGAAGGATATTTATTAAATGACCCTTGAGCGAATTGCTGTCCACAACCTTTAA
Source organism: Falcunculus frontatus (assembly GCA_013398115.1). Classification (NCBI taxonomy): domain Eukaryota; kingdom Metazoa; phylum Chordata; class Aves; order Passeriformes; genus Falcunculus; species Falcunculus frontatus. Next base: position 145,613 of record VZRV01001889.1, on the reverse strand, counting down.
ACCCTTATGTTAAGAGCACTAGCACTAGACAATAGATCAAAAGGAGTTTGGTTTTTAGAGTAGGCTTATAACAACAGTTTTTAGCAAAAATTACCAGTCTGCTTGGGGCAGCTGATAAAACCATTTGGTTGGCTCAGATCTACTTTTCATACTCAGCACAAGAAGGATTGTTATTTTCTGTGGACATGACTTTCTGAGCCACACAAGACATGCAACTCTTGAGATGGTGAGGAGGAATTAGTGAGGAGTGAAAAAGATCCTGATGCTGTGTTTGGCAAACATTCTGTGTTTGGATCATGGTGTGTTTGTGTGCATGTACACGTGCATAAGAACACATGAAATTTTGTGGAGGGCTGAGTGGAAAGCAATATTCACAATTCATCAGCTTAGTGTCATTTGGAGGATGCCGGATGTTTATTACTGGGAATATAATAGTCATTTCCTGTGGGAAAAAAACTATTAGTGGAGTAATTCCAAAAAGTTTAAAAGATTATCCAATGTGTTTCTGAAACATTCTAGAGGATTTTAAACATTTGTAACATCATGCAGATCTTCCATCAATAACATATATGGGCCTGTTTATTTTTCATTCAGCCAAAGTGGAGACTTTTTAGAACAAGAAAAAGTAAACCAGAACTCTGGCCTGAAGGGCTTGCCATAAACCAAAATGAATTAAAATGTATCTTACTCTAATTCAGAAAAAAAATGCTGTTAAAATCCAGATTCCTGAAGATGCCAAGATTTGAAGCCCATGTTCTCAATAAAGGGTTATATAGTTCATCTTGCTAGTTCTTAGTGCTGAAAAGTAATGAAATTGGCATGAAAATTAGAATTGCACTTAAAATGACACACTAGATTTTGGCCTCTGGGTTTTTGATCTTTTGCTGCCCAGATTCTCAAACTTATTTTTGCAATCAACACAATTAGAAATTATGAAAAAATAACATTGCAGAGGAATGAAGTACCAGTGCTGATACTTTGTTAAGAGAGCTTTGAGTACTAATTACTTCGTGTCTATATCTGAATGGATATTACAAGCCATGCTCCATTGCTTGTGTTTTAAGCGCTACATTGGTGGAATACATCACTTGGTTATAACCAACTTCTAAGTCAATTGTTCTGACTGTCCATGTTTCTGAAGTGCTTTTTATTACAAAACAGGTACCTCTAAAGAACTGTTATCTTAATTAACGTTTGCAGATCTTTAGTCAATAGTCATTAGTAATTTTTGACAACAGCTGACCAAATCAGGGCCACCATCCAAGTAACAGCTGACACCATCTACACTGGTTGAATTCACAAAAGCAGGCGCTTTTATTGACAATCTAGGTAAATAATGGCAGAACAGATGCTATGGGGAAAACGTGCTACTGCAGCAAGAGCCTGTATCACCTCCCTTCTGCAGGCAGAAAGAGAGCAGAAAGCAATGCTGGATTTCATTTTTGACAGCAGTGAAATATTTATTGGGATGAAATAGACCAAGGCTAGAGCTGCAGAAGTTGTTTTTCCATTGGCAGTGCAACCTTTCTCTAACGCATGGGCAGATATTCAGAGGGATTTAAATACCTAAATAAGGTGGTTGACATCTAAGGAGATTTGCTAAAAGGGTCGAACTCTACCTCTGGAGTAAAACGCACCCATTCTTCCTTGCCTGCCTCCATCTCACGCAGTTTTTAGGAGGAAAAAGAGAGACGACAAAACATCCATCAACCAATAACTAAGAATGTATCTTCCACAGCTTTGAATGTCAGCCTCACTTGCCATTCCCCCGGTGCCTTTCACTGCTCCCTGGGAGGAAGGTGAGGGGCTTGGGGTGGGTACTGTGTATGAATTTGTCCCAGGGGAGGGGATTTCACACCTGAGTGTAGAGGGGTTAATTTGATCTACTCCCACGCACATGTTGCTATGAGTCTGGACTGTAAGCAATATGTGAACTTGCAAAATCAAAGAAGGAAATAGCAATAATCCTGACCATGTCCACATGGCTTTTATGTAACAGAACAAAGCCTGTGCTGTGAGGGATTTTGTTCCTGTCCACTCATGCAAAGTCTGCCCTGATGCATTCCTCATCCAGGGCAGGAGGGACAGGTTTTGAGCTTGGAGATGCATCTGGTAGTGGGGAGGGAGGCCAGAGGAAGGAGGGACACAGTGGTCTTGGCAGGGAGCAGTTCTCACATTACACAGCATTAACTAAGGGCTGCCACACAAAATGAGCCAGCAGCTGCGACTTTGTTTTTGTAGGGTTTTTGCATACAATTACAGCCCAAACCAGCAGGCACTACAGACGAAGCCATGCTGTTGCAACTATTCTGCTCTCCCTTCTCACATGCCCATAAGGAGCAGTCACAAACTCTAACAAACTTTGCCCTTGACTGGGCAGCACAAGGGACATCCAGCCTGCTTGGAAAGCGGTTTGTTACTGGCCAGGCACTGGGGCTGGCACACACTGCTTCTGCTGAGGTGCAAACCTGCGGCTTTCTGCACTGCTGCTGTGAATTCCTCTGACCTTTGGTCCAAAGCAAAGCTAGGTCACATCCATGATGCCAAAAGGGTGAACATGAAGAGATGCAGCCTTGAGAAAACTGACCCATGTTGCTCAGAACAGTGTGCCTCTCAAAACAACACACTTGGGCTTGTGGAGAGAACCAATTAGTTGTGCCCCCTGTTCAGGTCATGTTCAGCCCCTGTGGCAGCACATACATCATTTGTGGTACCTAAGTAGCTTGGTCGGTATGGAGTACGGACGAGTCCTGCTCCAGGCAACTACTGCACAATACAACACCCTTTTGTGATAATCCAGGCCCTGACTGGATTTCAGAACCCCTCCCTGTGGCTGCATGCTCCTGAGCTTGCAAGAGCTCTGTTAGCACCAGGAAGACCCTGCACTGCCTAACTCCTGCTATGAATGACATAGCAGGAGTTAGGCAGACAAATGTATTTTATGAGAAGCAATTACAGAGCTGAGTGTATTTGTGTGTGAGGAACTGAGTAAAACATTCCTAGAAAAGGTCTGGTATAACTGTCATCCCTAAGATTGGCAACACACTGGAAAGGGGAGTGGGAGGCTGTACGAGAATCCTCACTTACTAGAGAGCTCTCTATCTGTCTCTGGAGATTTATGAACCTGGTAGCTTACTCACTGTTAATGCCTTATACTCCTGAGAAGCCCTTTTTGGGCAGAATAAATTATGGCCTCCCCCACCATGGCAAGAACAGATTGTTATAGAGTTCTCCAAAACGACCTAACTGCACCATGAAAGATGAAACAGCATGGCATTTCTTTGGAAGCAAAAGTAAAACTAGTTATGCTCTGGGTCTGTGGTCTTTCTTTTTGAGAAAAAAAGAGATGAATAATAGATGGTCCCCTGGAAATATTGTTCCACCAGCTCTTAGTTGGAATCAGGCAATGCTAATATACTAGAGGCTTTCAAGGTTATTCTATTTAATCTCTATAACAATATAGTAGTTTTAGCCTAGTGAGAAGCCATTGCAATTCTCCCATTTTCCCTGTAAAGACCTTGAATTTCTAAGTGAAAGGAGTCTTAGCCATGTCCCAAGGCAATAGATAAAGAGCCTTTAGCTTCCCTGTCATTCTCTAAAAGTGTCACATAACCAGGACATGATATAAGGCATTGCCGTCAGGAAACAATATACTACTGAAATGCTTCAAGATGCAAGAGACCTCTTAAAAAAAAAAAAGTACCTTGGAAATAGAAAGTAGTCGAGGGTAGTTGAGAGACAGTTAATCACAAGTATCAGTGAATGCAATAGGACAATAAACCTTGTTTACTGCAGATGTTTTTGGTCTGGGGTTTTCAAATCTCTAAGGAAGGGTGAGAAGACAGGGCCATAGCATATAAAGCCACCACCCACTGCATGCTGAATCCACGTTTCTCAATTATCTTCCAGATACTTAGATTTAATACCTGTAGAAGTCCACATCAGCCTCAGAGATCATCCCAACAAAGTAAATGAAAACAGGTGCTTGATTGTTCCAGCATGTTTGGTAGGAGCTTAGCAGTCAGGCCTAAAATTACAGCTTCATTAATTAGACATTAACTCACATATGCCCTCTGTTGTAAGAGTAGCTACAAGAAAATTAGGTATGTTTCCTCCTTAGTGATCTTAACTCGTATGACAGATCTGCCTCTTGCCATAGCCACCAGCTCACTGGAAGAGGAAAAAATAGCCTACAGTGTGTTTGCTTTCTGCCCCACTCTGAATGCAAAACAGATGTATCATGTGGCAGAGCATCACTTTGGCTGCTGGTAGCTTGTGAGCCAAAGAGTTCTTTATTGTTTGGTGTCTAAGAGGTGTGCAGCATTTTGCCTCATGCCTTGTGGACTGCAGCACTGCACAAACTACGCAACCTTGCTCAGTAACAGAAGATACTGAGAAGTCTCAGAGATGCTGTTTCTCCGCCTTACAGTTGCCTACTCCTCTTGTATTTACCAAAAAGTACTTGGGGTGCAGGACGGACATAAGCTTTGACTTGAGAAGGTGCAAAGAGCAGGAAAATATGTAAAAGAACTAGCAGATCCTGACCCCGAAAATTTAACTATGTTGGCATAATCCATCTCTCAAGAAGGACTGGGACCTCCTCAAAGCCTGCAGTCCTGAAGAACAATCAACCAAATATACAGCCCTGTACTGGTAACTTAGCACCAGTCCTCACCTAAAGGGCAGCAGGTCATTCACTGTTCAGGTGTCTCCAGGTTACTGTGCGAAACCACCATCTTGCCCTAGAAATGCCTGCTCTGGAAGATGAATTAATAGCAAAGGGCTGCCACAAATGAGATGCACTGTAGCACATGGGGGGGCTGGGGATATGGGAACATGATGTGAGGGTCTGTGCAGCACTCCTTGGTCATGGAACAGCATCATTCTCTCCCTCTTGGGGCACCCCTTGAAACCAAACATTCACTCCGGCTCTGCACAAATCTCCATCCTGACTGCGAGTAGACCTGTACCAGCCACAGCATTTCCGAGTGGGAGCCCACACTGTTCATACAGTAACACTCATAAACTGAACTCCAAGGGCACTTTGAGATAAGACAGGTGGAAAAGGCTTGTTCATTCATTTTTACATCAAGCCCCAGAAAGTCAAGAACCACAGCCTCACCTAGGCAGTACACTGGCTTCATATGATGCGTAATGTCAGTTTCCTCTCTGTGCAGAGGACCATTGGAGAAGAGCTTCACAAAGCAAAGACAAAGTAAAACTTGATCTCCGAACTCCAGAGCCATGAAAAATCCCTTAACCTCTCCATCATCACTGATGTTGGAGCAGAGGCCTGCTGCCTTTTAGTTATCATGCGTTGTACCAAAAAAGTTATGATCCATCCATTGCAGTGCACAAGGACCCTGTAGAGGCTTTTGTCCCTGAAGTAGGCATCAGATTCCTTCCAGAAGATTCCTTCCAAGATTCCTTCCTGAAGAGATGTTTCATTTTCAAGTGGGATTTAAAGTGTTGTCATGGTGTCCTGTCCTATTCGTGAAGCAGCAGAATAATTTGGACCATGGCTGAAAATGTGTTTCAGTCTTCTGTCAATAGCACCATAGCAGAGCTGAACTCAGATGTAAAGAGGATACAGCTCCCTGGGTTATCCCAGCAACTGGTCACACACTGAGTTTGGTATAGGGGATATCATCCCATGCAAACCTTCATTTGACCTCTCTCCTCAAATACAAGTCTGGCAGTGACCCAATCCCATGCATTTGTGCTCTGTACCAAGCTGTCTATCCGTAACAAACCCTATATTAACATTGTCATTTTCCACTCTGAAGCAACAGTATTAACCTATTTTGGAGCTGATTTCATGCAGGACACCGGGAATAAAGCATATCTAATGTAATCAATCTTGCATTTCTAGCTGAGGCAGTGCTTAGGTTGCTTTTTGCTAACAGCAGCATCTATACAGAACTGGTATATATCCCTGCTGCAGAGAAAAGCAAACTGGCAGAAGAAGAAAGGATTGTTCCTGGCATCATTTCCCCACCTACACAGCAGAAGACAGAGCTGTTTCAAACCAAGCGATTATCCTCAATTTATTATATTGATGACAATAGTGAAGGGCAAAGCTAAAAAATCTTTTTGGACAGGGCTGACAAGCAAGGAGATGGTTTCTGCCAAAGAAATTGCACTTAGGCCTATGAGTGTCCTGTGGGTATTCAGAGAGTGCTTCTGTCCCTTCTCCTGCCCAAAAAGTCTGCATTTTTGCCGGTTGAGCTGGAGCTATCCTTGTGCTGTGTATCCACTGGATGCCTGCAACCTCCCCAGTCAGTGCTGTGGGACTGCCCTCCCTTCTGGCCACATGGCTGGCAACCTGTCACCATCATGGTGATGGGGCAGCAGGCCCTTTACAGCTCCTCTTCCTCCCCACAGCTGTGCTGCTCTATCTGGCAGAGTGAGGGCTCTTTCCTCCTCCAAGCTAAGCAGGAGAAGAAAGGACATAAGCACTCTCATGGTGACTCTCGCCCAGGGAGAGATGCCCTGGCCAGGGACACAGGAGGTGATGGTGTGAAGGTCACATCCCTGCAGCCTTGCTTTGTGCACATCAAGGCTGCTAGGTTTAACTGAGCTCCGTGAGTGGCTGAGGAACTGAGGCCTGAGCCCACGCTATACAATGGACAAGCTGAAAAAACAGCCATTGGACCAGACAGTGCTCAAGCAAATGATGATCTGATTTTGTGGATTTATGTACAAAAATTGAAACTAGCCAAGATTGGAAAGAAGCAATCAATCTCTATTTAAAACAAACAAATAAACAAAACAAAACCAAACCAGAAACCAGATACAAACACAAACAAACAGGCCCTGCAGCTAGGCTGATGTTCAGCCAAAGGGTGAACAACTAGTCTACAACACTCAAAGCTCTCAACTTTGGGAAACGTGATCTCCAGACCTTGGTTAACTAGTACTTTGTCAGTTGTCAAAGAAGTGCAACATAGCTTTTTTTTTTTTCCCCTGAAGGGAGCCATTAGCTAACAGTCTATTACATTCAATGACAATGACAGAGAAACAGTCTGACTTGAAATGCCAGGATCCTATTTTGTTTGCATTTATTTCATTCATTTTTAGAAATAAATGCCAGAAAGGCACTTTAACAGCGAAGACATATTGTCTTCCTGCATATTTTAAACAATATTTCTTTCCAAAAATGAAAAAAGGAAAAAAAAAAAAGAAAAAAAAAAGAAAAAAATCTTGCAAAGAGAAGGATTCTGGAATGATTTTTACTTTGCTGTGTCTTTATGCACATGTCTGTAAGTATAGTCTATACTTAGTACCCTTTATTTGTGAATTTTCTACTCATTCCTCCTGGATTTTCCTTAGTACATGCTACCACTTAAAGGGAGCACAACTGCCTCTCAGCCTGTGGGACTTCACTCTTGGTGCTGCCAGAGGTTTCCTCCATTAATACAGGGTAAATCACAGAGGCATCTGTAAGAGGGGCTGTTGACACTCAGAGACTATGAATTCATCCAAGCAAGGCAAAACATTTGTAAACTGGCACCTACAGTGCTATTATTGACTCATGCTGTGTAAAATGGGACTGGTGAGTGTATTTCCCTAGCTCTCTCCCAGGCTTGTAGTGGATATGAATGTAGGCTGCTGTCAGAACCTATGTCGGGTGGTGTCAAATGGAAGATCACTCCATTGTGGTTGTCTCCATTTAACACCATGCAAACTGGGGTCCCAGCTGATTCTGCAGCACCCTTTGCCCACACCAGCACTGATATTGCAAAAGCTCACAGCAGCAGCTCTATAAAGGCTAACAGGGCAAAAAAAGTCGTCATTACATCTGCAGCAACGCCCTTCTCCACTTGCATGACTGGATATTCCCACACATGCTGCCCTGACACTTTCAAAGGTGTGCCACACAGCACAGCTTTGTGCAGTCCAGATTAGGAGTATCTCCCCTCGTTTTTAAACCTGAGCAGCCTCCAATCATTCCAGCACTGTTCATCATGCAGCTAGCTGAAAGGGCTGGCGTGCACTGCAGTGACATTTCCATCACCGTCGCCATTTTCACATCAGACTGAAGCCCATTAACTGCTAAACTGGCTACTTCCTGGCGCTCAGCTGAAGGAAGCACTTTGTTGGGAATATAATCAATCTTACCACAAAACTCTGGCTGGTGCTCTCTCAGGTGATTAAACAGTCACATGAGAGAAAAATGACACAATTCAAGGCTTGCTCTTAACCGAGCTAGGACATGAAAAATGAAAAGTATCACTACAGTACTTAAACTCCCTTACATCACCACCCCCAAAAAGGTGCCATGAAATGCAGCCCCTCTGAAATGGACGTATGCATAATTCAAAACATGAGCTGCCTTAAGGAGCAGAACTCTGGGTCCAGGTCTGCTGAGAATTACAAGCAGCACAAGCTTGAAGGCTTCTCAAGCAATGAAAAGGGCAGATCACTAACAGTGTGAGAAAATGAAGCATAGGAAAGACTGAGGTTGAGATCCCACATGGAAAGTCAAAATTTGACAATTTTAAAAGCCCTGTTAACAAGTGAACATCCCTTGTTCATACTCATACTTTAACAAATATTGCTAGATTTGTAGTCCATCTGCTACACAGTCTTCTTATACTTTATGAATATTCACCATATGGGATCTCCATGAGAATTTAATACAATGCTTTTTAAATAAGCAGAATTTAAAGCAGATTAAGTGTTAGATTTCAAAGCGCCATTCCAAGATTTCAAATTATCATCCCAACATTTCTTCTATTTTTACATTCAAGCCTGGAGAGGCTGAGCTGCCACTGGAAAGGTAGAGAGCATTTCCAGCCCTGAATTCAGCACAAGGTAAAACAGGGGTTGGTGAAGCTGAACTGCCCACTAGTTTGCAGTGAAAACTAGAGTTAGCGTGTAGGTAAAAAGTTGTTTCAAGTAATTGTTGTAAACATGAAGAAATCTGCATTGACCCAAAGTCACTTGAGGGAGAGATTTGAATTTGCTAAAGCTTTTCTCTTGATGAGATTGGGATATGAAAGAGTCACCTTAGGGTAGCAAGTTACTTTGGAACAACTGGTGACATTACTGTGGCTGATGGAGGTTAGTTAATCCCCGGAGGAAAAATTCCAGCAGTATAACATGTTTATCCTTACAAGAACTGTGGTTAATTTCCAGCTTAGAAAATCTATTTTCAGCTCAGTCTTTCATGATGCAAATTTCCCTGCCAGACCTGAACACTCCAAATTTTCTCTTATGTGACCTGTCATTACACAGAAGTCCTGATCAAGCTATTTGTCTGATTTTTCTCTACTGAGTGACATTTTTAAGATTTCCTTTGAAGGGGCAGTATTTACATGACTTGACCAACGTTTGCCAATAGTGCTTTTTGAACACTGTGTCTGAGTTTCTGCTAAGTCATAATTTTTGATCAATCATCAGAAAAAAATTGTCACTATGTCATCATCATCATTTGTAAAACAGAGTAATGTATGAAAATTAAGATATGAATTAAATGTAAGTTAACATCAGACACTAATGCTGGTATACTCATTTGTTAAAAATCAATGTGTATTAGCATCCTGAAAGTATCAGTAACACCCCTGAGAAGACATTATAGATAATCTGCAAAAGCAGAAGCAAAGCATAGCAATGTATTATTCTGCAACTAGGGGAAGCTGGTAGATATGTTAGGGCAAGTAAATTTAGAGAGCAAATTCTTCTTTGAATCCTGGCATATTGACATGCAATACTCTCTGGATCTCCAGAGAGTCCCGTTCAGGAAGCATCAGAATATTTTTCTATTTTCTTTGTCTTCAGTCCCCTCCCCTGCCAGCTTCTGCCCAGCTAAATGGCTTTTGTGGACTGGTACTTCCTCTGATTCACAGCTAGTAAATCTGCTTCCTGAGCTCGTAGCAGTTATCTGAATACCCTTACAGAACATGTCTTTTTAATTCTTCTTCCAAATGTGGAGAAGGAAAAACTGCACACATTAAACAATCTATTAGCAACAATTAGGAAAATTACAGGGTTGCTTGAGAAGCTACTTATATGAGAGGCCTCCATTAATCTCTACAGCACGGCAAATTCAAATGCTTGGAGACAGCAAACAACAGAAAGGTTGCTAGCCATGTTCTTAAACGTTCACATGTTCAAATCCCATTTTGATGGCTTTACTTTACTACTAAAGAGGAGAATTTTAAGATACCTTTCTGTTAACCAATTTTGAAGGAAAAGTCTATGTCCTAATGCATTCATTGGCCTTTTCATCCGGAAACACAGCCTTTCTTTGCTCACAAAGAGAATGCATACACAGTTGTATGTCCCAAAAAGTATGTAGCTGAAGGAATTTGCAAAAAATTTTAATGATGACATTCAAAATCTATTAATATTATACTAAATCAACACCTCCAAAAAGAAGGGTGGGCTGACTAACTTCCATGAGGCAAAGGCTGGAGTGCACTGAGGGGTTTTGAACAAAGCGATGGGAGGGAATTCAACAACAGAGAGACACTTTGCAGTGTCTGCAGCACAGGCAGAGAGACTCCAGCCCTTGGGGTGGCTAGAGAAAGCAGGGTGTGAAGGGCACTCCCTTGGATCTCTCCCTCAACGAAGAGTGCATACTCAGCATGGCCAGATGGCAAGGTGATCTGCCCTACAGAGGATCCCTTAGAAATGTGCGATGGACAGAGTGAATGACTGCATTCCTAGTTTAGATCCTCGGCAGGGGGAAAAGCTGCTTTGGGATCTGCTGCAAGCCCCATGCAGACTGTAAATACCTGTGGCATTAGGGAACAGATTCTTCCTGCTTTTATCCAGTCAAAAAAATATCAGACCTTCCCTGCTCTCCTGTGCTTGACAGGTATAATTAATTCTTTGCAGTTTCCTGGCCCTTTCCCGGCTCTTAATGACGTTCTGCTCTTGCAAGTAAGAGCTCAAGCCCCTCCAAGACTCTGTACCAACACAGCAGGAAGCCTTTTGTCTTTCCTCTGATCCTATACTCCTTAATTTCTAAAACTATAACAACATACTCACTGGTTCGCTCCCTGATCAGCTCAGACCAGATACATAAATAATCATTCTTCCATTCCCCTATATTTGTCCCTCTCACCCTGATACACTTACTATCCCTTGCTAAGGCATTAATACTGTCACACTGCTAACTGTCCTGCTGAGCACATCCACAGCTCAAGAAAAGCTACCTTGAAAATATAACAATGTCTTAAAAATCCCAGATATCTTGACATCAATATCCATTGTGACTTTCTTGGTATGATCATGTCCCATTATTCTCATGTCCTGTTACTAGAAAAGATGCTCAGGCATAATAAAACCCTATCAGGCTAAGACCATTCAGCATATCCACTGCAGGACAGAAATGCAAAAGAATCCACAAGCAAAGTGTCTTTAAACTGGATGGACAGGAGCGATGCAAGCGCCAAAATCCTCCAATCCCACTAATCCATGCACTAGGACTCTTTCCACTTTTGGAAGGAAGAACCAAACGTTGGAGGAGTTGAGATAATAAACTGAATGAAGGGCAAAGTGATGCAGTGGTCCTTGGGCCAGCAGTGGGAGAAGTGTCAGCAGGGCATGGAGGGAGAAATCTTTGAAGGCATGAGCAGAAATCAAGTGTAGAGGGGAACTCAGCACAGTTAAAATCATTGAGCTGGCCTCCTGTTCACCCAAGAGGCCTTGCTGAAGGCATTCTTCGGAGTAGGCAGAACCAGATGGGGAATGAGGGAGCTGAAACTCCTCCTAAAATTCACACAGCATTGCCAAGGCTGAGCAATATTTGTCTTTTCTTCCCTTGACTGGCTCTTAGGATTATTGTTCCACCCCAGTGAGAAGCAGTATGCAACCGTGGGGGTTAAAGAAGCAGGTTGGTGAGGGCCCCTGCATGCATGAGTCACTGCTCTTCTGCTCTGACTGGAAATTATTACTGATTTACTGCTTAAAATATTAAACTAACGCTACTTTACGCATCTTGAGTACTTCTGGACAGTGATCAATGTAACGAGCGGGTTTTGTTGGCCTTTGTTGGGATTTTGGACTAGTCCCTGTCTAAGTACCATCAAAATTATGGCTCTATTTATCTGAAAAATAAGAAAGCATGAAGAGGGATGAAATAATTCAAGGACTGAAAACAAATTCCTCTATGGGGAGAATCACGGAGTTCAGCCTACCAGCCCTGTCAAAAAGGCTTATCCAAAGTTGAGCTGATTACAGTGTTACATGGACCTTTGTGAGTGGGAAATACATGGCACTGAAGAACTTTTTAATCCAGGAGAGAAAGGTGTAAATGAACAAGTGGCCAGAATACAAACACATATTTTCAAAGTCCAAGTAGGTGGTTTTATTTAAAAGAGATGCTAGAAAAAGGGAAAAGGCAGACAATGTCTTGCTCTCAGGCTTCACACCACAACTGGAAGAAGCCTTAGTTGGGATGACACTGTGCCGTGTAGGTCATGGACCACTGCATTCTAGTGCTCTGCTGGGTCTTACACGGCTACAGACCTGAGAACCTTTATACCAGTGAAAATTCAGGCCATTTAATTCAAGCTGAAATACTAAATTAATTATCCAGATTAATTTAATATAGGGAAAAGCCCAAGTTTCTCTTCTCAAGATGCTGTTCCAGCAGCCTTACACTAGCTTCCACTTACCACCTTAGAAGATTCGAGTCATCTTTTATGAGCTCAAAGACATTTTTTTTTTTTCACATAGAGAAAGGCTTTTGAATGAGCCTGATACTCTTTTATTACTTTGATCTGTCTAATCACATGAATTAATTGACTGATAAAAATTGTAAAATCCAAGTATCTTTCAGGAATTCCATAGAAATACTGAACTATGTCACAAATCATGCTTAAGATCATAGCTTCATATACTCCCCCCAGTGCCATGTGACTACCAACCCAGTATTGATTTCCTTTCATCTCAAAAACTGAGACGATATTCATTGCCAAAATAAAAAGCTGTCTGAGTTATGAGAATGCACTGCCAGCAAGTTCCAGGATGAAGCAGAGATATAAAAAAGTGGGGGAGGGGGTAAGGAAAGCATATGTGAAAAAGCTGAATATACTCTTGCGAGAAGATATACATTGAAATAAGGCTTTTGTAGCAAAACAATACAGGACCAAACGTAATAAATGGATGCCACACTACTACTGATCTTGTCCAGAGCTGAATGGACCTTGCCTCTGGTTTAGCTCAGGGAAGCCTTGAGTGGTGGCCAGCCATGTCCCATCGACTTGTTCCTGCACATTCTTCGCAGCTAAAACCTTTTCTTTTGTCTCAGTGACTAAGACTCTGCTGCGGATGGGGGAGAAGGATGAGACAGGTCAGGGTGTAAATAAGCAGACTTCACATTACCTCAAAAAAATGCGATTCTCTCTTGCTGCTCTCTATGCTCCAAGCTGCCAAGCAATGGTCATGCTCCAGCTCTTGAGTTTTATGTGTACCTCCTACTGTGTCTGGTACTTCACATAATGTTTTAAAGTGAAAGATCAAGATGTGATTCACGGTGCTCACTCTCCAGGAAACTGGTCTCCTTTCAGTATAAACTGTAAAGGTAGGCAGTGTGCCTAATATAAAACAGTCCACAAAAGACAGGGCCTGCTACTCTCTGTGGTCTGCCTGGGGAACAAGAGGCCAGAAGCTTTTGGCAGAAGATACCTAAACCCACCTATCCATCTCCAGAGTTACACACCAAGATTCAGTCCTTGATTTCATGAGGCTTGAACACGACCTGAAGCAAAAAGATTCCAGTCATTGCTTAACTTAGTACTGTGTAACAAAACCCCAGATTTGAGTCCAAACGGATATGAATCCCTCAAAGAAAACAATTCTCTTCCCTTAGTCAGAGAAAGCCTTTTCTCCCGATTCCAGCCCATCCTAGGTGAAACAGGCATTTTCCTTTCAAAATTCTTTTATCACCCGCCATGGCATTTTTTGGGTCTGTCTCCCCTTTCCTGAAAGAGAGACAGTGCAATCTCTGCCCAGGTGCTGTCTGCAGCAGATTGGCATCACATGTGCTCTCCCTGAACCAGCTGCCTCATTGCATTGCTATTGATTCTGAGTTGGATTTCTGCAGCAAATCTATTGCATTTCCATTAGCAAGACTGCAAATGATGAAAACTCTCATTTATATCATTCCAGCTCTGCACCACAATTAACCTGCTACTTAGCCTCCAGCAAGCCAAATTGTGCTTTCTCATCTGATGCAGAGAAAGTTCCCCAAGGTTTCTCTGTAACCAGAAGTTAGGCACAGCAAATCTGAGGTAGGCTGCTGTGTGTTTTATTTGCAGTGCATTAACAGGAAATAAAAAAGTATAATTAGTGTAAAAAATACAACAGATATGGAATGAGGATAATTTCAGTCCTCTGCAGTGGAAATCCAAACCCTGACTTTCATAATTACATCAATTATTAATCAGTTTTGCTAAGAAACTTTTGATGCAGAACAATCACAGTTGTCATTTTTTATAAAGAAATAATGGCCATATCTTTGTATATCTACTGTATTCTCTATACTCACATAAGCATCTTTATATAAATGACGAGGAAAAACATGCAAAAGGCTCCACGTAGCACAAATACATGACATATTCTCAGGGAAGTTTACAAAGCTTTAAAAAATAAATACAAGTGTAGACTACTGTTTTGTACTGAGAAATTCAGATTGTTACTAAGAAAAAACACTCCAGCAAATACTGCTTTTTCTCCACCATGTTCTGTGCACGATGCACAGTGCATGAAAGGAAAACCACACCCATGAGGAAAATTTGAAAGCCATGAATCTGGGGTGCTTGTCCAAGAGAAAGAAACACAGGACCAATCCGTGTAGTTTGCTGCATATTAAATAGAAGAACTGTTTCCATGCAACCAATGAATGCTAAAAAGGGGGGTGGCAGAGATACAGAAAGAAACAAAACAACAAATTTGTCCGAACAAATTGTGCTTGCTGAGGACATTTTAAAGACAGCGTGAATTAACCAGACTGGGGGAGGGAAGACTCAGTTATTGCTTTAGAAGGCTTAATGGACCTAAACTCCCTAAAAATTGCTGCATCTTACGCATCTCACCCCATCAGTCCCCATGAGTGTTCCTGTCACAAGTATATACATCTAGGAGCCGTCATGACCTTTAGAACAGCAGAGAAATACAGACTGGCTGGCTCAGTACAGTGCCACTTGCTTTATTGCTGCTTGCTAATGGAGGCCCAGTTTTGTCTCCTGGGCCTACTGAGATCAGCATCTCTTTACTACACTCCTGAGTTACGCTCAAAACTTGCCTGGTATCTTAACCATGATTAATTGTAACTTCCCCGTGACAAGATGTTGTTAATTCACAGCACACATAAAAGAAAAACTATGGCTTTCAAAATGAGTCCTCATATTGTGCAGTAGATATTTAACTTAGAAACTGAATTGCAAAGGTAATCGCTCTGTAGACTCATGGGGAAAGAGAGTGACTCCTGTTAGAGTCACTCTGGGAATTGCCTTGGGGAAGTCTCTCTCTTTATGCTGGATATGCAGCTGAAGGCTAACTAGCTTCCTAATGCAGGCACTTAAGTCAGGTATCTGAAGCTAATCAAGTCCAGCACTGTGTCAGAAATGGACCAGCATCTGCTTTAAGGTGCTCTCTTCCTGCATTTTCAAGCTTTGGGGAAAAAACAATCTCTCCTGTGCCACTGCCCTGCAGAGCAGCGGTGAGCAAGAAAAGGCTGAAGTAGAGCCTGTGCTGGATCATCTGCTCTCCCCTCCCATGAATACAGTCCTCTGTGGCTCTCTGAGACATCCCTGACCTTGACACGTTCAGAGGTTGCCAGGCATGGACTCAACTCCGTGGTGTTGTGATGGGGATTTGAAATACAGAGCACGGGTCAGAATCAGACTCTTTCAAGAGCAAGAACAAACTTTGCATGAAGCTGCTATGAACAAACCCTCTGTCCTTAAACTGAAGTTAGAGGGCTGCAGCACCTATAAGAAGGAGAGGCTCCCTCTAGCCTGCCATCAAGCTAAAGAACAGATTTTCCCAAATCACTGTGAATAGGAGAAACAATATCAAATGCAGAACTGAGAAAGAACAAGTGGAAGTGAAAGAGGCAGGGAAAAAATGGTAAGGAACATTTACGGTATGATACCAAAACAAGGTACAGTACAATTTTCATTCAATTTTCCCCATCTCTAGTTCTAAAAAGACACAAGAAATTTAGCTATTGTGCCTCAATTCGAGACTAGTCTTGCTCCTTTTATTATACTATGCCTTTACCAATACAGAAATATTCCTTTCCATTAGGCTTCCCATTTGTATTTTAATATTATTTTTCCTTTATTGAAAGAGAACGGAAAGGTGAATGTTTTAAAGCATTCCCATATTTAGTGAGCTTGTCAGTCTTGGAGGGGAGCTTGTCAAATTTGGAGGGGAGCTGAGACTATTTCCCAGATAAACAACTCCCAGGCCTCAGGAGCAATCTTATAATCTTTTTCCACAGAGGATGAGAATGCAGCAATCTTTGCTAACACTGACCCAGCACACCTGAAGTGGAAGCAAAAATCAGAAACACGAGAGGGGAGTTGTCCCAGTCAGAGGTGGTTGACAGTGATGCAGAGTCCTTTTTCTACTTTGCCATATTCTCTAGGCGAGGGCCAGCACAAGCGAGATAGGAAGGAGTGCTGCCTGCCTCCCAAGGGACATGCACAGGTCTGGTGCTGTAGGGAGATGAAGACATGCCTGTTGATCATCTGCTGGCCACCAGCATGGCATAATGTGTGTAGCTGGCCCATCAGTGCATGGTACCTGAGCTGGCCAGGGAAGCCAAAAGTGGAATGGATGCAGGGGCTGTGTGGATGTGCCACTGGGCACGTGCATTCGCTGGACCCTGCTCTCTTATGGGCCTTGAGCTCTGCTCTCAGGGAAACCCACTCCAGAAAAATCATGCTGATGTCTGCTTCCTGCCCTGCCTCTAGTGTGCCCCGTGGCACTTCGCCAAGCCACGAGGGTTGTGGTCCCAAGGCCAAGGCCTGCTTGGGTACCTACGCTTTGGGGCAGAACCAAAACACAAAATCAAAATAGAGCGCTGCACAATTTTGGCAGAGCTGTCACCCAAGAAAGGAAAGCTCCACGTGAGCCTTTCTGGGTGTTTTGTGGGGAAATCTGCTTAAATTGAAAGAGGAGGCTGTAGGAAGACCTTTAAGAGGGAAATGGTTGGTTTGCAGATGTATAAAAGCTATTATTATAGAAGCACAGTTTTTGCAGTACTACAGAGCTGAATCTCTAACAGCCTTGATAAAGAGTGGAATTGTATTCAAAGATGATAGTGTTAGAAGAAGTGAAATTTAGCTCCTGAACTGAGTTAGCATTATTACAATCTGCATATCTTCTCAGAGGGAGGGAGATTGTAGGTTAGGGTGTATTATTATATCCTGCTTGTAATAATATCTTCTCTGGTGTAATTATGCTAAGATTGACAAGCTCCCTAAATATGGGAATGCTTTAAAACATTCACCTTTTCTTTCTCTTTCAGAAAAGGAAAAATGATATTAAAATACAAAAGGTAAGCTCAACGGAAAGAAGTATTTCTGTATTGATAAAAGGGCAAAGTATAACAAGCGAAGCAAGACCAGTCTTGAACCTAATACACCAGACACAATTACCAGGATTGTCTCTCTTCTGCTTTCTCTTCCAGGCTCCAGGAGAAAGAAGAATCAATTAGCTCTCTGCAGACTATGACCTTGAAGGATACAGCTTTAAGGGGAATATGCTGAGTAAGACAGAAAAGAGAGGAGAAGAGAAAAGGATTTGGAAACTCGTGGAAGGGATAGTTTCAGAAACAGTACATCAAGCACAGAATATGAAATGTGCATTTCTGTTTTATTTCTGCACTGGAAAAAAAAAATGCAGCACATAAAGGACTTTTTGGGAACACGTTACCTCACTCTGCCTGAAAAGAAAAAAGGACACTGAAAGGCAAAAGAAGGGACAATCCAATTTGCAGATGCTACTTTTCAAGCCATGTCGCTGAGAATTTTATAGCTGTCAAAGGCATTAAAAAAAGTTAGCACTGATGCAATCTGTCAACCTCTCCAACAAATCTTGCTCTACATAAAACACAATGATGTGTTTGAAATGCAGCTGTTTCAAAAACCCCAAGACAGTGCTTTAAGAGCTGTCCAAAAAGTTCTTTTCATGCCTCTTGGAATTCTTAGGCAGACCTTCTGCAGTGTATTCTCCCAGCTAGATTTTCTTATTTTTCTTTGCAGAGAATCACAGATGCTTGCCATAGTCAGAATTATGTGCCACAGTTAGAATAAATTCTGTCTACACAACATTCTCCCTCAGAGCAACCCAAACTTGACCTGCTACCAGTTCTCCCTCTCCTTTCAGTCTGTAGCTACAGAAGTCTACAATGCCTCAAAACACATTTATCTTTAAAAAATTAAGACAAAATTAAACAAAAAACCCAAACCTCAAAAACTCTCTCACACTCAAAACCCCCCAAACAAAATCAAAACCCCCCTTTCAACCCAATCACCTAACTTCTGGACTACCATTTATTCCCCAGATGTGAGCAGATCTGAAAGCAGATAATAGCTTTTTGTCAGTAACAGCTCCAAAGAATCTTTTCTGTGCCCCCCCCCACCCCTTCCTTTACTTCAGAGATGAAGTTAGCATGCTATTGATAAAGGTTTGCCTCATATGTGGAAATTCAAGAGGGATTCTTGAGGCAATTATGACTGAATAGTGGTCTCTGGTCACTTTATAAAGCAAAATGTGTTAGAAGGTCATATTTAATGTCAGGTAATTTCCAGTACAAAAAAGATTTTATGCATCAGCAGTATTTAAAAAAAAGCTCACTTAGTATAGTTCTATTTAACTGCAAAGGTGGTTAATTAATTCAAGTAATACCACAGACAAAGCCCCTTGTCATTTAATGGTACAGCTGTATTTCTCTATTAGACTGTTTCCATCTGACTAATTACTTTTAATCTGCAGGATGGTTGTCACCCATTATCTAAGCAAAAGGCAGCAGGGTTTCTACAGGAATTCTTTGAACTTTCTTTCACTGATTCTGGAACTGCTGTTCAAGATTGGCTCTCAGCTGAAAGGACCTCCTCTGAAATCACGGTAGCTATGCTCATTTTCATGGGCAAGGTGGCTGGCCTAAAATGTTAGATCTAATCCAAATGCCTCATATCTATACTAAGTCCAGTCCCAGCGGGGCTAAACTTAGAAGCGAACTCCTGGTGACTTCAAGAGCTCCAGGGTGAGGTCCAGTATGTGCCATCTTCAATGTGGCCAACCTGCGGCATTATAGGGAAGGCATGAGGGAGAATAAATGACATGGGGTCCTGCAAGAAAATCTGTGAGGAATGTAATTTTTCACTCTGATCACTGCAGCTTTCCACAGGAAACCTCAGTCCTGTGCTCTCAGCAGAACAGTGCGCTGCCTTCTCTTTTACTACAGTTGCACAGCTTTACACAACTCAGGAATTGCTGGCTTGATTTGCTTTGAATTTGATGGATTCAAATAATGAATGACAAAGAAATGACACTTCAGCAATTTATGATCACTGTTGAGAAAATAATACAGATACCTTTTTTTTTGTTTGTTTTTATGGTGAGCAAGGACTAATTTGGAAATTGACTCTTCCAACATCGGCAAGAATGCTTTCCTGAAATGCCCCACAAAAGGCAGTAAGGCAATATATGAGAAATAGGTTAAACAAGAATCAGCTCCTAGAGATGGGGAAAGACAGAGAGAAATGTATGCTTTGCTCTTAAAGGAAAGATCATAAGCTAGATGCTAAATTAATAGTTCCCAGTTTCTAACTGCTTCAAATCTGCTGCTGCTTTTTCTCACTGTTCTGAGAGTTTCATGAGCACGATAGGGATATTTGCCAGCCACAGACTTCAGGAAGTGTACCAGAAGTGCTCTGCAGGCAAGGCAAAGAACACACATGGAAGATCCAGCACAGGACACAAAGCCAATTTATAAGGAAAATACACCATGTGGAATAGCTATCAGATAAACCCTTGAAGTAAATCACATACTTCCCTACAAGTGGATGCAGAGAAAAAGGCAGTACTAGCCTTTTACAGACATCCCACATGAAGTCCTGCATATCTCAGAACTAAGTTCAGAGGACTCTAGATGCTCCTCTCAGAAGGTAACCCATGCTATACCTGTCTTAGCATGCTTGATCTTTGCAAACCAATCACATGTCCTCCTTGTAGACAGTCCCAGAACAGTTAAGTGCTTTTTTTTTTGGCCTTTTTTTTTTTTTTTTTTTTCTGTGAAAGGGAAAAAACCAAAGGAACATACAGCTTTTACTTACAAAGTTTTGGAGCAGTTTGGAGATTGGTTTCTGTTGCTTGTGCCTGAGACGCTGTGGTAGGCTCCGGGACGGGTGGTGACAGTGAAGGTGCGGCAGAGGACAGCAAGCCAACGTCAAGGATGCGGTTATACAGAGAAGGCTGGAGGAACGGTTTGGAGGGTACAAGTGAGCTGTCACTTTGCACTGTCACTGCAGCCTTGCTCTTGGGGCTAGGTATGAGGAAGGGTGAGGCATACACCTCCGAAGGCACCCAGGCAGGCAGAGCTGTAGCATCCACAGCGCTCTTTGGGTCTTGTCCTATCCTCCCAGGGTCAAGGTGGGTAGGAGAGTCATACTCAAAAATCTTGTCCACAAAGACCCACTTGAGACCAGCAATGCAGAGGCAAAGGCTAAGCAGGCAAGCCAAGATAGGGGCGATGCAGATCTTTTCAGAGTTGAGGCAGCCCTTCAGTCGCTCTGCCTCCAGGCACGCACAGCAGGCTGCGGCAAGGCCTGCTATCCCCTGGACCCTTCTGTCCTCTCTTTGGGTCCCCGGCATGTTCTCCTCATCCGGGAGCCCGTTGAGGGACTCATCAGGGCTCAGCTGAGCTGAGGGGCTGGGGAAAGTGTCGGCAGCTACTTCAGACATGTTTAAGCATCAGCTCTCAAACAGCTCACCTCCAAAAGGCCTTAACTCTATCACAGTCCATTACTGTGAGACACAGACAAAAAGAGACGGTAGTAATAGTCACAGTGCTCTGCAAAAATCACAGAGTGGGAGTCAATAAAAGGTCGAAGCTCAGCAACATCATCCAGACTGGGAGAGGAGTAATGCACAGGAAAAATTAGATCCCCCCAGTCCCTCTGCCCCCAAACCCTCCGTCACTGTCTCTGCTTCTCTGAAGTGAGAATAGCTTTGCAATTACTGAGCTCCTGTTTGCTAGCCACTTTTATAATTCCTTAAACGCCTCTCAAGCAATTCCAGCTCTTCTGCAGGAGGGAAGAAACATTCCCCCAAAAGCAAGCACAACAAAACAAAACAGGCGAAAGGAGGGTGATGAGATAAAGAAAACCACGAACACTGAACAAACTGATCGGATTAAGTAAACCAGTAGCCCAGAGCAAAAGGCAACACTCTCACCTTGAGCATCTGAGGCTGGTATCTGCTTAGACGAGGAAAACAATTGTCATGCGGTAGAAGGAGCAAAAGCAAAATCTCTAACAACAGCGGCAGCGGCAGAAGTGACAGTAGCAGCAGCATCCTGTCGTGTTACAGCGGCGGCTGAAAGAGGCTGAATCATTACAGAGCAGCAGGTGCTCGCTGTCTGAGCATCACTGCAAACAATATCATTACAGAGAGGTTTGAAAGGAAGAGCGATGCCAAGACGGTGGTAACTCCCTTTATCTCCCCTCCCTCTTTGTCCTCCTTGNCAGCCCCCTCGCAGCCTGTTTCCCTGATGTACAGACTCGCTCCTTCCTCCCCTACCCCACCCCCCGCACTCTGCAGGGCTGCTCTGAGTGAAATCAGTACATCCAGCAACGCAGGACTGTCAGTGACTTCCTATTTTATCCAATTACGAGGAATAAAGGCCATCAAATCAAAGGGAGGGAGCGGACAGGAGTTGCGCACCCACCCGCTCCCTCTCTCCAGGCAAAGCGTGGCCAGAGGCGGCGGCGGCCATCGATGGCAAAGTCCTCCGGCAAGGACCGGGTGTCGGTGGGAGCTCTTTGGGTTGGACTGGGCTCGCTCAGTCTGATATTCGATCTCTCCCAAGGGGAAGACCTCTTTCCAGAAGCAGTTTCTCCCTGCCTGACACCTAGAGACAGATTTTCTTTCCAAGCTCCTGAATAAGTTTTATTTCCTAGGAATAGGGCTGGAATGCATCTTAGATCAAGCTGAGGGAATAAAACACCCTAAGCCATTCCCACCACTGACAAATTTTCATTCAAGTTATTGAAAGGAGGTTTGATTTTTTTTTTTTTTTAATTCCATTTTCCAACCTCCTTTCCAAACCCTTTTCCAAACCCAAGAAACCTCAGATTTCATACTAAAGTGAGTTTCTGAATGGAGTTTTCAAGAGCTCAAATGTTGCTAGAATATATCCTCACTCACCTTAGACTAAAAAAAAAAAATTAAAAAAATTAAAGTATTATATTATGTATTATTATTTATTAAAGGACTACGCTTTATTTTTAAATTCAGCTATCATTTCTCACCTTTACTAATACCTAGCACTACCATTTCCACCAGTGTAGTATAATACAGGGGTAAATCAACAGTCTGGTTAACATAATGAAAGTAAGATAAGAGTCAGATCTATTCCCAGTCTCTTTTGTCTCTCACAGAAAAATACACCTGTGTAACAATAAAGACGTGTATGAAAGGCAAGGGGCTTATAACACAATTTCCAGTTCCTTGAACTTAACGAAAACATTTACATTGAAGATTTACTGATGAGAATCCCTGTTTCTCCATAGTATAAAAGGCTGCAGGATGCATCAGGAAACAAAGAATCAAGTACTACAAATTGCTCTGCACTAATTTTTGTTGGTATCTTAGGCACATGGAAGGTAAATTCCTTTGTAGCTACATATTTTTGGTAGTGTCACAAGAAGCATCTGGCTCATCCATATTCTCTCTCTGCCTCTAACTCCACTCCCACCTCACCCCCCTTTCCATGGGAACATTAGTAACATTTGCATGAAAAAGATTTATCAAAATCTCAATGAATCCCACAGTGTTTTTACAGACTGCCATGTCAAGGACTAATTGATGGATGTCTGATCACAAAGCTTCCTGTGAGGCTGTAGTAGCCAACTGAAGTAATCACAATGCTACTACAATCAAGTGCTTGGAGCATTTACCTTAAAGCACAGCCAGTGATAACACTCTCTGAAAGAATGTAAAAAGATAAATCATCTTACAATCTAGCCTACATTACCACTGAAGTGTCTGGTCCTTAGGTTAATGATGTGATCAGTAACCTCAGACAGAACGAACAGCTTGCGCTGCATATTTACATACATGGCTTCTCTTATTACAAAGCACATGTTCTCTTTAGCTAGTAATATCCTGCATCAATGCAGCCTCTCTCGAGTATCTCAAAACCTATTTCAAACAGCAGTAACAACACAATGTCTGTAGAAAGTGTGACAGCACAGTAGCATTGCCGTGACAGGTGTGGTGGTCTGTAGCTACAGGTAAGCATGGTGTCTAGAGAAAGGATGTACCCTTTTATTTGGTGAATTGATAAATCTAGGAAAACCAGACATACTTTTGCACACACAAGTTGTTCCTCAGGTGTGAAGCTACAGCATCACTCTTCAAAGTGGAGTGCAAGTTGAGACCCAGCTGGGAATACACTATTCATTGCACAGATGAGATACTACAGCATCTGAGTGCTTGGCAGAATTTTTAAAAATTCTCTTTCTTTCTTTATCCATGTCTAATTTTTCAGCCTTCCTCTTTCCAGTAAGAGAATTTTTCCTGCTGACGCTTCTCTGAGCTCATGTTTAATCCACTCTCCTGTCCACATCTTTCCTGCACTGGTCTTCCTGGCAAACTGCCTGTGTTCAACCTCCAGTAATCTTTGCGACCCATCCTATCCACACTTATCTGCTCTTCTTTAAACCGTGTTGGTGATTTACTCACATCTCTCCCTGATGCTGTGCTGAACAGAAACGCACGTGGAGATCTTGCACCTTCCTTACACGAAGTTAAACAGAACACGCAAAAGGCTGCAAAGCTAAGCAGAGGGATGGCGTGCTACCTGCACGGGGACGCGTTCAGGGGCTCCTCTGCATGTGGGGACATCGCCCCCTTTCTCACCCTGCTGCCACAGGGGCCGCCAGCTCGCATGGACCGGGAAAGGGCTCTTCCAAAGAGCTCCTGCCCCAGCCCGGCTGGCTAAACTGAGGCTGGACAGCATCTCTCCCTGCCTTTTTCTCCTGCACCGGCAGGCCCAGCCCGCCCGCAGCAGCTCCTCCCGGCAGGCAGGCAGGCACACCCGCACACCCCCCGCCGGCTCTGCGGCCGCAGCGTGCCCGTGGTCCCTGGCTCCCGGCCAGGCTGCAGTGCCCTCCTCCGCTGCGGGTCCCTTCCCCCGCCGCACCTCCAGCCCTGGCGCACAGGCTGCCTGCCTCAGCATCACGCAGCCGGCTCTGCCCAGACCTCCTCCCCCTCCTCCCCCTCCGCAGGGAAGTCTGCAGAGCTGCTTCAGCCCCCCAGCTCCGCAGGGGCCCCGGGGGCTTGCGGCGAGGAGAGCGGGGCGGCACCCGGCACGCTGCCCCCGCTTCTGGGGTGCCTGGCGGCTCCCGCTATTCCCCGCCGAGAAGGAAGAAAGGAGGTGCTGAATCATCGGCCAGGCAGCTTCCCTGGCCCCGCTCCACAGGTGGCCAAAGCCAGGGCCAGAACACAGCCTGTCTGCCGTGCTGCAATCCTATGCCTCACGGCCCGGTTCCTCCCGGGACCTTTTGAACCAAAATGAAACCCTATGCTCTTTACCGTGTCGGGGTGGGTACGGGAGCACACGAGTCAGCTCTCGAGGCTGCCGTAAAAGGTGGTTGGTGATGGTCTCTCACTTTGGGTCTGAAGATTCAAGTGTAAACTGAAGGTACAGTTCGCTGACTTTTTAGGTCCTTTCTGTTTCCCTTGCCCCCAGAGCAATGCAGAAACGCTTTATTGTGCAGGCTTGAGCTTTTTACGTTTTTGTAGTGACGTGCTAGCAGTGGCATGCTGTGCTTAAACACGGATTCTGCCCCGGCTGAAGGAGATGAGTGGCTGGGAGGAGTCAGCAATTGGCTCACTGGAAGGGAGATCCTGGAAGAAATCAAGTGGGAGCATGACCTTGAAGGTAACAAAGTTTTACTTGGGCAGCCCACTGGTGGTGAATAGGGAAGGATAAGGAAGGAAATTACTTGCCTGTTTGCAATAAGGTTAGCTTTGTGTGCAAAGATTTATTTCTGATGCCCACATAGCTTGGGTCTCTTTGGTTTAGAGGAAAATGCAGTTTGAGTCTACACTAATGAAGTTAATCTATGAGTGAGATTTGGACTCCTGCCAAATGACAGGTTGAAACTAAGAGCCTTAGAAAACTGTAATTTTATTTCATGGAGTGTTTTTGCAAAGAATCAAGTGAGGGGTTTTTGCAAAGTTTCACTCTCAAAAGGCTCAAGGAAATAATGCAAAATCCAAACCAGCATTAACTGCCAGCCTGTGAAAAGGAGGAACATGTTCTATCTGTCCACCAGTTTTATGGGTGCTAAAAGGAGGTGGACTTCATATTACCAGGTTGCAGAGGACCATTCTCTCTGGCCAGCCACAAAGATGTGAACAGATACATGGTTATGACTGACATCATTCTGCAATCTAGAGCACAAGTACCAATTAACTCAGCTGACCCTTCAGTCATACCATAATAAGACCCAAACCTGCTGAAAGTTTTGGAAAGTAGGCTTGGTGAGTCATTCTCATGGAAGCCATTGGCTTTCAGATATCTATCTCCTTTAAATAAAGCCTCAATAGTCCACAAAAACATTTCCTAAGAATTATCTACTTTCTTGCAACTGCTAGGACATTAGGAAATTAAAATATCTCTTCACAAGTGGTTATTCATGGCTCTGCTGGATGACAGCTGAAGAAAGAATACTCAGAGGACCATACATCAATGCAGAACAAGTGATCTGCACCCCCTCCCCCCCTCCCCCAGACCACTGCTTTCCTTTAAGAACATGCTCATTCTTCAGTAAGAAGCAACCATCAACATGCAGCACCAACTGCTCCATCATGTGTTTGATTGCACCCCTTTTTCTACCAAACACTGAGAAATTAAAAGCATTGTAACCAATGATCTAAGAAGAAAAAAAAAGTGCATGTTCATTAAGAAGAGATTGATGAGGAAGATAAAAGGATCGCTTTTTATTGATTGCACTTTCTTCAAATTAAATAAGTGCACTATATAAAGATGGAGCAGTGACCCAAAGCAAGTGATCAGGCCCAATGAGCGACATCACTGCCAGCAGTCATGGTGTGGGAAGAGAGGGCCATCACACGTGGTACAAAATGATTCATTTATTCATCCTTTCAGTGTTTCACCAATCTCCCTTCCTTAATCCATCTCCCTTGGACTGATGCCAGCGCTCTTTGAGTCCTTCCAAAAGCCCTTACTAGGAACCTCATTTCTCATCTCAAATGGCACAAGGAGAAAACTTCATTTTGCTTCTATACTGGTCCTGTCACTGGAACTCCAAATGTTAAAATGGAACAGGCTGTCACTTGCAAACAGACATCCTATATTTCACCTGATGTGAAGCAAACACAATATAGATGATAGCGCTGTTTTTATGCTTCTGCCCATTTCCACCACCTTCTTCCCTTTATTTGTTTTATACCCTCTGCCCATTTGCAGCCATATGTGAGTGAGGAGATGAAACATCAAGCCTCTAAGAAAAGGCAAGAAAAGATGAGCAATAAAAGTAAGCACGTATTCAGCCATAGACATGAGAATAAATATGTCAGTGTCAGCAGAATCATTAGTGTGCTTAATTTGGTTGGTATAAAGGGTTGCTGTGGGAAGACCCCCTGCCCTCGGACAACACAGAAGATGGGGACATGAAGAAGCTGTTCTAACCCCCTCTGTACCCTCAAGCCAAACCAACTACATTGGATGCTGGTGTGTCAGAAGCAGGTCCTCACACTAGTACATTTCTTGGAAGTGTCTGAAGCACAGTGTACAAACAACAATGCTTCTAAAAACATTTGGGAGAGCTCATGTTGCCTCTGTGGCAGCATTTTCTGTACTGGCATCACATGTACACATTTACACCAAGCATTTATACTAGGAATATGTTTTCTGTAAGTCCAATAGCTGCGTGTTGCAGAAACAGTGATTTGAAAAAAACCAACACAACTACAATGGCTGTTTTAAGAAATGTATATACTTTAAATAGCTACAGCCAGTAATTGAAACTGAAACTGCCATAAAACGGGTTGTTATTTCAGGGGAACCAAAAAGATTGTTCTGAGTCTTTTCATCTTCAAGTGAAATGTAAGACACTGAGTTTCTTTCATCCTATTCTAAAGCAGAGCTAGTGGCACTACACGAGACACAGAAATAGGGCATCAAACCATGAATGTCAGTGTTTTTCATCAATGGCACTGACTCATTTCCCCAACCTCTGCTAAGTCACAAAACTGGGATGGGCCCCACCACTGTTCAGGCTAATAATAATTGGCTCTACCATGTGGTAAAGGAACATTTAAGAGATGCAAAGACATGTAATGCACTCAGCTAGGCTCTTCTGCCTGAGGGCAGAAGCAGACAGACAAAGTCCATGTGCAGTTCAGATGGTTTTTTAATTTGTTTGTTTGGGGGTTGTTTTCTTTCCCAGGTCTGATACTCCCTTCACTCTGTCATGGGAGTCTCCAGAAAACGTGCTGGGGCGACTGCGATTATTTATTTTCACAGTGTGGCAATGAGCTGCAGCAGCAGTGCAGTCACAGGGCTCAGGCTTGGTTATTCACTCCCATCTACCTTAGTGCTCAAATGCATCTGCGCTCCTGCATTTGAACCACTTTTATTCAGACAGAAAAAATTCCTCGTGGGTATTCATAGGACAGCGGCAATACTGCTACTTTGCACAGGCTCAGCTATGCAAGATTTTGTGCTGTCAGCCTTTGTGTTCACAGTGCTCCGACTGCTGGCAGAGTCACTGGACAATGGTAATTTGAGTCAAGGTCCTGAAAACCCTGAATCAAGGGATTATCTCTCCCTCATTGACACCCGGTTAATAAAATACTTAAACGTGCATGGAGTTAAACAAGTGGTGAAATGCCTTCCTGATTAGAGATGGGCCACATCATATATCTAAGTGCCTTTTTGAATCAGAGCCTAATTCAGGAACTGAGAAGGCATTTTGGAGCATAGTGCAGTGGTTTCACAATAAACAGTTTGGGCAGCAATATCATCCTTTTTCCTGTCTCTCCTTTCTTTCTGTTCCTTCTGTTCTGTCACTTGCACTAGTGCAGTAACATTGTTCAGCCCTAATTCCCATACTGGTCCTGTAAAAAAGACATATATCTAGGTTGGAAGAAAGAGAATAGTACCATGCTCCAGAGGCTTGAAGTCCCTTGACCTTGTCTTCTCACAAAAGACTTTGCATAGTGAAACCATGACCCAAAGCCCTTCCTGAATCTGGGCTTAATTTAGGCAGAGGCTCGTAGAATATCCCAAAAGGATCCCCATTACTCTAAAAAATCTTGACTCGACTTAACGCACCTTTTGGGGTTTTTTGGATATAAATAGAATTAGTTTTGTACCTGCACGTATTCTCAACAGCTGCTGTTTAAACCTTAAGGCATCATACTTTACTTCACTTTTTAATATTCTAACCACACGTGGAGTTTTTCATAGAGTAACTCTTTACTCTGTGCGTATTCAAGAGTTTTGCTATTAGACAAGCAAAAAGAAAGAAGTCAAAGGCATGGAGAAGCCTACTGCATGGAGGGATTTCTGTATCATTAAATAAACATGTATTAATGATAGGACATTGGCATATTTGTGGCTTGGGCTTTTAAAGTACACCTTACAGTACAGTTATACTTCCAGAATCTGCAAATTTCAGAACTTTGCTTGCTGAAAATACTATGATTTCACCCCAAGAGCTGGTTTGCTTAGCAGCTTTCTACAAATATCTCTAAATAATGAAGTTAATCCACCTTATCCTAAATTGATATATTAATTCAATTACACTTGTTAGTTCAGCTCTGGTCATGTCTATACATTGCCTGATTATGCTCAGGTTAGCAGAATCGAGATGTTCACTGTTTGAAACAGATAAGCAACACAGTATTTTTAAGTACAAAAATTGAACAATAACAAAAGCAACAGCTCTCATCATGCCTCAGAATCCTAGTACCTAGTACCATTTAATATTTAATGTTTAATATCCTTTCTTAGTGCATTCAGAAGGCCATAGAAGGCATGAATCACTCCTTTGGCATTGGCTGAAAAACTGTCAGTTTCCAGCAAATTAGGAAGAATTCAAATAAGTATGACAAAGGAGATTTTATGTCTAGTAATGAGTTTTGAGTAGTCTAATCAAATATGTTTGTATTACATAGCGATGTTTTAAATGCAAAGCCTAGCCTGTCACGTCTTTCTCACTCCTGCACCCAGACCCTTTTTTGTGCTCCGTATAGTCTAGCAGACAAGCAGAACTCTCATCTTCCAGAAATCAATTGATTTAAGGTAGTTAACTTTCCTCACACATAGGACTTCAACGTTGTGCATCAGGCTGAGCCTTGTCAAGAGCAAGAGAGGAAAATGGCAAAGAGAAACCTGTGAAACCCTAAAGAAATGTCTATGCTGTACTTTCATTTCCCTGATGCAGTTTAAAGCTACAGAGCCAACTCTGTGCTGCTCCAGACACTGAGCAGACCCCTACACCAGGGAAAAGCAGATTTATTACAACTTGTTTGTATTTAACACATGGCCATACAACAGCACTGGGCAATACGGGCTACTGGATGATACAAGTCCCATAAAGCAGCTTTGGAAACCTCCCCTTCTGCAAGACATTGAACAACCTAGAAATGAAGCATCAGAGGCAGTGACAGAGCCGATACATATGTGTCAGAATGAGTTTATAATTATAACTTCATTTGAAGGATTCATTATTCCTGCAGCATTTCCTGCATTCACACTGCAGGTCATGTCCACTGGGGTGCATTATGTGGGCCTGTGTTTCACCACAGGGGCTGCAGAGTGGCAGCAAGACTACAAAGAAAGAATGGAGAGGACAGCCTGTCTTTTCCCTTCTTCTTGAGGGTGTCAAAGGAATAAATGCATTTACTCTGAAAGATTATTTGTAAAGGTGGTCCAGAGAGGCAGGGTTAAGGTCACCCTGTATTCTGTGTTGCCAGCCAAGCTCTTTCAAATTAGCATCCAGAGGGAAAGTCAAATAAAACAGAGCTGTCATCATGTTCACCACTGTAGGTATGCTATGCCTGTGGTGGAAATGGTGGCTGCAAAGTGGAGAAGGGAAGCCTACAGGGCTGCAAGAAAAAGGCACTTTGTGTCTTTGGCCTGTATGCACATAGATGAGATGAATAGTGTCCCTAAATCCCTTTCTGATCAGGGCTACACTTTGAAGCCAGACCTTATAAAACTCTACCATTCCTTCAGAAATTCGCTTCTGCAAAGACGGGGTCAAATATCTTGCCAGTGTGAGCAAGATTTCAGCCTACTCAGCCACAGCAATAATGAGGATCTAATACATGCTTTCACTTGAGAGATGCTTTGCTCTTGCTTAAACTCTGCATACTGCTTAACTGTTGCTTAACTCCAATTAAAGTAAAAGCTGCCAAAGGGCAAAAATACCTCTCAGTGTTTCTAATTTCACACTAAATCCTTTGTCCTTCCTTCAGGGTATCCAACAAAGGAATGACATTTTAGCCACTTTGCACATGCTAGAGGAGAAAACAAGGATGTGACTAAAATAGATTCCATTCTCAAGGCCCCAACTCCACAGGGCAAAGACCAAGCTACCAAGGATGGACCAGGATGACACCCATTCATGGGCATAACATTTCTACTTATTCCAGAAGCCTTCAGCTCAGCTAAGAAAGGAAAAGGCCGGGTGTCTTCAATTTTGAACGCCTTTTGCTCTGAAGAGTAGAGAACATGCTCCTGCTTCACTGATCAATTTGAAATGATTCTCTGTAGGCCTTGTTAATAACACTTGAAAAATACGTGAAATTCGGTATATTGCATTCCTTTCCTTCGTCAGGCATCAGTTCACGGTTTCATCAGGAAAGCAGCCCTATGCAGCTGCACAGAGTTCACTCCTTGAGACTGCCTTGAAGAATACAATATGACTAAAATTTAACCAAGTGAACTGAAAAAAATTATAACGTTTTGGCCTGCATTGCTGAGTATGTGCTAGTAACACTACACAGTGCAGGTGTGAGCAGACAATACACTTCCCTTTCTAAACTAGCCTGCTTAAGAAGTGCTAGTATTATCCCAACAGTGACTATTAGGGTTAGACATGGGCTAATTAAAAACCTATGCAGCTGGGGTCTCGTCAGCATTAATAATTACTTGTATCTGTTTCCACCACCTTCCACCCCCCACCTCCATCTTCTTTCCTCCTCTAACAAAACAAAACAAAAAAGTAATCTCTCTGCATGTATGTAATTACAGGAAACATTATGCATTATTAATGCGGCTGCAGCAGACAGAAAGTTCAGGTTTACTGCTTACCAATGTAGAGGTAAGTTGCAGCTACTGGCAGCAGTCATCTTGCCCGTGCATTAGATAATGAGAGAGTTTCCAAGAGTACCAACTGAAGTGGCTAAATAATACCAGCTATTTGGAAAAGCACAGAAGCTGGAAGGAATGAGGCGTCTGAATCTACCATTGAGATGGACAACAATGGACAACCTGTAAGAATTATCCCAGGAACAATTAACTTGCAACAATAAGGTTGTGCATTTTCTTTGATCCATGAATGTGATTATGTTCAAAAGCAACTACACAAGCTGGAAGTCTCCAGAGGCCAGGCAGAGAGGAAACAGGTACAGACAGTACCGTGAGATGAAGCACCCCAAGTAAAGAGCTTTACTAAGCCTTTTTCCTACTAAAACAACAGTGCTCACAGTGAGCTGGAAAAAGTATTCATGTATGTCCTGTGATTTCAAGGAATATTAGACAGGTCAGGCCAGAAGCGCTCATTTCCTGGCACACCAGACAGTGACCTATGACTACAGACATGTATCTGTCAAACTGATATCTGTATGTTAATGCTGAAGAAGTGCCTTCCAGATTTCATTTTCTGTTACTCTGTACCACATATTATGCTGCAGAGAATATGGATACAGAGCCAGAAGTCCTGAAATGAAGGCTTAGAATAGCAGAAACATACTGCGTGACTTGAACAAGTAATAAAGTTTCGGATTAGATACACGGATTAAAGTCACACTAATTCAGACCTGCTTCCCCAGCAGGATGCCTTTGTGCAGTTTCAACCTGAGTCACATTTTTTTTTCCCTCTCCTCTAGGGGTTCCTCTTTTTGTACAAAATTTGTTACTGCTCTTGATAAAGTACCTAAAATGTAAAAATTGTAAAAAGCAGCAAGGAGCTGTCCTAAAGCTGAAGAGTCAGAAGCTTCTCCCACAGACTGCTGATGCATCTCACAGATTTCAGGGATCTGCCAAAAAACCTCAAGTCGACTCCCTTCCCAGTAGGTCAGCGGGGAAGACCCCAGTTTGCATCCAGAACCAAAGGGCTAGCTAGCGTGAAATTTGACACACACACAGTGTTAAAGCTTTGTTATCCCAGATCACTTGCATGTTACTGAGCAAGTGTTGCAAAGGATTGTCATGACACCTTACCGCTTGGGTTGTGGTCCCTCACTTCATCCTGCTGTCTGCCAGAGCCTTCTTAGTGACTTCTTGCCAAATGTTTATCCTTCCCACAATGGGAACAGTTGGGCACAATGGAGATTAGGGTATAAAACATTGCAGTCCTGCCTTTGTAGATGACTTTCTCTGGTTTGAGTGGCAACAGTTAACTATAACCTTTTCAGCTACCCACGGCCATTGACTATTTCCGTACTGAAGACAGGCTTTTTAATACCACTGAGGGGAACTGTGCTCAGATGACAGAGAAATCCTTTGGTAATTATTTGGGCTAATCCTATTAGGAAAGAAAGGCTTTCAATTGCTAAAGCAACAAAAAAACCTTTCAGAGAAGGAGGCCACCACTTCAAATTAAATCAATATGCCTGTCCAGTCCAGGATAGCCTGATTATTATTGTACATAAGAAAAGTTTTGTTAACTGAAATGAAAAAATACTTAGCATTTTAAGAATTTTATTTAAAATTTTTAAAATGCATTTGAAATACCTACAAATTCAAAAGGCACCATTCTGCCTCCCTGCACGTATTTTATTTGCACTTTACTAGTCCACAGTTCTGCTTGTATATTTTCCGAGTAAGACTTTTACACAATGGCATAATTTTATAAGGATTTTGCTTAGGCTCCAAATTTATGCTACAAGAGAGGATACATTTTATCTTCCCAAAATTTTCTGTTATTTTAATGCTGTGGTAGCATGACAGTGGTAGAGTTAACTCTTTCATGTGCTCATCAGAAATTCAGCTAGAGTGTTTAAATGACACTAACTTGATTTATTGAGCAATAAGAGGAATTATTCTTCTATGGCCACCAGCCAAACAAGCAATCTTTTAATAAGACATGTGGATGCAGTCACTGCATTTCCTTTATGAGGGAGGAAAAAAAAAAGGAAGCCAGTTAAAAAAAAAAAAAGTACTCAGGCACTTAAAATGGATCTAACTTGGTATACAGGCACATCCAACCATGTGGCCTTGGGCATTTCCATTTGCCTTCTCACACCTGCATCTGTCTCTCCTCCGTTCCTTACCCTAGAGGGTTCTGCATGAACCAGGATGCTGCTCAGATCCTTTTGCCAAGACAGACTTCACCCAAGGTGTTAACAGAAGCTTTTGGTTTTATTTTAAAATACCCAGACACGGCTACCTTTTTCTCTCCCTCGGGAGTTTTCTTTCTCTCCTGAGACCACACTTTCAGCACTGGCACTACAGACTGTTTCAGGAAGAACCTCCAAGTTCCTCTTGTTGAAGGAAGTCTCCAACTTTGCAGGAAATAATGATACATTTTTTCATCAGAGAGGTGAATGTCACTGAAGGTTTTTTTGAAGACTTCATGAACAGAGAAGAGACGTGGTGAACATTCTCACAGAAAAACAGTAGGTGCATTTAGATGATCGTATTTTAATGCTTTCTTTTTTTTTTTTTTCCCTTATAACTTTGAGGAAGTGCCTCAAAGGCGGGATCTAGGAGATGGACAGACATGGAGACAACTTCCCATGCTCCATCTTAATCATCATCTACAGCATGCTGGCTGTGTGCCTGACTTCCCACTCAGCACATGATCACGGAACAACCTTTGGTAATTGTTTGGACTAATCCTCGTAAGAAATAATTTCAGTTTTGAGGCATCTAAAGTCTTTCTGGGCATTCACTGGGGTTTCTGCACATGCATTTCAGAATTCACGGGTCGGTCCCTCAGGAGCCAAGAGTTAGTCTGGGATTCCCAGCCTGCAATACATATTCATACTAGCCCTTAAGGCTGCTCAGGAAATTTTTCCTCTGACCAGTGTCTTGTTAACATCCAATTGCTAGACAGTCTTTTTTGAGCAGAAGAATGTGTCCTTGTGACTGCTGTCCCTGTGATACATTTTTGCATTTGCAGATGTACAGCCTCCCCCAAGTTAGAAAAAATCTAAGCAGGACTACATATCTGTTAAAGACTCTGGGAAAGAAAGACTGATGCCTGACCTGCAACACCAGTTGTGTTTACCCTAAGCATGAGTGTGAAAATGCAGGAGAAAGAGGCAGATGCTTTGTGGGACCTCTCTCCATTTATTTAGCAAATATACAAGTAACTGCAAGACTTCTTTACAGCCTTTCACATAATGAAAACACAGCAAAATATTTTTGTAAGTGGAGGGAAATATTTTCATAAGTGGTGAGAGAATGTGAGAATGT
Organism: Falcunculus frontatus; assembly: GCA_013398115.1. Lineage (NCBI taxonomy): Eukaryota > Metazoa > Chordata > Aves > Passeriformes > Falcunculus > Falcunculus frontatus. The sequence goes on along the minus strand of VZRV01001889.1, from coordinate 110,734 downwards.
CTATTAAAAGCTATGGTCATCTCAAAAGCACATTGCTGCTGTCAGTAATTAATGCATGAGTTAGAAAACTCAAGTAACTAATTTTGAGCCTGTCTTCTTTTGTAGAGCTGTCTTTCTAGCTGAGATCAAACACACTGTTTAGTGAATCGATCCCTTTCCCCTTCCCCACAAACATTCCTATTTAAACATCTACGTTTTCTCGTAGTAACATTATGTATTGTGTCTGAAATTGACACGATCATGGAAATTCCCAAAGGAATCTGGAGCACGGCTCATGTTGCTCTTGCTGCACAGGAAATGCAACCATTCTTACTCATCCCTCCTCTATAATGAAGAGTCAGATTCATTGTCTTGCTGTGCTGAGGAGGAAATTGCTGCATAATCTCCTTTCACAGCTAGACAATCCCCTCTTTCCAAAGCAGGCTAAGCGTGCAAATTCTCCAGACATATTTGATGAACTTCTAACGACAGTGGGTGAAACAACAGGGCAAAGGTGAGTGTCAGTGACAGAAGCCTTGTGCTAATTCCCTACTGAAGACATAGTTTTCCTTGTATATTCATCCACATATTAATTGTGGGTGATACATACTAATTGTGTCTGCTCTAGGACAAATAAACCGTGATCAGGTCAAGCTGTGGCCAATCTTAAGATCAGTAAGAGGTCTTGAAAAGACCGACACATGGATATTTCTCAGCACTTTACATGGACTGCAAAATGAGACCCCCAAGGTCTCCCAGTTTATGATCTTACATCACCAGGGTAGAGAAGGGAGGGCCTTCAGACAGTCAGGATGCTCCCCTCCATCTCTTGAGCTAAGAGAAGAACCTTTGTGGACTGTGAGGAGCAGGCTAATTTATGCCTCTTACAGCCTGTCAGGTGTTTTTGCAGTCCTCTGCAATTAGATTTTCCTGTACAGAGAACAGACACACTTCTTTTTTCCAAGCAGGAATAGAAAAGAAAAAAAAACATCCGCCATGGAGAAACACCTGTTCGCTTAGGCCCCATTCAAGTAGAGTTCTTAGGGAAATTTTGAGAAAAGATTTGATAGTTGCATGGAAAATAGAACATTCCTGCACTAACAAAACCAAATGCTTCTTATGCATTAGTAAACGTCATGCTGTAGCATATATGTCAACAGTTAAGCACAGGAGGGCAAGGATGACATTTTCTAGGTAATAAAACAAGTCCATGGTTTTCCATGAGGACTGGTTTTGCACCTTTTTCTCCATTTTTGGCCTTGCCCACAGACAGTGGACTATAATCAGTAAAGTACAGACATATAAATTGGAGAGACCAAACAAGGTTACAGAAGGTAATACAAACAAGATTACAGAAGAGACAAGACTCCCCATAAATCTAACTAGAGAAAAATAGGATCCAGAAAGGTTGAGTTCTCTCTCACAGTTACAGCATAGGAGAAAACTCATTTAGCAGAGGCATCATCTTTTTGTTGTGTCTTTCTCTGACAAGTCCCTGAGGCAGCAATTGCTACCTGTGCCCGAGACAAGAACACAGGGCTTGGTGGGCACAGGGGCTGGCCAGCCTGCCTGCTGATGCATGTCTCTGGCTGTTCTGCTTCCCCACCGTCTGTGAGCATGGGCTGGCAGCAGAAATTCTGCCCAGCATCAAACGCTGCTTTCCAGAACAGGTCAGCTACTCTTTCTTTCTGTGGCCAGGTAGAGGAGGTAGAGCACCGTGACTGCTTCACATGTGCTCAGTCTGACTGGTTGAGATTTGGGACTTTTGTTCAAGGTATTTCAGTTTTGGCAGGTGGCATTGTATGCAGAGATTGTGCTCAAAATTATTTGCAACAACTATTTTCTGCAGAGCTACTGATGGTCAAGACATGATCATGACTAGGACTGAGGAACAAACAGTCCTCAAAGATCAGAAAAGCACGCAGAGCTCTTTAAAACCTCACTCTTTTAGTCAGTGTTTCTCACAAATGCTGTAATGTACTTTGTCACACTGACAATTTTTCGCGATAATAAAAGGGGAGATGCCAAGAATATGGCAGTGTCTAAGAAGTGAGCAATGAGATCTGGTTGAGACAGAGGCTAAGCAGAAATGCCAGCTCATACTACCATGCTTTCCTCTCCTTTCTGCTTGGATTATCTTTACCTGTGCTGCATCCCTTCAATACAAGGACATAGCAGACGACCTTTAGAGCAGCAGGTCTAAACAAGTGATAACCAGTTCTCTGCTTGCATCCCATTTCAGAGCTAGCTGATGCCCATTTCTTCTTAGAGGGCTTTTTAAAGAATTCTTTTCTCCCTTAAGGAATTCTCAAAATTTTCAGCAATCATGTGTGAATCATCAACACTGGCTAATGTGTTTCTACTAGAGCTGCTCGTGCCACATTGTGTTCTGAAAATTAGATAACAGTAAAGATATTTGCCTCTCTCTTTCTGACTTTTTTTTTCTCCATCCAGAGAAAATTCTTCATCCACTATTTCATACATGATGCTCTTGGGTTATTGTGAATGTCAATCTCATATTTTACAAGATATTTACAGATAATAAAAGCTATTCCTTGGGATGAAACAACATCCACAGGAACAGATTCTTATCAAATTAAAAGGAAAGAATCCCTCCCCTGTACACAGCCTTCCTTACTGACCATCTGCTAATAGTGCCCATGTGTGTATGAAATTCATTTGCACATTTAAATTGAAAAGCTCCATTTGCTCAGCCTGCCTATAACTGTGCTCTCTTGCTGGGGTGAATATTAGGTCTCTGATGTATGCATATTATCCAGCGAACATATAATTGCAAATGCAATCCACATCCAATTATCTAGAGTTTTACTGCATATTTTCTACATATAACTCAAGCAGTAAGTACAACAGTACATTAGCTCTCCAGGTGTCCATTTGGCTGGAAGAATTAGTAGGGTGCTGGCATTTAACTCTTGACCTTGAAAGTGTAATTCAGTCATGGTGCTGCTGCCAACATGAGAGGTCACGTACACACTTGATGCAGGATACAGACATTGGGGGTAAGACACCGAGAATCCTCTCCGTCTGACAGAAACATGCAATTGGACAGGTTAAGGTAAACAGTTCCTAATCCATGTCTAATTTCCTCCCGCCTGCCTCCAGGAAGGACTTTCACCAGTGCAAGGGCCAAATGCACTGGTTGATTACGCACAATTTCAGACTTGTGTTACCTCCCAGGGGTACTGGGGATTGATCTGCCACTCTCAGTGATCACAGCTACACTGGCATGACTACTAGTCCACCAAAAAAGATACAGAATCTGTGTTCACAGCATTCCTTCCCTGGATCTGTCTTAACCTGCTCCCTCCAAAGTGAGAAATATTTAAACGAGTTACAAGGATGTACTCTGCAGATGCAGCTTGCCTAGTAGCCAAGAACAGCATCTGATTCAGAGCTCATTACACCAGGGATCTGAAGCACCAGTTCTTCATCAAGACAGATCGACATGCATTTGAATGAGCTGCATCACTGCTCAAGGCAACTCTTCATCCTTCCTGCAAGATTAGTGTTTAAGATTCTTCTGGCCTCTCACAGTCTCTGAGACAACTGTTACCCTACTGTCTGTCAAGTATTAGTTGCCACTGTGTCAGCTAATGGGTTTTGTGTAGATCATTAAAATATTCAAGAACTATGCATAGCCTGCAGCTTGTTTTAAGCCAAATATTTCCCCAGTGGGAAATGGAAAGAAAGAGCCATTCCAGGGAAATAATAAAAGTCATACTAACAGTATAAAAAGTACGGTGCAAGATTAGACTCCAATCCTGTTTCACTGTGTGCCCTGTGTAATCACTCCATGTTTACATTGGTTTAAATAACATATAATATTAAGGAATTCAAAACAATCAATGCAAGTTTTGGACTTTCTTAGAATGGAAAAAGGCAGGGGGGTGGCATTTAATCAGGCAAAAGCACCAGACATTTAAACCTACTGTTCTCTCAGAACAATAACTAAACTGTTGAACTAATGCCCTATGGCACTGGACGTCAGTGTTTGAAAGTTTACAACAGAATTTTTGCTACAACTGAAAGAACATTCTCAGTTACTATATATAAAAACACAGACATTTCAAACAAATAAAAGCATCACATATGGTTAGCTCACTCCTAATTTGAGAAGACTAGGAAAAGCTTTCTGCCACTGGCAGTTTGTGCCACAGCTGGCACCAGCAGATCAAATGAGTAGCTTTCTACAGTGCAGGAGCTGTGGCTTTCACATCTGGCTATCCGCCTGCAAAACAGACATTATTGAAAAACACTCCAATATTTCTTCCCTGGAGTGTGGCTTATCCTTTTCTTTAGAAACCAACCATTGCAGTAATATTCCTCATCAAACCTGCTGACATTTTGGAAAGCTCATCTAAATACCTGTCAGACACTTGACTGTGTTATTAAGAATCATATTTTGGATCATTGTGAATATTACCAGAAAGATTTCAGTAATAGAGTTCAGATTGCACTTTATGAACCTCAGAAAAAATAATGACTATAGTAAATTCCGAACGGCTATTACTACTCCAAGTATAAATGGTAAACTTTTAGACAACCTCAGTGGCACCTGGTATTTGTAAAAGCTTTAGGCTGCAGAACTGTGTCCAGTCAAAGCCTTCCTTATTCAACATAAATTCTGAACATTTACAGCTCTGGAGCAAGGAGCTTTTCTGTGCTGAATAAATGAAACAGAAACAAATGGACAAACAAGAGAGCCAAATGATCAGGGGTGGGAAAACAGTCGTCTCCTCTGTTGGCTTGATGTGTAGTCCAGTAGGTGTTATCTCACATCTCTATTCAAGAGCAGTGACCATGGTTGCTAAAAATGGGAGTGCTGGGGTATAATGCCAGTTGCTTTTTGCCCCACAAGTACACAGTAATCGGGAAGGGTGGGGTGGGATAGGCAGCCTGACTGCTCAGGTGTTCCAACACTGCTCAGCAGTAAAGGGGACAGACCACGCTCCCAGTTGAAGAGCGAGCATGGCTAGGCTACATCTACATCACATACCACTTCACTGTGGCTCTGCCATTCATTAAAAATCATTTACACGTGTCTTCTTCCAGTTTTGAGTGTCTAAATTCTGGAAAGGGTGAGTATCAGCCCATGCAAGTGGTGTTTTCATGGCATTACTATAGCTTTATGATTAATTCCCTCTGGCACAGTTAATGGGACCTTTGGGGCTTGCAGCATCTATTGGGATGATATGGGAGAACTGCTCAGAGTGAAGGGAGCTGGGCTGGGAGGGTGGTACCCATACTGCCTCCTGGTAAAGGTCTCAGTGCACTTAATCCTTCATATTGTACTTAGGTGTCTTGAAAATCAGTAGCTGGCATGGACAGAAGTAACACAAGAAAGCATGTTAATGATGAAATGGGCAAACACTGCCCTGGCACGCCATCTCGCTCCTCAGTCTCACTCCACACAGCACCCTAGGTTTAGCCTTTATGATCATCATAAATTAGAAATGCCCCATGCTATTTTAGCTTGCAACAGAATTGATAAAGTTTGGAAATTGGAAGGCTATGAAAAAGTTTCCTCTCGTAAAAAGAAGATCCCTGTAGAAGGGAAAATTTGGAGTTACTTTACCAAAGGATCTCAGACAGCTGGCTACTGTGATTAATATGAACTACCAGTAAGGCCTATGAGCTCTGTATATCCATAATGAAGTTGAAATGACTAGAATGAAGAGTGGGCAGTCAGGAAAAGAAAATCTTATGAGGAAATGCAAGAGCCTTTATATACATATATAGTCACTGAAAAAAAATACTGATATCCCTCAGACAAGATTCAAAAGACAGTTGCTCCAGGGCATAGCTTTCTTTTCAAAAAACACAGAGTGGGTGTTTTGTGATACTTGCCAGCCATGGTAGATGCCACTCAAAGTTTCTGACTAGCTGGCTACTGCTAAATATTTAGGAAGATGCAAACCTAGAAGGAAGATCATACTGTAAAAGGTTGCTCTTTAATTGCTGCAATGACTACAGTGATTCCTTCTCCTTGCTGTACAGGGGGAGAATGTCAAGAACAGCAGAAACCATTAAGAACCTCCGGGAACATTTTGATAATGAAAGTCACAGGAGATACAACTTTCCCATTTTGAATCCAATTAGAAGAGGTTACCAAAAGGCAATTTAGAAGAGACGTGGACATGAAGGATAGGATAATAATTTCTTCCCAAGGGTTTAGCTTGGCTCCCACTGCACTATTACAATACTGCTAGGATAGGAATGTGAAGAAGAGTATTGCTTTTAATTTACCTGATAGAAACTGCTATAGTCTAAACTGAGTCTCAGCCATAGAGTGCCACTGTGTTTGTGGAGAAGCTAATGAGGGGACACAGTGAAGGTTTTCAAAGCCATGCATCTATGGGAAGTTCACATTTATGCGCTCAGTACTCTGCCTATAGCTCTTGAAATACCATTTCCGTGATGCAGCTTACATTTTTTAAAAGTAAATAGTGATTTATCAAGGGGTTATTCTTAAGTAAATGGAAACACTCAAAGCCATACACTTTGGAAGTTATTCTGAAAATCAACAGCTTACTCTTCTGTTCATCTTTTATCTACTGCTGTGTTATTCGTTGTTCCCTCTCCCTAGACAACGCCATCTGCCTCTGCGGTTGGACCAGAACTGTCCAAATTTTAAGCTCATCATGAAAACAAATCAATGGATCTAGGTTCTTGACTCCTTTATGTTTCATTAAATTTGTGTTTCTGCTTCATCATGGACCTCCACTGCCAGACCGTGGACTTGAAACAACCCTTCATGGACCAGGGCCCTGTTATCCCACAGGGTGTCTGTTTCCAGCTGATGCGGCCTAAGATCCCTCCTGGAAGACTGTGGACTAGAAAGCCCAGAACACACCATCTAAGAAAGCCTGCTCTGTGTGCCTCCCTGTCAAAGGGAACCCAGCATGCCTTTGGGCATGATAGAGTAACTCAAATTTGGTAACTTAAATTCTCTTTGGGATTTTTCTCTTTGTTGGACCTTTCCCTCCAAAGCTGAAGCAAGAGAAACTCCACCTCTAAAAACAAGAAAGTGAGCTGTCATCCTGTCTTTCTGAGGACAGAAGGGTCTCCTGAAGAGCACAAAGGAACTTGCATCGCTAGTCTCTCCTGGGGTTAACACAAGAGGGTGCCTCAGGGTAAACTCTCTTTGGGGGCAACAGAAGGAAGATAAGGACATGGACAGAATATCTGGACTATAGGGGTAAGTTGGGAACTGCCTATTGTATTAAAATACAAATATTATTGTGTACCCATGCACATGCTCATAATTTTCGTTGGTTGAGAGTATCCTTTTTTCATGCTTGTTCTGAGCTCTTTGTCTCCCTCGTGCCCTCTGACAAAGCACTGAAAGTCTTGATTTCAGCATGGATAATGACATGAAAGAGATGCATGTTTCTGTCAAGGTTACATACTCCACTTTGTTCACAGATCTCTGCCCTGCTGGCATGATGCCTGTCGCGTACCTTTACTCAGTAACAACTACCCTGATGCCTCAGTAGAGGGAAGATTTTGAGAAGGCTGATCCAGTACCACAAAGTAGGTTCACAGTTTCTACCCAGAAAGAGTCTAGCCAGGAGGAACAGGAGTCCTTTAGAACCTGTTTTTGTCACAGTGACAATACCAGGGACTTCCTCGGAAGACACAGTGACCAAACAACCACAGTCAAAACACCAGCACATCCCTGTGCTACAAGCTCATGTCCTCCAGTATAGCATAGGCTATGCTGGCACACCAAAAAGATGCTTATTTTGGTCTCAGATGGGCAGACAGTATGTGTCATTTCAGCAGAGTATGAAGAAGAAGTCAGAAAGACACAAAACAATGCACTCTTAGGGAAGAATTTGCCATGATTTGACCTTGTGGGAAGAACTTCAGAGAAATCAGACCTTAAGAGCAGACTGTTGAAGACAAATTCCCACATGACTTGCAGGGTCTCAGAAGCAGAAGTCCAGACATACCCAGGGTTCCTGAGGAAAGCTAGGGGAGCCCACACTCTCCAGCTGAGGCATCAATTGACAATGACTTTTGGACAGCTACCTTGGTGTGAGAGGTTCCCCCACTCCATCACTAAGGACACACACAGTCTTTAAAAATTATTTGCTGAAAGATAGGAGGAGTTTCTGGAGTTAGAACCTTGGAGAAGTCATGATCCTCAACATCTTGAAAGAAATGGGAGGTGGGCTTGGGAAATCTCTTCAGAAATACTACGAACAACAGAAATCTGTGAAGTAGATTTTGTGACTTGTATTCCACCAGAGTAGACTGACACACATTTGATAACCCTTTTTGTGGTGTAATTCATGACCTCAGGAAAGCACACCTTGAAATAAACAGACACAAACCATTGCCTTCACACTTACATGTATATACTTTAAAAACCTATGTATGTATGCGTATTTATACATAAACCACAATTGCCTCATTAAATAAAAATGTTGAGGCAAGTGCCAGTCTTACAGATTTATTCTTACGTGCACAAATATACAGCTAGCTAAAACCAATGTCCTTAAAACCCTTCCACTCTGGCAGCTGTATTTAAGCCATACAAACTGTTGCACCTATTCCTTTGTGACTGTTATGTCAGCTTCTTCCAATTTTAGCACTGCTTACACCCATCACTGCCTTTTATCTCTCTGACCTCCTTGAAGGAAAAAAAGGCGAAGAATCCCCAGTATGGAAGAGAATTGACTTTACACTAGTGGTGATGTCTCTGAAGGTTGATATGTATGAATTTCCCAGTGGAGTGGCCTAGCCCAGCTGAGGTTCTCAGTGACAACCCAAGCTCTCCATCAGAGCAAGACTGGGGAACCAAGAATGCAACTACAGAAAACCCTGCAAGATTAACTGGTTTGGGAGAAGGCATTTAATGTCACACCATCTTTTGACTGGGAGTCATTCACACCATCTTTTGACTGGGAGTCATACAAAAGATTGAAAGCCGTGTCTCTGGGAGATGTTACCTATTTCCATGAGTTTGCCTTATCTGTGAAATACAACTACAGGAAACACAGTTTCTCATGCCAGATGAAATCATAAAGGCACTGAAATTACCACTGCATTGCCCACTGTCATTGGTGCCCACCATGGAGAATGAAACTGGAACATACTGCACATTGTGGTAGGTTATAACAAAGGATTTACATGTCTTCCGCACTGCTCTTTCATTAGGCTTTCACTAATTAGGAGGTTTAAACTAATTTTACATTAAACCAGAACTAGTTATCTGACCTTGCCCTTACTGACTCACTGTGTCCTTAAAACAAAGCAAAGTATTCTCTCCAGAGACCATTATTCAGAGAAATAAACCCACTGAAATGACAAAGCAAAATACATGAGGTGGTATAGTGTTTTCCTTTGACCCACTGTTCCACCAGGGCATCAAGTGTATGGCTTTCTTGGAGAAGTAGCCTTTCAATCCATGGCACAGATGAATTGAATGCTGATAGCTGAAGATGTCAGACTAATTTTTTACAAGAGCAAGAGTTGTGAGTCCTGCTGTGCTAGCATAACTGCAACCTGAGTAATTGCCTTCAGCATCTGAATTCCTTCAGCTTTATAAATTGGTTACAATATTCTCCTCTTCCCATCCCGCCCCAAGTGACTTTACATGGTTACTTATGTTATCTCATAAAAAAATTCTGCTTTTTCATCCCAAAATAGCTGCATTTGAGAAGTTTCTGAGGTGCAACCAGTGTATTTGAATTTTATGACAAAAAACCAGAAGGTTTTTGAGATAAAAGAAGTTGAACATGTGTTCAATGGTTAGGCATTATCCCCTAATTTTTTCTGATCCTTACACTGTGTGGCAGCACTGTCAATCATACTACCATCTTTGTCTCTCGGTTGTAGAGGCAATATAAGAAATTAACATCTGTCAAACTCAGAATAAAATGAAACCAAACAAAACAGAGTAAATTGAATGAATGCAAAAGATATATATATACTATATTCACTATACTGCAAGATACCTAGTCATCAAGTCACACTGTATCTTAAAGGAACTGCAATTCACACAGACCTCAGTAAGCAGGAAAGGCTCTCCATCTGTCTTTCCTTGATTCCACAAGTTTTTGCCACACATCAAAGACAAGTGTACTCCTACTGGCAGGTAGGTGCCCGTGCATGAGCACCATTAAAAAAATAAAATAAAGGAATCTAAGAAAACCTCCAAAAATCAGATAGCAAGACAACTTAAATGGTCTAAGGACTTGATACAAATCAAGATAACCCTTTAAAAATTGCTTGAAATACTAACAAAATCAGAAGGTCTTTTCAGATTTGGGTAAACATTCTGAAGGCAGAAGAAAAAGCTACATAAAAACGATATCATTTGGGGCCCAAGCTCTCTGTCTACCAGAAGTGCTGATTCATGCTTGTATGACTTTCAGAAAATTCATGTGTTTTGAAAGTGGACTTCTGTCAGGCATAACATAAATACAGGAAGAAGCACTGGGTTCACTTCAGGAGACAAAGGAAAGCAGAATTTAGCAGAAACTTAACTTGCTTTTTAAGATTTTAGAACACAGATGACTTATTGGCCAGGCTGCTTGCTATGTATATGCAAAAATGTTCCTGTTAAAAATATTCTGTAAACCAATGACCCTAATGTCATGCCATAGAAGGTTTTATTGCTCAGCATGGACCATTTTTATCAAAGCAGTTCAGCATTGTATTTAAGAAAATGTGACAGGCAAAAAGTCTTAGCATGCTTCCTTCCTATGTGCTGTATCTGGCCATAATTTAATATACATGTTGGAATCTCTTATTGCATGATGAGAAGATGAAGTGTTAGGAAAGTGCCTTGCTGTGCCAGGCTCGGAGCTCGTAAGTTAGTAACTCCAGAGAGGAAAGATGAGCAATCCAAATTGGCACATTTCTCACCCAATTAATCTTCTTAAAATTTCTGTGCAGGTTTTAGAGGCCAACATGAAAGTCTGTAGGAAAGCAAGTTTAAAGTCATCTGTGGGGCAGACGACCAGCACTGGGTCTTTCTCTCCAGGAAAAAGCTAAACAAACTCATTCTATATTCCTCTGAAAAAGAAGCCACAGGCAAGGTGGTATCAGCCTCTCACCTGCTCTTTATCCATATTCTTGCCTCCAACTGGCTATCACTTCAACCTGCTAGGCAGTGGGCAGAAAGAAGCATGCTGCAGAGAAGATGCTCCAGGCACATCCAGTGCCACGGTTGCCAGCTCACCATCTTGCACAAGCAGACAAAACTGAACTGAGAATCCCCGTGTAAGACAATCACATCTGAAACACGCAGACTACATGCCCTAGCTCTTTGCTGGGGGAAGTGCCTCCACAGACATTTTAGGGAAAAGCCTTAGTAGGCAGCACGAACAAGTATGAGGGTAATGCTGCAAGGTGCAGCAAATGCTTCCATCTGACTCATACTCCCACAGGCTCTGTCTCTGTGCAACCTCCTCATTTCCTACTGCTATAAATGCTCAGCTTCTGATCCAGTTTGGCTCTCAGAGGATGGGTTTCCAGACTGATGTTATCTATAGGAACCGTAAGCTTAGGTGTAGAACCATCCCTGGTCTGTACACCCATACTGTGCTGTTCGTGGTTCGCACACAACGGGAACTGTGGTAATCACAAACAGCCTGCATCCCATCAATTCCCCTCTCCCTTTTTGCACCATACAAATGTCCCTGCACAATACCTACACCAGAAGCCTGTGTGCAGTGCTGGTGATTTTAGCCTAGGAAACCTGGTTGCTTTTGAATTTCTTTCCACGCATGTTGTAACTTATAAACAAGAATTTTGGGACCAATTTTCTAAGGAAAAGGAAAACTGCCATATGTATGCTATTGCAGTGAGAAGCCAAGATTCCTTTAACAAGTCCCAGGAGAGCAAAAAGACCACCACATTTTCATTCTCTAGTCTTGAATACAGAGTTGACTGAACCCTTAATAACAAGGCATTATGGTGAAGTCTCAGATTTAGTTTTTCCAGTCCAGCTTCTGAGAAGAAGAAAGTCATAGAGTCATAAGGCACCTGTTTCAGAGTATGCCAGTCCTGGGAGACAAGGGGTTGAAAAATGTCTTCCATTCCCAAATTTTCTAATGTGATTAAGAACGGCCTCTGAAGTCCTTGGTAGTGAGAGCACATAGGGCTGTAATTGCTGTTGGTTTGTTCACTTCTTTCAGCAGGAAAAAAGCTATCACAGAGACCTTCATTGTGAAGGGAAATGAAAGTTGTAACCTCGGCCATATAGCGATAAGACAAGGGAAATGGCTTTAAACTGGAAGGGAGTAGGTTTAGACTAGATATCAGGAAGGAATTCTTAACTGTGAGAGTGGTGAGGCACTGGCACAGGTTGCCCAGAGAGGTTGTGGATGCCCCATCCCTGGCAGGGTTCAAGGCCAGGCTGGATGGGACTTGGAGCAACCTGGTCTGGTAGAAGGTGTCCCTCTCCATGGCAAGGGGGGTTGGAACCAGACGATCTTTAAGATCCTTTCCATCCCCAAATTCGATGATTCTGGGATTACACGGTACAAAATAAATATATACGAATCAATCCTTGGGCCGGGGTGGAAGAGAAGGTGGGAAGTATTTCTACCTGTTAGGGGCAGCATTAGCAATCGGTGTCAAAAAGTCTCACACTATGAAACAGGACAAAAAAGCATGAATTTCCTAACTTCTCCCTTGGATTACTGATGCCTGAATCAGATCACGAGCCTTTGGTGTGAAATTCGGAATGCCTAATGGCTGTTCTTTCTCCTTTATTTAAGAACAAAGGTCCATATTCTCAAAGTGGACTTGATTTTGAGGAGTGTAGGAATATATGCACGTAAAAGGGTAGGGATCTCCAGGTTTGCGATCTCAGTTGTGGAGTGTCTTATAGAGATGGGATTTTTTTTTTAAACTTCTCCCTCTTTGAATATCTGTCACTGAAACTCCAAAAGAAGCAAAACATGACACATGTCTGTTCTCTTGTGAAAGCCCTAGGGGAGAGAACTTACTGAATCACTCTGCTGCTTTCAGTTCTTTCCCAGTGTCTGGCCAACAGTGACAGTGCTGGCATGTTCTCTAAACATCTGCTATTGTCTGAGAAGTGGAAGGAAACAGTTTATTTTATCTCCTGTGGCTGTTACAAGATTGACAGTGACAAGTGTGAAATGGACATGTCCCACTGAAATTCAGAAAAGAAAAGCCCTAAGGAACTTTAGAATAAGTACGTGGACTCAATTCCCTCATCGCTCTGCAGTGTGAGTAGACATCCACATCTGTTAGCAATAAACATTGGCTCCCTCCTGCTTTTCCTACCCAGCACAGGCAGCAATATACAATATTGCCCTCTCGCCTCCATTACTTATTTTAGTGACTTGAATAGTACTAATTCCAGTATACATTATTGCTTCTGAGAACAGAACAGAGAGGATTTACTGTTTTGAATTGCTCCAGAAATTATTCCTGCCTACTCTGCTGCTAGGCATCAAGGGGAAAAAGAGGCCAAAACCCAATTCTTCTCACCTTGCTATCAGAAAGCTTTTAAAACAACCTATCAAATTCCTCTAATTCTTTCAACACACACTTTAAAATTATCAGACTAGTAGCTGAGAAGAAAATCTAGAAAAATCCAGAGATGTGGTTTTGCCCTTTCCTCCTGGTGCTGCTATAGTAGCTATTAAATGTGAATTAAGGGCATTAATATATAGTTTTTTATAAAGCACACACCACATTTTATAGCAACACTGGAACTGTCAGGATGGATTGCACCTACCTCACCTGCCATCCTATTCCTAGCAGCTGGCAACACTTACTGCTTTAGGGCAAGATTAATACCCTACCTCCCACAACCCTACTGACTTTGTGTGAAGTGGGCTTCCAGACTGCTCCGAAACAGGCTGATAGATGGTGGATTTGATTCTAGTAAAGAGCTGGAAGGCTCTTCCTAATGGTTCTCAAGGGTAAAATTGTATAGGATTATGGCTGTAATGCATGCTTCCCTGGGAAGCATCACTGCTGAGGAAGAAAAGAGTCACTTTCCCCACTGGTACCCCTGCAGCTCCCAGTGTGCTCCTGAGATAAGCAGAGAAACAATCTTTCTTTCCTAGGAAAGAACCATTTCTGGCTCTCTGTCCCAGCTGAAGGAAGACACTCAAAAAGATGACCTCACCTTCCTCATCTTCTTCCCAGGGGTAGTGGGGCACAAAAGAAAGAGCCCAAGGAACTCTAACAAGCACCAGCTGGCATGTGGATGAAGGGAAATGCACCCAGGTGGGGATGGCTGGACCTGAGCGTGCTACAGCTACCCCAGGGCCAGGAGTTGTGGAGGCAGAGGAGACAGTGTTTGAAGCCATACATTGTCCAGGGAGGCCAGGGAAGGGAATTCCAGGTAGGAAACACTGGTGTAGTTTCCTCCTCCTTTGCCCTGCCCAAACCTACGTTTGACCTTTCTGAAGGAAGGTGTTTAGACCTCAATACACAAAGAGCATGTCTCTGAGAGTTCTAATAATATATAACAGATAACAATTGCACCTTTGGTTCAGGAATCCCACCCGGTCACTCCTGATCTCTTAATGCACATTTTTTTCCGAGCTAGGAAGGGAGAAATACACTTGAGGGTGTTGCCAGCAATAATTTAAACAACTTGTATATACTTACAGGAGGAAGTGTTTGTTCCTTCTGTTGAAGCTTGTATCCTAAGCATGGGTTCTGCAACACACAGAAGTAACAATAAAGTTGTAAGAATACAGCCACAGCTACAGCACAATACTGGAGGAGCCTGAACATCTTCCCCCAGTAGAGATTTCTTTTATTTTAATTTTTTTTTCCTCAGTAGTCAGAAACCCAGCAGAGCAGAGAAAAAAACAAGATAGCTTGAGAAAGCAAAGAACTTCAAAGTTGGTTCAGCATGTCCTAGGCGTACTGTGAACAATCAATTACAGCAAAAATGCTCCATAGTCCTGGGAGGAAAGGCCAGGAGAAAACTGGCAAAGACAGAGTAAAATTTTCAGCTGTTTCTGACAGTATCAGAGGAAAGTGGAAAGCAGCAGGTCTTGAAGCTCCACATGCTGACCCAGGAAGCACTAGCTTCTTATTTTCTTCTCACATAATTCCAAATGAACAGTAAGGCATTCAGGTCTGTTATAACTGTAGTTAAGGACTTTCGTGGCTTGAAAGAGAGGAGGGTCCATGAGTGTCACCACCTCTGCAGAGAGCTGTAGATGGAAGGGGAAGCAGAACGCATTCCAGACCAAAACGGGACATAGCACCAGCCCCAAAGTGGGTACAAAGAAAGGAAAAGAATGGTAAATAATCTTGTAGGACAGTGGAAGGAAATGGACCTCAACACAAATCACACAAAGGAAGCACTCAGAAAAGTTTATAGAAGAAGCAGGTAGCCTGAAGCTAAGTCTGAACCTACTGAACTGTAGGAACCTGAACCACACAGCAATTAAGAGCCATGTGTTTGGGTGGCTTCATGGGCTTTCACTATCTAGCAAATCATATATGGTGTCATGCATGAATAAAGAATTCAAGAGAAGGCTTGAGAAGTACCATCAGCCGGAAGGAAGAGTTTGAAGAGAGAATACTTTGCATAAGGTGGCAATGTGATGTGCCAGTGTGAAGTACAGGTGGCTAACAGCCAGTCTGTGAATTATAGGGAGCAGGTCAGGCATACTGCATGCTCTGTAGTGAAACATTTAACATGTCATGTCACACAGAAAAGATGAATCTGCTGCCTAGCAAAGCCTGGTTTCAGGCAGAAAAAACCCACTTAAAAACTAAGACCTCTCTGTAAGCCCCCCTATCATCAAAAAGTAACTGTAGCAATACTTCAAGAGACCTAGATCCTGGTGATTTGAACACCAGCATTTCACAATAGTCTATCTTCAATTAACGAAGCAACACACTAATTACTTATTTTCAGTTGAAAGTCCTGGAAAAAAAATCGGCAGTGTCCAAAACCCCAGGCACTACTGGTCTGGACCCAGAGCTGGGATAGAACAGTAAGAAAGACAGCACCCGGCTGGGTTTGGGACTAAGGTGATCTCTGCCCCAGCCACATACCAAAGACCTCCTCAGAGTTCCATGAGAAGACCTCAACAAGGAGCCAAGGAACACACTGCTTTTTGCTGTTCTCAGGACAATACCGTGATGTGTTGCTTGGCATGAAATCTGCCAGAGCAGAGATTCATCAGGAATGCAGCCAGCTTTTTGAACATCCCAGCCTCCTCCTCTCCAGCAGCACAATAGCAGTAAAGAGGAGGACAGTACTGTAACAGCAGGCACTTGAAGGGACAGAAGCAGGGAAAGAGACCACTCAAGAACAAGAACTTCAATTCATGGGAAAGAAGGCAGCAAAGTGCAGGGACTACATTCTTGCTGCACGAGGGAGAAGGCAAGGCAAGCCCAGTGGAGTCAGTGACCAGCGTGTCACCTTCTTTGAATAAAAATGGTTCCAATGGTTACAGGACACTTGCTATTAGCTATGTGGTCTCGCATATACCCAGTGAAGCACCAGTGACAGGCCCCACTGAGAACATGAAAGAATATGGGCACATCCAACGTCTCTTCTGTCAGGCAGCAATGCCAAGATTTCAGAAGTAGGTCACCACACACACAGATGCATCAAAGGAAAGGCTGCAGGCATGCTAAATGCAAAATCTGGCAATCACACTGTTTTCCTTGATCTAGCCTACAAACACTGTCATTTCACACTAAAACCTGTCTCTGCCAGACATAGCTTTCCCAAAAAAGCTAGCAGGACCCCAGCCTCTTTGCCAAGCAGGGTATGTGCATCTTGCAAATCCTTGGGTTGCTCTGCTTATACACATTTATCTACAATTGTCTCAGCCAAAGTCAGCAGTAGAGACAACTGCTTGTATTGTGGCCATATATAAAGTCACTGTTAACAGTTAAATGATGAAAGTAGCTTCTCACTGGGGTCAGTTCCAGGAGTAACTCTGGAAGCATGCAATCTGTAACTGCAGGCAGGATGCTGAAAGCAAAGTCCATCAGCCTGAAAGGAAACCACCTGAAGAAGGCTCCTAGTATGCCAAGGCAGCTTCAAAAGTGGTTAAATTACTGACAGTGAGTTACCTATCTACACTCCCAGACCCTGCAGAGGTGTCAGGAATTGTATGTAGAGCCCTGAGGAACAGAGCAGTCTAGGAAACAGACTTTCTTGAGGACACATCAATACGCCTATACACTCAGCAAACTCATAAGGAGCTGCTAGGATTTATAGCAGAAGGAGGTAAGAGCTTTTTTAAAACATAGTTCCTAACAACACAAATACTGCTTCACTTGGGCTGCTGCAGCCTGACAACTGTGGGCCAAATTAGCTTCCTCGACACAGCCCCAGGATAGTAAAAAGTGTGCTTAACTCTTCATCACTCATTTCTTGGTCCCTGAAGTAGCTCAAGTATGCAAGGTGATATGCAGAAACGGAGCTGCTGAATGTAGATGAATTGTTCTCTCCTAAGAAGGAGCTGTTTCAGAGCTGTAGAAGCAGTTTCAGAAGCTGTAGAAGCAGTTTCAAGAAGAAATTAAGAGAAAGAGATATAAAGACTCTGTTAATTCAACTTACGTGAAGAAGTTTTTGTCACTTCTGTTGATGCTGGTATCTTGCTGGTACTCTCTGGAAAACACAAGAGGCAACAAGAAGTTATAATATGGTGTCAGATGATCCTCTACCAGCACTCAGCTCCAGAATGGACAATGTAAAGAAGAAAAAGGTGTTCAAAGAAGCAAGCTTAAATTTTGCTTCAATCAGACATCAACTTGCAAAAGTTTCCTTTTGGGAAAAAATCAAAAAATGATGGTGCCTACTAGCAAAACTGAAGAAAAAAGCCTGTTCCTTCTGAAAGAAGCCAGTTGTTCAATCTCTTGTTTTCCTCTGGGAATAACTGATCAGTGGCAACAGGAGAAATCACGCAGATGGCTCTGTTTCTGGAAGACGTCAGTGTGAGTATTCACTCCTTATGCTTCGAGGCAGTTAAATTTTGCAAAGACATGTCCCTGTTCATATCACTTGAATTGCTGGTAAGTACATCCAATAGTGTCACTTGCCACTTCAGGGAAATCTTCTGAGTCACACATGCAAACCCCATCCCTCATGGACTGCTGAGGGCTCTGTGGTAGAAATCAGACAGTTGCTTTGCTGAAGAGATGAGAAAAGTTGCGCTTCCACACTGGTCCTATGTATATCTTCACACACTATTGCTAGTTCTGGCAAGGACTGCTTGCACTCACTTGTTGAACCAGCTGATGGCTAAGGGGGATGATGCTGCCATGTTTAGATCCTTGCTAATGCAAAATGCACAGATGGGAGAAAGCAGAATGTAGAAAGCCTTTGTTTAGGCTTCACAGACTTGCACAGAGACCTTGTTCCAACGACAGCAACGATTTGTGAGTGCTCTGCTGTCCCCGCAAGCCACAACTGTGTGCAATTTCTTAGGTGTGAACAAATTGCTCTTCAGTTGTATTCATCAACAATCTTGGACTTTCCCAAGTTCTCAAAACACATTTCAGGCTTTAAGTGGCACAGTTCAATGCAGCTGCACAAGTTTCAACTCTACAGCTGGAGAAAAGCCCTGAATGCCAAAAAAAAAGGTCTTGCCCTGAAACCTCAAGGCACAGCAAGATTCCCCTAGTAGGTCAAACAAACAGAATTTAGAGAAATCCTCATAAGAGATTCAGGAAAAGGAAACTCAGAAATGTTTTTATTCTGTTTCATGAATCTGGATTCCAGTGGTTCTCTGCTCATTGTCTCCAGAGTTCACAGAAACTTGACCAGAGACAAAACTAGTCCAGCCATCTTCCCTTCAACATCTCTCTTGTTAAACTTTAATATCAACTCCGTATTTTAACTTCTTACTTGCTTGCTTTTCTATTTTTTTCTTCCACTTTTGTCCAGCTTTCTTTGGCAAATATACTGTTTGCCTAGTTAGTACATCCCAGTTTCATCTCACTAATGGGAGAGAACGTGTTACGCAGCATTTCCTTGGCAGCCAGTGATGCGTGGCATGAAAGTGAGTATCATAAGTAAAATTTTTGAGGTCAAAACCTTTGCATTTAGTCTTGGAACACAGTGGCCTGTAGCCAGGCAGTTTTCAGGACCATTTTTTGGGTATAACGACAGTTTGCTGTTGTGCAGCTGGGTTGTCTGAGCAATTAAACTTTCTTAGTCACATCAGGACATGGAACAGGTCTGACAGCTGCATAGCTCAGCATCTGGCACAACTGGAGCAAATTTTTCTTTCACCATTAAAGAAACCATGTTCCATTTAGTGCCTGTGCTGAGCTTGATGTAGCATTTCTTACTGGCACCTCCCCAGCCCAGCTGTGTTAGTACAAACGCTGACGGGAAGCTTCCCTGCCAGTGGAAAATACAGCCAGAGCCTCCTACACCTGAAACGTGCTGAGAAATACATTTGGAAGATGTGTGGCAAAGTCACACTTTATCAAGCCCCACCAGTAACATTTGTGTTAGCAACACTAATAGTGGATGCTAACATTTGGGAGACACAACATTTGTGGGTGTTGCTTACTGCACACAGTACACCACAACGACAAGAAAGGCATTTTACACTACCTGAGAAGGCTAGCACAGATCCACATGACAAGCTATCTGAACACAAGAAGCAAACAAAAAAGAGGCTTCTCATAGCAGGCCATCAGTACCTGCCTGAGGTGAAAGAGCTGGAACCATTTTTCAATCATGATAGTTTTGCTGCTGCAGTCTGCTAGGGTATGGTGATGGCAGCCTGCAGCCCTGTCTTCGTCATCACCATGTTTAAGTCCCCATGAGGAGCAGCCTCCTCAGAGGTTGCAACCAGTTCTGTCCCGCAGCACTGCTAGGAATACTGCCTTGGTGAAGTGCTGCTTCCTGAAACTGGGTATGTTTGTGCTGGGGCTTACTCATGTAAAAATATTGAAGGATCCATGAGGGATCCTTGTTTGGGGATGTTTTAAAGAGCGGGCCCCTGCAGTCCTATTTCCTTAGTACTCTGGCCAGCAGTATCTTCTGCTGTTTAGTCTGACCTAAAAGGGAAGAGCTCCTTTAACTCACACAGGACTCCCAGCGACCCCACCACCTTGCTGGCCTTGCTATGTCGATCCATCCTTCCAGATAGGGAGCTTTGTCTGGCCTGCTGAGGGGAGACAACTCAGTGTGTGGGCAACAAGCTCTGCTGTATAGCTCTGAGAGAGGCAGGAAGTCCCTCTCCTCCTCAGCCAAAACCTTATCTCCAAGATAACCAAACATTTAAGAGCCTTACAGGTGCTGTTGTGAACAGCCCTGTGCATGCCCTCACAGCCTTTTTCCCCCAGTTAGTTTGTCAAAGGCCTAATGCAAAAAAGCCTGCTTGAGCAAGCTGAAGGGATTTGGTTGATCTCATAGGTTTTAGTTCAGGTCTTGCAGCTGGTGGCTCTGAGAACCCTGACAGGGACAACAACCTGGGCTCTGAGGAGGATTCAGACACCATGACACCATAGGTAGTTACAGCTGCAAACAAGCTTTTTGTCATCCCAAGGTGTACTTTCTGGCAGCGATGTAAGTTTTAAGCCTTTTGCACTGTTCGTGCTACTAGGGTGATATAATTTGAATTATATAAACAATGACACAAGCTAACATACACCTCCTGGAAAGGGGAACACTTTCTTCACCTCTGTCACTTGGTCTATAGATGGCAGAGAAGGGAGTAGTTGTGCAGAAGGTTGGCAAGACTGCAGTCTGAGGCCTCAGAGACATGCAAGCATACCTGGTGAAAGACATAGGGTAATCCAATGGCTAAACTAATTTTTAGTTTCTTAGAACTACTATACTTCTCTCCTTTTTCCTCCAAGAAACTACTGACTTGAATTAAATTAATAGAACATTGCCCTCAATCCAAGTATGTCAAATTGCAAGGAAAGGTTCAAGAGTACTTTTAGGGGAGTTGCAATACCAAATTGAGTGGTGGCCACATTTTTTTCTGAGACCAAATCAGTGGCATTGGCCCAGGCATGCTGATTTGCTCCAGCTGGGAATCTGACTCCTTCTGCCAGCCAGTTCAAAACAAATATGTCCCAGGTCGCCTGTAATTATGCTAGAGAGAAGAGACACCATGATCTCCTACTTTAATCAAGTCTTGGACAGAAGAAGGGGCTTTTTTTTGCACTTGAAGTATTTCATAGTTGGTCACATGCTCTATGGGTACTAGATATAAGGTGTTTTTATTTACTTATTTCTCAGTCATCTTCTTGAAGCTAAGCTACTGCCTGTTTTCAGAACAGGAAGAGCAAATTAAAATCGAATGAATGATGAATATCAGATCCTTATTGATTACTGTACAATTGGAGCTGTTACTACTGCTGCAAGTCCTATGGATGCAAAACCAGAAGCCTGCATAGGCCATTGGGTAGCTAATGAATTTACCAAGGCTCACCTCTGCCTACAATTGAGATACATTAACAGATCACCTGAGAACTTCTTGTACCCATCAGTTCAGGCAAAAATGTCCCAGCCACCCACACAGATGAGTCAAACTACATCAACTCACTTTCCACAGACATCAAGGAACAGAGCTCACGCAACACCCTGCACACAACCCAGCAGAACCAGCACTGTAGACATCTGGCTTTTGAAATATCTCCGCATGAATCCACGCTTTTGCACCCTGAAACGTGCTGGGCACAGCAAACATCCTCAGAGAGACAAAAGAATCAGGCCAACAGGTTTTAATGAAAAAGACTGACACCATGTGCAGATAGAGCATGCTTGACTCTTTATTAAAAAAATATCACTTAGCTAGTTGCCTAAATAAGGGGGTTTGTCAGCAAGTTGAAAGCTTCGGCTCTGGTGTGAAGTATTCTGTCAGTGTTATTTATTAAGCATAGTAAGGTCCTATGCTGGTGAGAAAATCCATGAAAAATTCACTGCAAGAATTTTGCCCGGGTAAAGTAACAAATTAGAATGCACAAAAAAAGCAGTTACTATTTCATTAGCAATCTTGTGCACTATTTATACAACACCAGGAGAACCTCATGCCTCTGTTCTGACCTCAATTACAATCTTTCTTAGGGGAGCATACGTGAGTATGAGTGAATGACAATAAGAAGGCAGCTCATATCCTGTGGGCAAGTTATACTCATTATAAATTTAAAAGAGAACAGAATAGCTCCTATCACTTGCTATTAAGACCGGTAAAAATTGTGTTTGTCTAGCTGTTTTTATATTTGCTACATTTTTAATCCACACACATGCCTCAGTAGACAAGGCTTTATATTTCTTTCAGCAAAACTGGGAAAATTTAAAAGTCTATGTAGGTTAATACAGTTTGTGTGTGGTATGTGTTCATGTTTATGTGTAGCAAAAACTTGCACAAGAGCAAACCTGGCGGTTTTAAGTAACAACAATGTTTATAGTAACAGTAACAGTAAGAAGGACAGGAGTTACTATTGCATTGAGTATTACTGCTTTAGACAGAAAAGTTTACCGCTTCGGGGAATGAGATGAGGAAAGATTAAGGTCTCTGCTCACTGAAAACAACAACAAAAAAGTTTTACTACCATTTTATTGAAAAATACTAATTTTTCTATGCTTGGAGCAGGGAATTGAAATCAGCAACTTTCCAACATGGGATTTTAGTGGTAAATGTGTGGCCTTTTCTATTTTTGGGGAAAAACCCCAACGTATTTGCCTTGTTCTTCATATGTTTTTTCCTAATGTCCATTGCTAGTTGATGTTAGAGGCAAGGCACCATGATAAACAGACCTTTGGTCTGGCCCTGGAGCTCTCTTTTGTGGCATACACCAGTAAAGAAAATTTCAACTATAATAGTTCTAGTTTGACAAAATTCTAGGGAATTTAAACCAGGGGGTTTTTTAGGTACTGAAAAGCACTAATCTTAAGTTGGAAATAAATAACCCCATTCCCAGAAAGGCCATTACTTCATCTACCCTCACTCTTAAAGTACCCAGCATGAAGAGAAAGGAAGATCTATTTTGCAGATAGCAGGGCACACATAATAGATATGACCAGGTGAGGTCACTTAATTAAGGGTCTAATTTAAGTTGTGGTTCACACGGCAGAGCAGAGCAGTATGATCATGAGAAAGACAGGCCCTCTGGTGCATTTTTCTTTACCTCATTGTTACCCTATCTGCTGGAGGTGGAAGAAAGCAACTTCTCTCCCCACTTTGAGAGATTCAGCCTTCTCAGATACCCATGCTTCAGTTTTCTATAAGGACTCCTGGGCTACACTGGACCCCAAGGGCTTCCCCAAAAGCCCATTAATAGGTAATAACAAGTAAGAGTTAAATATGCTGGATTTTTGTTTGTTGTTTTGTTTTTTTCTTTTAATTTTAAACTCCTTCTTTCTTATGAATATTGCAGGACCTCCCAGATTTACAGGACCTGAGTAAAGACTGCCCTTCAGGGTTCATTACCGAGTTTGGATCCCAAATCTGTCATTAAGCTAGCAAGGGGAAGAGGTCAGGGAATGTGGGGGAAGGAGGGGTGAGGAGGTCACTCCTGCAGGGGGTCTATCCCTGTTTGCAAGGCAGATGTTGCCCTTTGAGGGGGTAAGGATCTATTGCTCTTAAGTCACCAGATGTTGCCCATGCTGTTTCTCAAATCCAGGTGGAAAATTCTATCATTAGCAGGAAAATCATGAACAATTTTATTGGTAATTTATAAGCAACAGTAAGCAGAGGGGACTCAGATGTACGTGTAGCAACCAAATATGCATGATTGATTTATTCGACCAATGAATGCTGCCATGCCTGAGTCTAAATGATCAAATATCACTGAGATGTTCCAGTTCCGATATCATTGAGTTTCCAGTTCAGATCTTTACAGACAAGAGCCAGCTGCCAAGTTTAGACTGGATTCAAGTTTACCCTGCATTCAAGGGAATTTGCATGCATGGCTGTTTTTTAAACAAATTACACTTAGTAACACAATTAGATAGATTTTAACATGTATGTTATAGATGCATATAATAGGCCTTGCCCACAAATATTTTCAACTGAGACCAAGCTCCTGTCCCCCTGCAGCAGGAGCGTTTTTCAGTCTTTCAGCATAGTACAAAAGGAAGTTGAAAAATCCATGTCACGAAGCACAGGAATGAGGTCCCACATGCATTCCCATGACACCATTCCTTCTCTGAGAAAGTAATAATAAATGGTCAAGCATTTTTTTTGCATTTATCTGTATCACTGCCTAGGCACAGTGCCTACAGTTGAGTTACGGAAACACTATAGGAGCTTTCCATGTAAGTGGCTAACGAGCAACCAAAATTTGTATTCAAGGAAACCAAGAGAGTCTACAAAACTACACAGAAACACCTATCCATTTTTCCTCTTAGTAACATTCCAGTAAATAACACTTGATCTTTTATATCAGTCTCCTGACATCTGCTCATGATTATAATACCATACAGCTAGAATGAAATCCTAGCACTTGAGATTCTTTAGTTGATGAAATAGAATAGCAAATACACAAAGTGAATACAGTCAAGCAATTGCTGTGTGATTACAAAACAGCAGATAGACAAAGACAAATCCCCCTGGAAAAGGTTTACATTTGGTTTTCTGTTTATGTAAATGTCTATCTCCCATTTAAGAGTACAATGCGGAACAGAAAAGCATGCCCGGTAAATTCACATTGTTGTAACATCTTTAACTCATCTAAGATATGCAGAGAACTTCAGTTTTCTTTGCTGATGAGGGCATGTTTGTTTTGTACTTCACAACTGGCTGGACACTGGAGTTTGAATTATGGGACCTGAATTAGTCAAAGCCACATTTGAAAAACAAGATTTCAGCTGAACTGCTGCCTCCACTGCCTTTCCAAAGGAGAAACAGTACTGCAATACATTTGTGTGTAGCGGAAACACAAAGTTTCATCAGAAGCAATTGGAACTCCATGTAAATGAAATGAGCCCCGCAAAAACAGCAATCTGTAACAACTGTAAATCTTTTGAGTAAGTCTGAATGCTATCTGTTTCATGACAAGCTCTACTCCTCAGGAAATAACCTTTAATCACAATACCTGAATCAAAGTGTTTGAATCACACCCAAGCCTTTGAATAATTTGCCTTCAGATACATTCATGCCTTTGTGTTTATTGTTTTAGAAATCAAAAGGAAAAGCTACCACCATATGTGAAAGTAAAAATGGTGGCAATCAGAGCAGTACAAATATCACTTGAAGTGAGAAGTGCTGGTTTAGCAGTTCATACTACAACATGTTTTAGGTTCAATGCAACTTCCCCCACTGTGTATAACAGGAATTAGAATAATGTTCCCTTCCCTTCATCTTCTTCTGACCTTGACTGTTTAGGCTGTGTCTCAGGCTTGGCGTTACACAGAAAATGCTGATCTGTCCTGAGATCTGTAGGAGACATCCCATTTGTCTGTAAGGAAAATTGAGCACCTCAACTACGTAACAGACAAGTCAGGCCTGACTACTTTTCTTAGTACACCTAATAGATTTCAGTGCTTCCACTTCCACTTCACTTGCCAAGCTTTATCTTGCTCCTAAACCATTTTTCCTGCTGGCAACTTTCACACATGGTCTTTCTGAACGTGACAGTAAAATAGTGAGTCAAGCCTTACCATTGGTGTCTGTGATGATAACACTGGCTTTAGTACTGTCATTTCCTAGCTTGCTGCTCACTCTGCATACATATTCCCCAGCGTCGGCCAACGTGGCTCTGTAAATGTGAAGCTCAGAGTATTTCCTGTGAAATCAGAAAAAACATATAAACATCCCGTACTGGAATAACAGTCACTGCAGCACCTAAAGGACTTTTTTCCCCACCCCTTTCAACAGAGAGTCTTGTCTTCCATTCTTACCGACAGATCAACACTATTCCAGGTTTGAAAGAAGGGAGGAGAATAAAAAAAATCTCTTACAGGCTGCTGGAAAACAGGCATATTCATGAAGTCAAATGAAGATCCTTGGTTATGCTTTTCTGTATGAGAGAAGTCTTTGCCCCTAAAGGAAATCTGAAAAGCAACGGTCCAACAACCATCATCTCTCAGCTGAATTGTTGGCTATCCAGATGCCACAGAGAAGGGTGTAATATTAAAATAGATTACCCTTCCCTACAGGTTCACATTACCAGTAGTAGAGTTCTGGTCAAGTACTGTAGTTCCTAACATCTGACTAAATAATCATGAGATTAGAACACACCACACTCTTTAACAACCTCTGAAACCCCAATAGTAAATCATTCTCCAGTGCTAAGAAAAAATCATGGGCAGGAGCACAATTTGCATGAAGCTACATTTTGTTCCTGGCTCAGAGATGTAATTTAATCAGTCTCCAAGGTTTTAAGATTAGATTTTCAAATGCAGAACTCCTGCCTACCCATTAATTTTGTAGGAACATGTTCTGGTGTCATTCATGGGGTCCCCAACTCACAGGATGACAATAATCCCATTATCTAGACTGCAGAGAATGACTAGCTTGGGGAAAATGCACACATTACTGCTGTTCCCACTTACCGCTTAAAAGAAGTGCTCTGGGGAAGTTTCTGCCTGTCATAAAACCTGAGCTACAGAATAGTCACTCAGAGTGCATGAACACTGGCTTCCCTAAGTTGGCCCACCCCGACTTGAAGGGCTGATCCCCAGGAGGCAGTGGCTGCTCACTCTAAAAGGTCATAGTAACCATTATGACTGTTGAGCTAAACAATGTTTGGAGAGTTGCTTTGCTTCAGCACTGTCACGTCTCCTAACTCTCCATGCAGAAATCACAACTGGTTACCCCTTTTGCAAATCACTGAGCAGGGCTTGGTTCAGACCACAAACTGGTCTGTTGTAGCAGTGTGAGCTTCTGAAGCAACCAAAATGTTCAATGTCATTTTTCAACACATCCTTGTGAGCCACTCCTACCTCCATCACAGGCCACTACTCCATCTGCTACCAAACAGCTGCTTATCGGCAGCTCAGCCTTCCCCGCCTCCATGTGAAGGTCCTGCTACTGAGGAGTCAGCCCTGTGGACCTCATGGAATGAAAGCAGTGTGCTCGTGGGCCCCTCTCTGCCAGAAACCTGCATTACAAGAGTTTCCCTTCATGTCCCAAAAGAGGACTGCTTTCTTGTGGCCACCGGGCTTGCAAGAGGGAGGAGCAGCCAAGCTAGGTTTAGAAATTTACTCAAGTTTACTCAAATGGTAAAGAAATGAATAGCTGAGTATTTGGGGACCCTTCTCAGGAAATGTTAGGAGCCCAGTTCCCAGTGCTGAATTAATTAACTGGGCTGCATTTCAGATGGCATACAAGAACAGACTAGCGGGTGGCAACCATGAATATATGAGAAAAAAAGTGGTATAGGCACTGACAGAAATGTTCAAAACTCGAATGCTACTGGATCTTTACGTGAAAATGTTGCACCTGACTAACAGCTATGCTTATACAACAGTAAAAGTGGCCTGCTTTTTAATTTGCCTGCCAGCCATCTGCCTTCGCAACAGCCTGTTGAGGGCCTGACCAGGAACATCGTGCGGTGTTCTGCACCACCTAACAGCTTGTGTGGACATGTGATATTTCCTATATTGCAACAGATTATCTCTCAGCCATACTTGCAGACACTGGTCTAGATGGAGAGCAAGCTGTAGCATTAGGAAGCTTCAAAAGGCAATGTAAACAGGCTTAGCGTTTTTAAGAATTCACTGTAACCCAGTGAAAAGGAAGCACAGCTGCAGCTACATCACTTTAATGCGGACACCCAATGTATATTTGCTGCAGTCCTCTCCATATATTAAGTAATATTGATGCAAACCACTTTTGTGGCATGCTTGGCTTTGTGAAGAAACTCTTTGCCCTGCACATTTACTTTTATTGTTTTTGTTTTACTTGATACATATGGGAAAAGGCAAGGGATTGTGCCTTCCTTTTATGATTTTATTATTACATTACAATAGGTGAAACAACAATATTTCTTACAAACCCACTTCTAACAAGCCAAATTTACTTCTGGTTTTAGAAAAAAACCCTGTAAGGAGTTTTGTCTCTGAGAGCAGGAGAAATAATATGAATATTTATAGCCTTAAAAATATCATTGAGAGGTATTGGGACAGAATTCAAAACAGTTAGAGCAGAAGATGACTCATTAATGGCTGTAAATGAAGCAGTTTCCTAGCAATACAGTACTCCAACAGTACTCACTTAAAGCCCCTGATAAGGGATTTTGTTTTCAAAGGCTTGTCCTTTTTTCAGACTATACCATGCTACTCCAAAAAAAATGCAACTCCCTGTAAGATTTGCTTCTGCTGAATCTTCAGCTCATTGGCACTATGACACTGCTGCGCCTGAATTCATACATGAAGGGGAAAGAAACACATCTGCAGAATGCAGTCCCAGCCCACCTTATCTGATTGCTTGAATTCATTTTGCTTCCAGTCTCCATCTGTCATCTAGAATTGCCTGTCTGCAGGCAAATATCCAGGCTAAGCTTGGATGAAGCTCAAGGTACAGGGCACTTACACACAGAGTTTCCTTGTGCACTACTGCACCCAAAGCCATCAGCGAGAAGTGGCAAACACCTTGTCTCTGCCACAAAAAACCCCCAACCCTGATAAGGGAGTCTCTCTTCAT
Source organism: Falcunculus frontatus (assembly GCA_013398115.1). Classification (NCBI taxonomy): domain Eukaryota; kingdom Metazoa; phylum Chordata; class Aves; order Passeriformes; genus Falcunculus; species Falcunculus frontatus. Next base: position 82,190 of record VZRV01001889.1, on the reverse strand, counting down.
GTGATAAAGAGCACCTGACTTGTACAGCACACTCCCCAAACCAATTATGTACAGGTCTCACCTGCATTCGAAATCAGAGAAGGAAAATGAAATGCTATCATGGCAGGGGACAGCCATGGGGAAGTTAGTTAGTAGGTGAAAAGCCCTTGTTTGGGGTCCGATTTTTCCTGTATCTCTACTGTCACAAATAAATAGCTTAGAGCCTGGACACCCAAATCAACCAATCATGGCCTCATCAATCATCAGTAATCATCAGCAGAAACTCACTGACTGCATGCTCTTACTCTAACAAATTTGAGGTAAAAAGTGAGTGCTTTAAATGACTTTTGTTAAAATTTAAAGTAATTTCGTTTCTCTTGACTATCCAGTGTAATGAGAAGGAATATAGCCATTTAGTATGATTCACCTGCTGTACTGTCATAGAAGTATAAAATCAGAGTAGTTTGGGTTGGAAGGGTCCTTAAAGATCAACAGTTCCAACCCACTTTCCATGGACAGGGACACTCTTCACTGGACCAGGTTACTCAGAAAGCCCCATCCTGCCTGGCCTTGAACACTTCCAAGGACAGGGAATCCACAAGTTTTCTTGGCTACATGTGTCAGTGACTCCCCACACCCACAGTAAAAAATGTCTTCCTAATATCTAATCTAAAACCACCCTCCTTCAGTTCAAGGAGATTCCCCTTGTCGTTTCACTCCACACCCCTGTAAAAAGTCCATCTCCAGCCTTCCTGTAGCCCCTTTCAGGCACTGAAAGGTGCTGTAAGGTCTTCCCAAAGCCTTCTCTTCTCCAGGGTGAACAGTCCCCACTGTCTCAGCCTGTCTTCATAGGAGAGGTGCTCCAGCCCTATGATCAACCTAATGGCTCTTCTCCGGACTTACTCCAACAGGTCCATATCTTTCTTGAGTTGGGGGCCCCAGAGATGGACACAGTAGTCCAGGTGGGGACATCACATGTTGGGGCTTGGCACGCTCTGAATCAACCACCCTGAAATCATCCTCGGGAGCTTAGAGGAGGGAAACTATTTGACATGCAAAGCAGACTTTGGAAGGCTAAGCTTTGAAGAGGCCTGCAGTGCCACAGGGGCTTCTAAACTCTTAAAACACTAAGAAAACAGCATCTGCTCCACTTTGGCAAATCCTTTGATCCAGTACTATTCACACTGGCCAATGTGCCCAAAACCACAAAGTTGATGTATTATCTTTTCCTTGCCTACTTCAGGTGCAAAGCTAAGGTCTTCATTTTTAATTTCTGAGATAGACACTTCATTATAATGCCAGATATTCTGCAGTTTGTCAAAAAACCTAAAGCTATTTAGCTTTAGCTCTGTCTACGTAGCCAAACCAAAGAAACATTTATTTTTATTCCAACAATAAACAGGTTTTATTCTGCCATCACACAACGATAGGGGTGATTTCTTGCAAAATACTACTTTGATAGAAGTCGGCGGCCATTGGGCACTATGTATAAACTTTGTGAGGTTTTGGTAAGTATGTCAGAAAGTGTTATTTTCAAGTGTTTGGATTGAAGATGTCAGTAAGGCTGTGGTACTCTGCATGCTAATGGTTCTTCAGAAAAATAGCCTACTTTTTATGTAGCCATTTGAACTTTAAAACAAACATTAATCCCAGACAGCTTATCAACTACTCTAACCTTCGTAGTTGATGTTTCTCACACTTCGTAATAGTGAAAAATTCACACTAAAATGCTTGTTGTAACAATACAGCAGCATATGAACATGACAAACATTTATCAGTGTGCTATCATGAAAAAACACACAGAACGTAAGTGAGGAAAAAAACTCCTTGATCTGATACTCCTCTAATTTGCAATGGGATCTTTTCAATGTGGCTTTGCTTACTGAAATGTGAGTGTCTTTTTATGCGTTCATTTACACTGCATTTTCCCCCACTCTTCTTTAGCTTTACAACACGTCTGTCCCACTTTACATCAAAATAAAATATATTTTCTCTTAAGCTGTTAATTTCTACTCAGTCCCGGATGCACACATGAATAGCAAAAGAAGAAATGGCAAAGCACTGATGCGCCCCCAAACTAAAATGTCAAAGTAGGAAGGCAAAGAGAATCCTTCAGATGTCAGCAGACATCCCTTGTCTTTGCCCTTTCTGTACCCTACACCTAGTGACTCTCATGTCTCTAACTGGAAGTGCTTCTCCATTCCACAATGACATTTCTAAAACACAAGACAGAAATTCCAACAATGAGTGGGACAATCGTGACTGGGGAAGCACAAATGTGTGAAATACAGGTCAAAGCCTGTGCCCTGTCCAATTATGGTGAATGAAGGCGACCCTGTGTTTCTATCTTCCAGAAAAAGGCACAATTTTAGTCTTTTTAATTATGTATCTTTTGGAGAATTTTAAACTCTTTTTGGCACATCAAGCCAAAAAAATAGACTCACATGTTCCTCATGCATCAATATCAAATCAATAGCAATCAGTTTCCCTTCTGACAGCTCCTCCAAGATTTTTGGGGGCAAAAAACCCACAAAGAAGTGAGCTGGCAAAAGGCAGTTCCTGATTCAATGCTGAACTGATAACGTGCAGCCCCAGAAGATGAAATCCTAGCCCCAGTGAGTTTGGTCAATCAGCATCAGCCAAAATGTAAGTGGAGTAAATACTGATTGGTGCTCACAGGCAGCACTGGGTTGCTGCGAATTCTGAAGTCTAGGCTCTGATCTGAACATTTTCTTTACAGAATAGACTGAAAATACAACTTCGATGGAGACATATGGCTCTGCAAATGAGTCCAGACAATTTGCCAGGCTATCTGCCACCTGGAACAGCTCCATTTCGCAAATGCTGAAAGGAGACATCACAGGTTCCTTCTTGACATCTGTGCGACCGTGGCATGGGGGCTGTGGTGATGCTGCTCTGCCCCTCTCCATGTTTCACCTTGTCCCCCAGGCTGGGGGACAAGAAACCGCAAAGGGGGGCAGGATTTCTGAATTTTAACCTGAATAACTCTAAAAAGTCAAATGTCTATTTGACTTTGGCTTGTTTTGTCTGGTGAGGTGAGCCCTGACACAAAGTATGGGGGCACTGAACACCTTGGAAAGAAAAATCTCTTGCAGAGTCCATTCCAAACCTTCTGTGTCTTGAATGAAGGGAAGGCATGGCATGGTGCAGCAGAGAGCAGCCCTGCCTACTGAGAACAGAAGTGAGAGTTGAAGGACTGTGTTCAAACAGATTTTCATAGCTGGTGACAATTAAAACTTTTTCACCTAAACAACAAAATAGAGATCAAACAGTAAAAGCCTTCTCCTGTCTCAATGCAGCAAAAGCATTCTCCCCTGCAGAAAGAAGGCACCAGTCCATCTTTTGGCACTGGTCATCAGTCACGTGTAGGGGGCACCTTCCACCAGACAGGAGGATAGGGCTTGCATGCTTTGCTATTCACCTGACATCTGCTACACCAGTGCCTTGTTCTGCAAGCGCAGGAAGGCCTCTGGTAAAGGACTACTGCATGCTTGCATGAGACATTCAGAGCTAATGAGGACAGTATCCAGCCCTTCTTAAGGACTAAACTGCTCGAAAAACAAATCTCTAAGATATTTCAAAATCTGCACTCCTTTGATGATTTTAAGTGTTCTTTGAGTTTAGACAATAAACATAAGGTACCTCTGTTCTTGTTAGCAGTTTAAAAATGGCCTGTCTCCAGGGTTTACTGGTTAAAATCATAGCCTTTGGCTACCAGAAAACAAATAGAACTTGAAAAGGGAAAATTAATTATGAAATATTTATACCACACTCACACTTCGTTCATACTTTAAGGAAAAATAACATTGGTGTCTGTTTCCTTACATTTTCTTCCTCTGTAACTCACAGCTTTCAGCTCTGTGTTACTCCAGTTAGCAACCTCAATGCTTGTGTTCTGGTGAACATCACTTCCCAACCTTCCCAGCCCTCCCAGCCCCACTTGAGAGATATTACTTTGTACTTACTTTTGTTTTTTTGGGATCTTGATATTTTCCGGTCTGTTTTTTTTCGTTATTTCCTTCCCATTCTTTAACCATTTGAATCTGAGCGCAGGATACTCTGAAGTGGTTTCACACCTTAGCACTAGCTTCTGACCCACAGCAGCCTCTTGGTTTTTCATTTCCTTCAATTTGAGGGGCACTGCTAAAGAAATAAAAGAATGCGCTGGTGATTAGGCCATCCTCAAAAGGGAAAACATCGCTTACTCAAGTTCAGCTAGGCAAGCCATGGAGAGCGAAATTCCAACCAGACTAGCAACGCTTCTGCAAAAAAACCCCTGAAAAACAACGATGTGTGTTATCCTTAAAGCATAAGGGCACATTTAATGACAGCCTACTTCGACCCTTTGGAGCTCTCCTATGACAGTCTTACAACTTGCAAGGCACAGCGAGAAACAAAGTGCTGCTTCTGAACACAGCATGAAGCACTAACAGCATTACTTGACCGTGTGCACCTAGGCACAAGACAGCACAGTGTGGCAGGCACCTCTGGTTGGTAACACAGAAAGGCAGAGGGACGGTATCTTGCTGCTTTACTAATTTCAATTGCTGTGAGTCACGGGCTACCCAAAGGCTCCAGGTGCAACTAATCTGACACGGAGTTAAAAGCATAAATATATGCTCTGCAGCCTCCCTCATCTCAGGGAAAGGCTTTTGCTCCAGCCAAACATTATAACCCACATTATACACCTACCTCAAACCTCAGCTTGGCCATATCCTTTCCCTGAGGCAAAAGACAACAGGCTTGGAAGCTCATAAACAGAATCAATATCAATTAAGGGTATTTTGGACTCAGAAGGGGACACTGCATTGAAAAGGCTCAGCCAACACACTGTAGGGTTCCAGCTGATGCATCTCAATTTCTGCTGTGTCGTAGCAATAACATTTCTTGTATGTGTAAACCACAAACCATTTCAGGCTTCCTAAGTTATAGACCTCTAATATTCCACCCGAGTCCTGGTCTTTGATCAAAGGCTTCACAAGAAAATGCAGTCCCTCTGTGAGATGCTACCCTTCATTTGACCCCATTTGTTAGCTGTAAACCAGCCACTCCCGTGCTCCAGTGTATAGGTAAAACACCTATACTTGACCTTGCTTCCCCTGAGGCTTAAGATGACACCTTTACCACACAACCAGGGAGGGCTAACACGGGGTACTGCAGCTGGTCTGCTGATGGGTGACAGCCTGTAGGTCCATCCTCGCCCAGCTGCACCCTGCCTGAATCTCCAGGGAGTCACTATTGCTGTGCAGTACCTCCAGATGTGGGGCATTTTTTTCTCGAACAGTTGTAATATTGTCCAAGGACACAAATGGCCATCATGGTCAAATGATTCTCCATAACATGCAGACCAGGAACATTCAAAGGGACACCAAAAGGTCTCAACAGAGTCCTGTGCAAGAAAATGTCCTAACAAACTGGACACTCTTGATGATGTTTTGGCATCTGTTCCTCATGTGTTTGTGCAGACTTGTTGATCAGTTGCCCTTAATTATTATTCCAGTAAGACAAAAAACAAGCAGCAACATCACAGTCATAATTATAAGAAGCCTAAATGAAGAACAAATATACACATGCCCAATAAGTGGGTGACTGTTGAAGGCAGCAGCATGGCCTGTCCCACATGTAAGGCAGCCCTCCTCATCCCAGGAAAGCCCAGGGAAACCCTTAATTCCCTGGAAACTAAGCCCAGAGCAGCATAAACAGCAGTGGTTGGGAAAACGTGGTCTGCAGTGAGTAACCAAATGAAGTGACGCCTGCTGCGACACCAGCAGAAGACAGAGGAGGGACAGAGTAGTCTTCCATAATTAAAAAAACTTCTGATTTAGAGGAAGGTGACAGTCTTTTCTATGCACCTCTGCTGGTGTGGACAACAAGTTTGTGGCAGCAAGTGTTCTAGACATCAGCAAAACGTCTGAGAGGGAGACTTCTCTGAGAATGGCATCCATGGATTTTGTACACACAGGGTAGGCACATCTGTCAGGGTGGCACTGGGATGGATCAGGTAAAGGCCCAGCATTTCATGACCAGAAAATCTTCTCATATGTTGGTTTCCATTTTCTCCCACTCCTCCGGATAATTTTGGAAATTTCAGTGTGTTCTCAAAATGCTACGAAAACAATTTTTGATTTTGGAAAAACAAGTGCCCACACACCATCCTGAAACCAATATGTTTAAATACCTACACATTTATAAGTGTGTGTTTGTATATATATATATATATATACACACAGACACACATTTACATAAGAACACACATAAATGTTGTCTGAATATAAATTTTATATATTTTTAAAAAATAATATTTAAAATTTCCAACAAAAATAATTAGCATTAAGTAATGGCCTTAGTACTGAGGCTTGTGCTGATAGTTTCATTCTGTCATGAAAGAGTTAAGGTTATAATCTTTTGTCACTATGTAAGAAAAGGAGCTGCAGAGGTTTGAAATAAAAAGGCAGTATTTCTTATTTTACCATATTACTTGTTATAGTCCTAGTCCATATCTTGCATAAATTAAAAGCATAACCACAATTGCAAGAATGAAAATTTTTGTGCTAAAGACTTCAACTAGTTATTGACTGCTCTTTCAACACAGCAATATGAAACTGGAAATAAAAGAAAGATGCCATTTTGTCCCTGATTTTTATTTTAATTCAGTATTATGTGCTCAAAATGACTTGCAGATTTTTTCCTCCATCAGAGCTGTCAGTGAAAAAAAGAAAAGTGTTAAATTAATATGCTCAACTCTTGCCATAATTCAGGAGTTACTGGGAAACATAAAAGAGGATTTAATCAATGGCAGTGACCCTCACTAATTCACAGTAACTCGCTGTCCAAGCATGCAGGCTCTCCAGGGAAAACAGTAAAAGCTGTTCACAGACACGACAGAAAGGAGATTGTTTCTTTGGGGGTTTTTTTTGTTATTTTCATTTACACTATGTTTGTTTCCTTTCAGTCGCAGTTTTGCAAAAGTTAATCAGACCTGCCAGGCATATGAGAAAACTTGTGCTGATAAAACTACAGCATTGTGCACTTGGATCAAGATCAGCTACAGCTTCCACTGTTGCAAGAGGTAGCTGACTTTCATCACAGTCTGTGCCAATTCTACGGTGCTGGTAAGACAGGACCTTGTCTGCAGGGTAAAAATGCTTTTAGAAGAGACAAAAATGCTTATAATGATAACTAGACACGTCTCCCCCTGACACTGCCCTCCCCTCGCCTTTTTACCCCTTCCCTCTTTGTCCCCACAGCATCTCCTGCCAGCTTGGCTCCTTTCCACTTCTCCTTGCTGTGCCTGTCACGCAGGACCGCTCCTGCCGCCGGCGAGGCTCCTGCCCACTGTCTGAGGCTGCCCATGGCAGGCAGGAGTGAGGCAGGAAGGGCAAGGAAAATACTTTCTGCATTTCCTACATGTAGATGGAGGTTGAAGTGCCATCGGGGACACAAGGACTTGGTCAAAATGAAAATGGAAGGGAGCCTCACAGCATTTCCTACAGGTCACTCTTTGGGCAGCGCCGTTGTGAGCAGCTCTGGTATGGCAGCAGCAGAGCCCTTACACATGCCATCCATCACAGAATGACAAGGGCCAGGGAGAAAAGAAAGCAGACAAATCCTGAAGAGAAACAGCATAAACAAGTGTGGAAGTACCCTGAAAGAGGAGCTGCTTGAATGAAAGATGTGGTGGGGCATCTACTTTTTCAGTATTCCTTGTGCCAAAATGCGGTAGGGCCTCACATTTAAGAGTCAATTAGACACACAGAAAGGCACCCAGGCTTTTCACACTACCCAGTCAGGATGTCTCTCTGTGACCCACGGACCTCCTCTGCTTTGACAGACTTTCTAAGAAAGCAACAGGGGTGATAACAGCGAGAGAACACAAAGCAGTGGAGGAGTTGTGTCAGCAAAAGCCCCACACAGTTGGAAGGGTTTAACAGGCAAAAGCAAGCAAGGTGTTAGATCTTCCCTTATTAAGATGGCTTGAATAGCTGTCATTTTGTTAGCAATTTTTTTCAGAAACTTATGTCTGCTGGCCTGCATAATATCATTGCAGATAAGGAACACACATTTCCATCTTCTCTCTGCGAAAGACTCACTGATAATGTAGGAGTGCAGATAACTTCTTCTCCCTGGACCTGTGAGTTTGGCAAAGAACATCAATCTCCTCATTTTCAGTGTTTGATTGTATAGTTAATCTGCATGGAAGCTCAACACATTGAACAAATTAAACAGGAAACCTGCAAAATATTATCACACAACCACACTCAGCTGAAATTCCATGAGTGGTTGTTTTTATTTCCCTGTCTTTTCTTTCCCTAGGAAGGCGCAAAGCCTTTTGAGAGCTTGAGCACAGGAATGTATTAGGCATGCTTGCCAGCAGGCACATGTGCAGAATTTGCTGCACAAGATTGTGACCAACAGCTTGGTGAGGGGTAATAGAAGCATCACGATTAATACCCATTGCCTTGGCCTCAGACCTACTGCTTTTTTTTCTTTTTTTTTTTTTTGCATAATGCTCAAGGCAGGGAAGTAATGCAGGACAAATGATATTATTTCCAAAAGCCTTCTCCCCTTGCATATGAGATTGTAATCAACGTCAGGCTTATCATCAGCAGACCAGGTCTTCTTAACATATAAGCTACACTTTAAAAGTTATACTGTTCCCACTTAGACAAAAAGCCTCCCCTCAAAGCCCCCAAAACCCTAATCAAACAAATAAACAAACCCCCCAACCCAAACAACAACAAAAATCCACAAACAAACAAATAAAACACACAAAAATTTGCATTGCGTCTCTTGGTTTTAATCTTCTTATTCTCTCAGGCAACATTTGAATTCTGAACACTTTTCAAGATCTGCCTATTTCCTTCAAGCATGCTGAGTCTCTGTGCAGATTACCTACATGATAAACCGCTGCAGGTAATGATAGGAGATAATCCCAAACAACCAGCTCTCCAAAATACCAGAGTAACTGAACACGAGCTGAAGGACTGAAAAAAACAAACAAATCATTTAGCTACATAATGGGAATTTATGAATTCTTTTGAAAATACTGCCAGATACATTTCAGCTCTGGGTCTTGATATTTGAATACTTGTGTCTGTTGCTGAAGAGCAAAAGGAAAAATGCAAACCCGACATTTGTCTTGAACTACACTTAAAACCAAGATCCACAGAATATCACTCATTCTAGTGAGGTTAAAATAAAATTTTTACAGAAATTTTACGTACTGCAAAGGCCAAAAGAAAGGGGAGGGGCAAAGGAATGGCTAGCAACACGGTCAGGAGCCAAGAAATAGAGCGACAGAGAGATATAGCACTACAGCCATGCTCTTTAAATACTGAAACAGCATGGAACCAACAAATGTGTCTATAAATCAGAGTAACTACTCCCAAAAGCCAGTCACAAAGCCAGCTGCTACTCTGATAACCTGACAGGTTTGGGTATGATGGTACTGAAGTCTCACCCGCTCCTTTCAAAGTAATGCTGCACCAACAAACCCATAGAACTCTACCTAAAATATTTGTTTATTTGGCATGAGATGCTTTCAAGTGCATGCTATGTCGTGCCAGTGTTCATGGATATTTACCCCTAGCCATGAAACTGCTCTGTGAGCTTGCATTAATATTCTCTTTGTTCCCTCCGTCAGAAGCCCAGTAAACCCCTCCAATGAGAGTACCACGGGCCAATTCATCATATGACCTTGGGAAGGCAGGATTTTCAACAGGAAATGGGCATACGGAAGAAGTACTATGCACATGGAGTAGGTCTCACTCCTGCTCCCCTCCCCCCCACCTCCACTTGACCAGCAAAAAGCATCTCCGGTGGAGTGAAGAAGGGTGGTAGTGACAAAACAGCATGTCTAGAAGTATTGTGTCCAGGAGGGAAAGCCTGAGAGCACCCATTTATTCAGTGTAACATGATAATGACAGGCTGTCCATTCTCCTGCAGACACTCAAGATATCAGTTTCTGAACTCAGGCCTCCTCAGAGACAGGAAACTGTGTTCAAAGCAAAATGTAGGTTTTGTAAGAGAAGCTGGGTGTGAGTGAGTGTCTAACCTAAAGATTACGATTTAAAGGTCAACACTTAATTTATTTACTGATGATCGTGTCTTCGGGAACACACTGCCTGATTACATTAAATACTCTCTCCTCTGATTCTCAGTGCTTCAGCTGACTCCAACTGGCTGCATCCCTGGTAAGCTTTGATGATCCTGTTAGACACTGTCAATATAAAAACCCTGATCATACAGACTGAAAATGTGGGACAGTGTAAAATAAATATAGTTGATATCCAATAAGTGATTCAGGGGAAACAGTTTGTAAAGTTGACAGAAGAATCTGCAGGTCCATATTTTACATACATGAGTGCATACAAGTGGATTCCAGAACCTTTACTTGAACACTACACTAAAATTAAAGTAACCCAAAGGGCAGAAATGCCATGCAGGATAAGTCCCGAGGACTTCAAGAGGACTTGCAAGTACTCAGTAATTTAAAAATTTATTTTCACATGAAGCCACTTTTGATGTAGGAGCTGAATTTCAGGATTGCAGATTAAAAGAAATTTGACTCAAGTTATGTGCCTTGAAGTCAGATGAAAGAAGGAAGTGCAGTTTGCATCATACATACATGTCTTTCTTTGCTCTCCAATGTAAGAATGTTAAGCGCTAATTTCTATTTTTGCTTGAAAAAAAGCCATTCAGTAAGTCACCAAAGAGAGGGCAGTGCAGCTGATAGAACCATGTGAAAGCAAAGGCTGCAACTACACTGTTAACTTGTCTGGCTCTCAGTCTTCGCTTTATGGCCAGAGTTGTAAGGTTCAGCAGATCCCTGGACTGAGAAGCATGGAAAACTTAAACTCTGGCTTTCATCTATGGTACTCGTGTAGCCACATTGGTGTGCCCTAAGATCACGTTGGGAAGAAAAAACTCAAACAAATGCTATAAGTTCAGAGGTTATTTCTCCGCATTAGTGATGAAAATCCAGTTCTTAGGAAACTCTCTTTATTCCCCCCTCTTTTTGGTAGAATTTACTTTTTTAAACAGCTTCCTTAGAGCTTCATACTTTCAATTAAGGGGGCCAAAAGTGCTACAGACATCTCCTCCTCTCCCTCTCACATTTCGTATTCTCTGGCCCACTCTTCTTTTGCCATCATCAGAAAACACAGAGATTCCTGTGTGTCAGATCCTGTAAGCTTTTCAGATCCTATGAACTACAATATATTTTGTAACTCTTGTTTTCATCTCCTCCGGCCTCCAGTTGCTTCTCCACCCTTTCAGCATTTCTCCACCATGCTCCTTCTCTTCACACTGTTCCAGCAAAGCTGGGATTCTCACATGCAAAGGACATGAGTCATTGCTTTGTCCTGATCCTAGTCATAAAGGCCCATTTTTGCTTCTGGCTTACACTGTTTTCTTGGCTTTGTAGCATTTTCTGATTCTGCAATAGTTCCACTTCACAGACAAAGTGTACCATGCCTCAGCCAATAAATTGCCCAATGCAGATCTATCCATGGCAGGCTTTCACATGTCTAAAAATCTTCCTCCTCCTCCTGAAGCTGCGGAAGTCTTAAGAAAAAGAGTAACAATACACATCCGGCAACATTGTCAGCATACTTCTACATCCCCGGCCAGAGATATTCCCAATTAAGTATCGCACATTGTCCCTACTCCTCCAGTGAGAGCTCAGTCATATATGTATAGAAGAAAAAGCCTGCATCAAGCAGAATTTAAATGACATCAGGCAATATTATAGGCACAGGATTCACATAAACTTTCCCAGTATTAAAGCTATTTCCCATGTTGAACAAGACAACCAGAAGGACCTGCTGTCCACAAGGATGTCTTATTAAAAAATGATAAAACACAAGGAGTAGGGAGTGTCGTGACAGGTGAAATACAGTGGAAATGGTGGTCAGAAGGCAATTTCCCGAATGTGGAATGAAGGTTACCTTAGTAAGTCACCACTAATCACCTTCCCCTGTATGTGTTCACAGAGCTAGTCACTGCCACCACCAATAAGGACACATGAGTAATCTGAGCTTGGGGACATAACCACTGGAAAGAATAATTAGCATACAGGAAGAACCAAAATGAAAATCCCCAAAATGACTGCCTCCCAAAAGACCTAAACAATCTCCCTCTCACAAAGTTCACACAGAGGCCAGCACTTTTCACAAATAAGATGAGAAAATGTCTGGATATCCCAAGGCACAACTGGAAGTTCAGGAGGTTCATTTGTCCACTATTGTTGCTCCCTGCAAAGAACCACTCACCTGTGCTGAAATTTTGAGGTGGGAACGTGGAAAACCTAAGCTGAAACTTGTCTGCTGGCTTGCTTGACACGAACAGAAAGAAAATCAAATCACAGAAATGAATTTGGGAAAAACAAGATTAATTGGAGCATCAAAATGAAGAAGTTGCTGTTGCATTACCAGGTGCATAAAATATTTACAGCAGTGTGAAGAATTTTGAAACTTTCAAGACATTGATTTGCTAATGCACAAGTCAAACTTAACACTGTGGGTATGGTTCCTTACTCGCCACTTTCCTTCCCCTCCTCTCATTTAAATTCTTTGTGGTCAGCTCTCCTAGCAATACTCCCTTTCTAGGATTTGTGTGGGTGTTCAGCACAGGCTGTGGAAAGATGTAGGCCTACAAAAACATCTGTGTACTAAAAGACTGCCCAGAAAAAACCTCTGGAAAGCAAGGGTTGTTCTTCCACTGGAGCCTCAAAAGTTTTCTTAATAATTTTCTTCTGGTGTTGATCACAGAGCAGAGCATATGCCAGCCCCATCCCAGCTATATAACACCTGAAAATTCAATGTCCCCTGCCTCTGCCTGCCTGCCTTAAACTCCACCAGGTGGAAAAGGAATGGAGGTATTGCTGGTGCCTGCATTCCTAAGTCAATTTGAAATATGACTGCTTTTGTACCTGCACGCTAAAGGAAAAATCACAAGGTCTGATAATTCCAGAAGTGACACACCCACAGCAAAAGGATGTGTTCTTTCCCAGGGACACAACACAACTAGTCCAGGTTACTTCAGCTGACAAAAGTGGCCATCACAAGGAAGAGTCTGCTGGAAAAACCAAAAACCTTCTTCTT
>VZRV01001889.1:47012-69073 GCA_013398115.1 Falcunculus frontatus | reverse complement strand
CCCCCCCCCCCCCCCCCCCGAAGGAGAGTGCAAACCCTTAAGCCACTGAGACAGAAAATCATTTTCCTCATTTCAGGAACCAGGGAACGGGATACACCTGGGCATTGCACAAAAATCATGAGCTCAAACCCAGATCAGCAAAAATTTAAACATTGTGTCTAACATTATGGACTTGCACAGTATGCAGAGAGATCTCATCATATACCCTTCAATATAATTTACTTCCAACATACTTGAACTCCACATTTATAGCCTGCAGCTACGGCAAAACAGAAATGGAAACTGCAGTGAAGAGGAAGCATTTATATCACAACTGTTTGAAAGTGTACGTGCCATCTCCAGACAAATGAAAACTTGAACAAAATTCTTAGAAATACTGCTAAATATTTGCAATTGGGAACAGCTTGCAAAAACATATAATTGGAAGTATCTCCACTGGTTAAATTATTATACAAGATTGGATATCCTTTTAAAGGTCAACCTCCAAAAAATCCATAACCACATGATAAGTAAAGCATGCAGAAACATGCCATGGTGCAGCAATCACTGGAGGAGGGACAAGGCAAATTATGCACCTCTGAAATGGTTTTTGGACTCTAGACAAAAGTTAAAAAATTATGTAGGGAAAATTACATGGCTCTTAAAAGTATATTCCAGATCAACAATAAGTGCTGGAATTGTATACCAGGAAATGTGTGTGAATGGTAAGTAATGATCCATACAGTAGTGCAATCGTCACACAAATACAGAAAAACTGTGACACAGATCTCCAGGCCATCAAGTCCAGCCAGGAGCTTCTGGTCTATAACAGTGTAGCCCAGGTCAATCTTTTGTCGAGATCTCTCAACGGCCTTAAAATCTAAGAGTATGTGAAAAAGACTAAAACACATATCAAACAGTAATTATTTCACACTCTAACCCTTCTGATTGTGGCCACCAGTAGCTACTGTCAAGGAGGAATTGCAGCTTTTACTGTAGAACAGCAACATTCCTTATGTAGAAGCCACAGGTGAACCCTGAGGAGCAGCTCAAATATATGAAGGGTAGTAAGCAATGTGTCTGATTTACTGAGCCTTATTCCCCAGTCTAGAGTGTCCATTAGCAGAACAGCATTTATGTGGTAAATTTTAGCTAAAAAGGAGTTGGAGAATAAATTCCACATAAATTCTGAACCCACTGCCAGCAAAAAGAATAAAGACATGGTAAATCAAGTAAAACTCCCTCCCCCCACTACTTTTTTTAAACTTACAACTGTTTTTTGTATGTCACAGTTTTGGATAAAATCACAGCCCGAAAATTGATTATTTCAGTTTTCCAGTATCCAGGGCTTTATTTGCTATATGATAAGAACTGAAGGCCCAGCATAGAACTAAGGTAAAATTCAGGCCCTGTGAAAATAAAATGCTTTGTCATTGATTCGTTACAGCTAGACTTTCACCCCAGAAGATGGAGAAATGTGCTACAGTTTTACTGAAGGGAAAAAGTAGAGATTTTATCTTTATCGAACTTTGCAGAGATCTAATTAAAACAAAAATCAATTATATTTAAACCAATGCAGAGTCTCACTGTGAACACCGATTTAAACAGATTTAAAGCTGATTTATGATTAAACTCACATTAAAATAAATTCCTTAATAAATTAAGTTGAATCAATAAACTTCTGGATTAAATTAGTCCTAACAGGTCTTTCTGGAGGCAACACTTCCTCTGCTTCAACAGAATTAAGAAATCTGACTTTAATGACAATGACTTTGTGTGTTAACACTCATACATGCATTCGTCATTCAGGGCAGAAAGACATCAGTGTGATTATAAATTCCTACACAAAAGGACTAATCAGAACAATGTCCCATCCCTTTCTTAGCCTCCATTTCATTTCGTTTCATTCTCAGAGAAAAGAGACTTGAGCACAATACAATCATTTTTCTACTATTGAGCTGATAGTTTTGTATATCATCTGTGATTTATCTGTTCCACTTAATTTCTGTTAGAAGTTTCTGTTTGTGGCCATTCATGGAACAGGAAACTTTTTCCTTTGCTTTTACCTCCTACCCAAGCCACCAGCTTCAGTCACGGATCACATGGACTGCATACACACAGCATGCAGCATAAAATGTGCTTTTTTGCTGCTGAGAAATTACTGAAGAGCACCAACAGAACAACTGCAAACCAATCTGCAGCAAAGCTGTTTTCACAGAGTCGCACCAGACCTCAAACCAGCTCTGGACAGGTTTGGACAGCTGAGCTGCAAGGAAGGCAGCAATCTACATAATCCTTACTGTAGCAACAGAATAGAAAGCCTCACACAAGAGCACCCTGAGACAACTCCCCAGGAAAAAGTCCAGGTTAGGAAAAGCAAGAACATTCCCACTCTGTGGTGCTGGCATCATGCTGCAGCTACCCAGCGGATTGCTTATCTATTTCTTGGAGAACCAGAAATAAAATAAATTCTCCAGCCTCATCACATGTGGCCACTGTGCCTCTCTGAAGCTATCCGAAGTAAGTAACTTAAAAATCTGTTAGAGGAGGGGCTGCTCCTTATCAGGCACAGGAAGGATGGTTCCCCAGGCCAGATGAGATCAAGAATGAAAACAGATCGAAATCTCCCTTAGGGACTATCTGCATAGTGCTCGAACTAATTCTTACACAGTGCCAGTCTTTTCCTTCTTTAACTAGTCTTAAAAAAAGAGGAAAAGAGGAAAAGAGGAAAGAGACGAAAGAAAAAAAAAAAAGAAAAAAGAAAAACCACAACCCCCCAACCAACCAAAAAATCCCAACAGCAAAACAAAAAATCCCCCAAAGACTAGTCTTTCATAAACCAAACAAAACCACATTATCCTAAAAAGATGGTATCATGTCAAGTTCCAATCTAGATTTTCATTGAAAATAGCATGTAACAGGCAGAATGCATAACTTTCTCCCCAACTGTGCTGAACTCTAGGGGGTTGCCAGTCATCTCTTTTGTCCAGATTTTCTAAAAGACGTGAGAATGAAACTCATATTACACAAATAAATCAGAGATAAAAGCTTGATCCTAAAAGGGTTTTGAAAAACAGGGGTTTACCTCGGAAATTTTTGCAATCCCAGCAGCAGAACGGGCAGGTGTATTAAGTTTCCTGTAAGACTCAGTCCTGCAAGGTGACATGACTACGAACAGGGCTGTCTCACAAGAAACCCAGTGGCAGGTAGGATTCACTCCTTGGTACTGTGCAAAAGCTGAGTCTGCCATTTACCTAAAATAATGTATTCACACGCTTAGTCTTTTCTACAGGTTTGGAGGTTTTTTACACTTCTGGCTGTTCTCTCACAGATCGTTCCACTGCACATGAAACAATATGCATACCTCTGCTCAGAAATGCTCATTTATTCTCTTTTGTCATGAGCTGTACGATGGTCTGAAGTCCATTGAGCAGGCCAGGACTCTCTCCTGAGTGTCACACACTCTTAGGTTTGGGTATCACAACAGCCAGAATATTCCCTTCTTAATTACAGTCTGAGATCCTGCCTACACACTGGAGGGAGGATATACTTCT
Source organism: Falcunculus frontatus (assembly GCA_013398115.1). Classification (NCBI taxonomy): domain Eukaryota; kingdom Metazoa; phylum Chordata; class Aves; order Passeriformes; genus Falcunculus; species Falcunculus frontatus. The sequence goes on along the minus strand of VZRV01001889.1, from coordinate 65,540 downwards.
GGGGAAATGCAACAACACAGGGGCTGAAATCCCCTGTGATAAACAAAGAAGAGATACACCAAACCGCTTCCTGACGAGCTGGAACCTGGTTCCAGACATGGCCAAGTGTCCATTTCAGTATTTCCTTCTGCAAAATTTGTCCCTCACTGGTAAGTACATAATAATGAAAGCTGTGACAATGAAAGCCATAAAAGATTGATGGAAGAAGAATCACAATAATATCAGAAAACAATGTTCAGAAAAAAAGAACATAAAGGATGAGTTCACCGCATCTGCTGAAATTTAATATCCTGAGTCCCCCTTCTGGCTGCAAAGGGAATTCTATGTAGGAAGTAACCAAGCAGGACACCATCATTGCTAAGAGAAATGGAAACATTTAATAGAGCAAAATGCTCTGTAGATGATAAGCATTTGGTTTTCAGAGTATTAACTCATTCTGAATCTGTCTCTGGCTACTGAGACATGTCATAAAACTCAAAATGGCTGAAAAACATAATAAAAACACCAACAGTATAATTACACTGAAAGTCTACCGTATTTTTCCATTTTAATCATTACTTCTGGAAAGAATTTAAGTCACGCTTTGAACTTTACAAGACATTATTTCCAGGTCTGATCTTTTTACATACTGCTTATTCCACGAGCTTCATGAATTTCCAGTAGTAAATGAACAGATCAAAGATAAAGGAAAAGCAGTATCAAATTAGTGTTTTCCTGAAGCCTACAAACAATCAAGCTCTTTGTGATGGGGGAAGAGGAAGTGAGCACACACTGTGTGTTCAGGGATTCTCATCAACAACTCCGGCATGAGTTGAGAGTGAATAGAGGAGGGTCTAAATCCAGCAAATCACCAACAAAGTGATCGTCTCTGCTGGCAGTGCACAGCACCTCCATCTGTAACCTCTGCAGACCTGTCCAGGGTTGACTGAATACATACCAAACATGGAAAATAGTCATGGAAGCCAAGGTTTCCATACCCAGAAAGGCAAATAGCTCCACGGCCAGGTACCTTCTTTCTCACAGTATTTTCATCCTAACCTTTCTTGGTAGATTTAAAAAAAAAAATTAAAAAAGAAAAAAGAAAATTTAATTTCTCAGTATTTATCAGTGCTCATGAGATGGCATTGTTTTTGATAATACTGAGATGTCTGACAGCTGTTTATCCCCACAGCTTGTTTCCCCAATCTAAACATAATTTAAGTAATCAGAGGAAGCACTGAACTTAAACAACAGGTTTTAACCATCATTTTCTTTTTTTATACCTCATTCTTTCTCCAGAAAGAAAAAAAAAAAAAGGGAGAAAGATTGTCACTGGCTTCTAACTCTTATGACACCCTTATTTATGATAAAGCACAGCCCTTATTTTCAATTTGGTAACTCAGTTTTCCAGGCTCCGAGGATATGCTATAAGAACACTATAAATTCTTACTTTTTTGATTTTAGGCTGGAAAATAATGTGTTATCTGATGTATTAGTCATTTTATTGATTATTCTGCAGAGGGATAGATGAAGATCAAAATACAGGAAAAGACAAGGACTTGGCATTAGCTTAATCTACCAGACCCCGAGAGATGACAAAAGCAGAAATTTTATTAAAACATGTTTTGAATTCACATTCAACAGAATCACTAAACAAGTAAATACTAGGAGTGACTTTATGAGTCACATTTGAGTAAATGGTCATCATGTCTGGAAAAAAGGAAATCACCTCAGTTTTAGGCATAGACTGAGAGAGAAAAATACTTTTTTTTCCCTGTTTTAAGTCTTGTTCAGTAATTTCATTATCACTTGGTCGTCACGTTGAATTAGATGAAAAACAGCAAAAAAACTTTTTTGCAATCAGCAAAACAGATGAGTCTAGCATTCAAAAAAAGATCTCAGGCAGATGACATTTCTACACATTTAACTTTCCATGTGGGGAAGCTAGTTAGTAGGATGGGATGTGAATTTACCGAACTCTGGTCATTTTACACTCAGCCACCTCAGACATTGAATTCATATTGACTGGAGTGGCTTTAACTGCATTTTAAACTGGAGTATCACGTTAGAAACCACTGACATGAATGGTCCTTCACTCACAATTCTGAGTCCAAGTGAATCAGAGAAAGGTACAGAGAGTCCTTCACATCGTGCAGGCACTCTGCCTAGCAGAACACTTGTACTGGATCCCTTCTTATGAAGTGTGATGTGAAATACTGTAAGACTGGATGGCTAGGCAGGGAGTTGTCCATCAGGGCTAAAATTCAAGAAAATCAGTCTAAGGCAGGCATGTAGGATGTGGGAGGACAGTAAAGCTCAGGAAGAAAAGACATCACCCGTAATAGAAGTCACAGTAGACTTGTGATGGAATAGCTGCACAGGGACTGTTTGGAGTAGGAACAGAAAATAGGGGAGAAAAATGCAACAAAACCTCAAAATCAGCATAGTTTTCTCCCCAAGCCCCAAGATTCATTTCTATGCAGACCCAAAACCCATATCAAGACATGACAAATGCTGTGTAATGTGACTACTCAAATCTCCCACATATCCAGGTATCCTGGGCAAAAGGGTTCTCAGCACAACACTGGTGCATCTGGGTGAGGACTCAATTTCCAGCCATTTTCCTTCCAAACTGTTACCTGATCTTCAGCAATATTTTCACACAACCTATCTTAAACCACTCCCCTTCCACTCCTGACACAGATGGCTAGTCTCAGTACACCCTGTGGTGAGGGGTCCAGACAAGTCCTTTTGTACCCCAAGTGTTCACACAATGCATGACTGCGGCACAGTGCAGACTGGTGGACAGAGAAACAAGGGCAGGCAGGAGACATGAGTGAGGAATTAATAAGGATTTACTGAAGGTGTGCATTTTTCTTGGGTTAGTTATCCAATAAAACCAATAAAACATTGAAGTGAAAATGTCTCTTCCAATTTTGTGTGGCTTCGGTGTAACTCACTCAGAATGGTTCATCTCTGAACAGGAGCCTCCACTCCCGGCCTTCCCACAGTTGAACTCATTCACTTTAAATTTTAATATTTTGAATGCCTTGCCTGGACCATCTGTAGGACTGATCACCTGGAGGGTCTGTGCAAAGCAACCATTTGGCCACAGATTCGCAGTTTAGCTGACTAATTTACTCTTATAGACAAGCCATTGTTTTGGCATAAAAGCCTGATCAACTAAATCCTATCCTTCTCTTGAATGCTTATTCAAAGTTCTGCTGTGGCCCATGACATACCGCAAGGGTTCTGGCTCCCAGCTCTATAATAATTAGCTTGGGGAAATTAAACATCACTCTCTGCGCACCTGTGGCTGGCCGTGCTCCCCTGCCTGACAGCCGTGCCGCTCCCACACCAACGCACGCCGGCTGTGAGCACGGCTCCCAGGGCTGCTGTGCCCAGACTGCAGCCTCCCAGAAACCCGTCAGTGGGAACGGTGCAGTTTCTCATGAAGCCGAATGGAACCACTGGTTTGGCAAAGAAGCTGCTCACGAGGGTCTCTGCTTAGAAGATTTATATTTTAAACAGGCAACAGCTAATATCAAGGGGGAACAGATACATTACCAGCAAGTCATTTCCAAGCAGCTAATAACTGTTTCCCTACCCACCAGATCCTAGGATGCATTTTCAGGTTTAAACTTAACATACACAATGTAAATAGCGGAAACATCTGGGGTTTATTATAACACCACTTTGCTAGCCTTGGGCATTGTACAACTCCCGCAGGCCACGGTTCACCCTTGACCTGCCAAAGACGATTACTGTACTCAGGCAACTTCCCCTGCTCCACAGCTGCTTGCCTTCCCCTCCCCTCTGTCAATACTCACTACTGCTATCATTACAGCTACCATCCTAGAACAGCCAGTCAAAAACTGGGGTTGCCATGGTCACTGCATGGCAACAGCGTGGCTAAGCAGGCGAGGAAAAGATGATGAGGGTGGTCAGTGAGGTCACTTTGCTTGCTAACCCCAGGGGAAGTGGGGCTGTCCAACACCATCTGTATCAACAGCCTTTTCTCCTCCCCCCGTAAGGCCATCTTCCCTCTCTGTTCCACTCATCCCACCCTTGTTGTGGGTTGGTCACATCTCAGTGTCCCCCCTTTCCCAACTTCCAGTCTCCCACTGAGCCAAAAATGACCCTGTGCCTCTCCCCTACTCTTCCTGCAGCCTAATCTCCCAGACATGTCGTGCTCCCCAAGTTCTCTGCTCTCACTCTCCTCCTTCCTTTTTCAGCTTTCCACTGAGGACCTATCTATTCACCCATTTCCCGCTCCTTGATGTCCAGCCCTACAAATCCCAGTCCTGCCCCTGCTTTTCCAACACTTCTCCCGTCCCCTTGAACATGGTCCCAAGCTGACTTCACCCTGCCTTTGGGTAACATCTCATGTGTAATACCACAGCAGCACTGCAGGTTGAGCCTCTGGTTTCCCCTGGCTGGGGCTAGAAACTTATCCCGGGCTCCTCAGCAAGGGGAAGGCATTTTAGAGCTGTTGGTGCAAAGATAGACTGCAAAACTTCTACTGAACTAATGCAAAGTGTGAATCTAAAGCACTTCAGTTACATTCCGGTGGGGACACACCTTCACAAATCAGGTGATCTTAATTCTCTCTGGTTTAGAGCTAAAAATAATAAAAAATCCCAAGTGGTGATCTAATATGACTTAATGCATGCACTTTAAAAGCTCATTTGGATGAGCTTTCCAGGTGTCCCTGCATAAGCAGATCACTGACCACAGACGCTTGCCTTCCAAGCATGCAGAAGCAGTGCTGTTTTTGCCTCCATTTGATTCTCCCTGCTGAATGCCTGAACAAGTGGGTAGGGGAGCAGCGCTCAATAGTTCTGTTCAGAAGCACAGCAGAAATAAAAGATAACCTGTGTTCCAGCAGCTCTGTCTGCTGAGGAGCAGACCCAGCAGCCTCCCAGCCATGACCAATTGCACCCCTGCTTACAGCTTACAGGCGTGTAATGCCCTTTCACAGGAGCCTTCTGTTACGAGAAGCCTCCCTGAGAGGTAACAACCATTTCAGCCACAGAACACACATTTGCAGAGTGCAACAAAACTTCTCTGCCACCCCATCTTGATTAAAGCCTACTGACTGATGCTACATCCACCCTGGCCCTGAGAGTTCACAAGCTGATTACTGGACCAGTACCCCTCCTCTCCCCCTTCTCTGCAAAGTAGAGGTAAACTTATGAAAACAAATATCTGAAATGTATCACCTTTTTAAAGTTTTATTACTCAGTAGTCTGGTAAAATCCTGTTTCTTAGGAAAAGTGAAATGTAGCATTGTTTTATTATTTTTTTATTTCTTAATTTGTTAAGTTCAATCTACTGATCAATTTAAACGTCATCCTAGAATTATGCTATGGTAAAACAAATGCACATTTAGACAATAAATGGAATTTATTATCTTCTGGAATAAAAGGCCTTACTAAATGACGTATTTAAATATAACCCCCCAATCCCTCTCTGAAGAAGCACCTGGTAATTCACTTTTTGGATCAAATTGCAGCTCCACAAAAACTTTATGACCTCATATGGTCTTTCCACCCCCACATTCCTACCTAGAAACATTATATACAGCATGCTCCAGGCGAGAACTGAGTTAGAAATGTGGATGGTGGTTCTGGGGAAAGAGATATAGCAGACACAGGACAGAAGCAGAGCACTGAGAACATGAGAAATAGACAACTGCTTAAGGAAGGTGCCCTGAAAAGCTGATAGATTAATTCCTGGTCAAGTGCATATCTTCCCCTCTTGTTTGAAAAACCCTCCACACCCAATAATTTCCCTTGTCAAGCAGGCCCACATGCCCACTCTTCGCTTCATCCTCAAGCATATTTTGGCACACATAAAAATGACCGTTCTGATCAGACAAAAAGCTAGACTAGCCTAGTATCCCATACTCAGCTACAGCTGACTATGGGTGACAGGGAAAAAAAAGTAACCAGAAATCACTGGCTGTGATACCCTCGGGGATAGTAAAGCCCTACAGGTCAGCAAGCTGCAGTGGAAGCAGGTATGACTGGGCCAGGTGAGATGCCCGGGAGCCTTTGTGGTGTGATGCAGATTCAAAAGCCGCCTCTTGCTCCTCTGGTGGGGCTTGGAGGTGGATGGAAACCTTGATAGGCTCCTGGGCAGGACCTGGATCTGGTGAGGTGGGGCTTTCCACTGGAACAGCGAGGACAACCCTTGAGCAGTCTTACTGGACAGACATGTATCCTACTGATGGTCAGGAGATGTGCAAACACCATGAGGGCAATCCTGTCTTATGCTTTTTATCTTATCTGCTCCCTGGTTTAGAGCCAGCAGTCACCACGGTTTTCTTCATGGAAATCGCCTCACAATCTAAGTTCAGTTCTGAATATCTCAAGTTGTTGGTTATCCCTCAACTTCAGAGTGATTTATAGCTCCTATTTGTGCCTCGAGTCTTTGGCATTGATCTGCAATGAACTGTGTTTTGACATGAACTGATAGTGAGAAACATCACGAAATGTGCCATGAAACAAGGCAATTCTGAGGCCGCTTGGTATTTCTTTAGCCTGTTAAGGGAGTTGTTAACCAACTGCAGCTTAAAAAAAAAAAAAAAAAAAATTCAAAGTGAACTCACTCTTTTGGACATTTCTACACTTCCCTGCTGAGCCATGGTAAGATTTCTGCCTTTCCATGAAGAGCTTGTTTCCTCACATTATCAAAAGAAGATGCATTTGTTCCTCTCTATAACATTAAGACAGAATTAAAAGGGTTATTGGGAAAATACACTGCTTTCTCACAGTGGCTTTCAGTTCTATTCTTTAAAGATAGCAGTGTTTTCCAAATTTGTGCCATCCAGCTGTTGGCATATTTCACAGGACCACTCCCCAAGGAGGTCTCTCCAGGACCTCCATCATTTTTATGGAACTGTAAGTAAAAAATGGCTTAGAAAGGAAGCCTTTTCTTTTCTTGACACTTCCCCAGTGGATAAATTCTGTGATGTCATATAGCTATAGGAGGTCTTGAACACTCAAAATTAACTCCTCTCTTGCTGCAGTTGTGATGGGCTGGAGTGCATGTGTGTGCACAAGTCCACGTATATGTTTACACTGATATTGCTCTAGCACGACTCTGGGGAAAAAAAAAGAGTTTGCCTTCTCCTTGTGAAAGCTAAGTAGTTTAGAACAGAATGAGTAAAAGCTATCACTTTGCTGTTATAAAGAGGGTAAGATGAAAAAGATGCCGAAACAATTCCAAACATATAGGTACCCGATTTCACACATCAGATGAGTTAACCACTAACCTCGACAGCAAACATTAGACATTCAATTCATTTATCTTTCTCTGCCTTTTATCTCTAGGCCAGCAGACATGATACAGTGCATTATATCAATTTCTTCCAAAACCAGTTTTTGCAGGACAGAAGTCCTTTTGTTATTCTCAGTTTAAATAATTTGCAGTGTGTTTAACTGCAATTTTACCTGGCCCTTTTAGGACTTGCCAAAGGACACCTAGGATGGCCTGCTTGGAGTTTAAAATGTACGGTTATCTGTGTAGGGTGAGAGAAGGGGAAACCTAGACCTAGGCACAGCAGCTAGTTCCATTTACCAGAGTGCTTAGGAAAGTCCTGAAGCTTAAGTCTGCAAATATTCCCAGTGATCTTCAAGGAGTTTCAACGCATTCCTTAAAGGTCAACTTGGGTTTAAGTAAGTTGGAAGATCATTCTCCTTGCAGGGCTTAGCTGTGGACACAACAGAGTGATACACAGACATGGTGCCCCGAGAACTGCCTGTAATGAGTAGGAGGGTGATTTTGACCCAAATGCCCAGAGGAAGAAAACCTTTCATCACTGATTTAAGGGGAAAAAAAGCCATGAGCAAGTCAACAACAGGATACCATCTGTAGCAAAAGCACCTGTGCATTTGAGAGGGAACATGAGGCAGAGCAGAGGACACCATCTCTCCTACCCATTACATGTCCTCCTGCCATTTCATCTCATTTTCATGCTGTTTCCCTCTTTTCAGTGCCATGGAGGTACCTTCAGGCAAGCTCACTGTTGTGGCACTCACTTGGCACAACTTGTCACTGGAGACAAGTCTGACCTTTTGGGAATCAGAAGGGAAATAGACACTAAGAACTCAAACTAGAGACCCTGGACAGAACAGGAGCTGTATAGACCTAGCAGCTTACTTCAGCTTTAATGGCACTTGCATTCAAAGTCAACTTGAGGAAAAAGCATGGAAGCCTACAGTGAACCATGAGAAGCATTTAAAAATCCACCCTGGGACTAAGCAATCCTCAGCCATCTTTGGTGTCCTGGGAATCTGTCTTTGCACCTCCCCTCAAGAGGAAGCAATGCCACTGGCAACAATGAATTCCATACCTTTAAAGCAAAATGCCTAAATGAAGCTACTTCTCTCTCAACAGCTCTTAGAAGTTATACCCCCTCCCTTGCTCTTTTTTTGTGGACAGCAGTGACGATGACATCCCCTCAACAACAAGCTCTGCCTTCATCCTGCTGTTAGGTACAACTCATACTGCAGCCAAAGAATCAGTTCCCTTCATGCAATCTGCCTGGAAACTCGATTGTTCCAGGCTTGGAAACTGGCCTGATTATTGTTTTCAGCTTCTAAGAGTCAGGTGGGAGCTGGAGGAGGGATGAGAGAAGACAGCAAATTTGAGGATGGAAGCAAGAACAGTGTCTGCTGAGACCAATGGGTTCTGGCATTTATGGAACTAACATGAGCCTCCAGGGGGACCTTGCAGCTAGGATGAGGGATGATGGTAGGATGGTCCCTGCAAAGAGGTTCTTCACCAAGGAGAGATGGTCTTCACACTCACCAAGTGTGAGGACAGAGTGGCATGAGAGACATCCTCACTCACACATGGGAAAATGAACCAAGGCATATCAATGTCAAATAACCTACAAATGGACCTGAGTTAACAGGACAGTTATCTATTTTAAATCCCTGTCTCCGATCTTGTTTCAAAGTGCTCCCTGCTCTCACTTCAGATTGTTGTTATTGCTCTGAAATAGTTTTCCAATTTCTGATCTTGCTGGCACTTCACAAAGCCAGGAAAACCTGTGCTTAACATCAGTTTCAGTCTGGTTGATAATCAGTTTCTTTTTTTCCACAGTTCATCTTATCATCCAGCATTTACACTTAGTCTTTTGTACATCTGCAGTACCTTCTCACACGCCATGAGCAACATGCTTAAGTAAAAGCTCAATTTAAATCAAAATGTACCAAGATAAAAGAAATTAGGCCAGGACTGCTGGAATCTACAACACTAAGTCTGGGAATAACTTGTTCAGAATGTCTGCCAGACTAGAAGCTTGTAATAGAAGAAAAACCCTCACCCAGTAATTTCTGCATTCATCCCATAGCTTTTGGTTGAACTATAGCCCATCTTTCAAAAATTATGCCAATCCTCATCTCAGATGCTATGAGGGATAGAAATCCTCCACATGACCAGGCAAGTTCTTCCTCTGCACAACTGCCTTGACTTTTAAAAGTACTGCCTTGTAACTAATCCCACAAATGCACTGGCAGCTGCATCCATCCTCTAGAGCTTGACAGAGAACACAGTCTTCACAGGGCAGTTTGTACTTTTGCATTTCCAGTCCACTCTTTCCAAGAACAGGGTCAACTAGCAGTTAGTATGTTTTAAGGTTTGTTTTTAAAGGCTTAGCTAACTTGTCCTAATGTAACTTCTCTTGAGATGATCAGGACACTGCTTTGAAGCTGGCATAGATGATTGCAGAAGTACAGCAGAGGGTAGAAACAAGAAGGAGGCACTGGCTGCCCTGGAACACCAGTTTTTACAGGTCATATTGTTCCCATTGGAATGGGGAAGCTCTGCATGGGAGGTTTCTCTTTCGTTGTTGCAAAGGTACATGCTGTCCTTGGAAGCAGCCTGGTGGAAAACCTTTCCAACAAAACCTTTTCTCTGAGGGTGTCTCAAATCCTGCCAGTTACTCTCCCTGAACCTGCAGGTCTGGCACAATGGCACACCCGACATCTTCTCCGATGCCCTTCATCCCCGTATTCACCCTGTGGAAACAGCTCCTGCCGTAGGGCTGGCTGCATAGTTCCAGCAGGACAGCAATGTGACTGCTACCTAATAAGACCCTTCCTCTTTCTATTTCCCCTGTAGTAGACATATCAACAATGCACAGTGCCTTCCAGGAAACTTATTTTCACAAAGGGAAAGGAATCTTTTCGACATTAAAAAAAGAAAAAAAAAAGAGGGTAAGTAATAGGTTTGTGATACCTATGTGTTGTGGCCATGTGTTAGAAACCAGGGTGGTTTGAAGAGAGAGGTTAGACTGAGAGTCAGGAGACTCTGGTTTCTGTGATCAGACTGTGATCTGTTGTGACCTTGGACATGCAAAGACTGTATGATCCTAGGCAATGGGAGCTTGTTCCACAGAGGGCAGTTTGAAGGATAGCTTGAAAGAGATTTCAGCTAGAGCTCAATGACTGTGATGACACAAACATCATCAGTTTATTTGGTGCAATTCAAGAGGACATTCAAAAATATATTCACAGAATAACAGGGCCACCCATTTCAAATATAGTACAATAACTCAGAGAAGTTTTCAGGGCTGTTATGTTTACAGGTGCAATATGGCATTGATAGAACAGCCCCTTTTTTCTCTAAGTCCAGTAGACTTCCCTAAAGGAAAACTGAATAGTCTATAACTATAGAAGCCAACTAAATCATCGCTAAATCCCACTAAAATATCACACCTGCATGTGCTCACATACACACACACACACATACACACACACACCACGTCTCCCAATATTGGATTTAGAATTCAACTCTTCCATCAGTAATGGCAGTGATAACAACCCCTGTCTATCACCTCTGCAACTGGATGTTACTAGGGACTCTGTTTAGTCACCTTAAGTATGCATTCATGCTTCGGTAGCTGTCTTCAAAGGGATTAACCATTAGCCATAGGACATGGCATGTGGTTGACTCAAGGGTGAAATGAAAGCTGTTAATGCAGGAGAAAGCAAGGCTCAGCCTGAGTCCATGCCTGAATGCCAAGCCAAAACTCCCTGACCTGGATTCCCCCTGCTTACAGAGGTGGAAGGACCATCAGCTCATAAAACCTGAGGAAGAGATGCACAGAGAGACTGAGTAAAGGCTCCCAAGTGAACTGTCACAATCGGATTAACATCTCCCTCTCCCTCCCTGACCTGTGAAGCCTGTGGACTTGGTTGTCAGAGCTAGGATTCAAATGGCCCATAGTGAACAAACTACATAACACGGTCAATTTCTCCCCAAATCTAATGCTCCCACAGAAAATTATACAACCAGAAACACAAAACCAGACACAAGCCGTTTTCTGTGCATAAACGAAAAACTAGCAGTTACTCCAGACAGGAGGTTATGTTAAAGATCTCTATCAGTCCCTTATTAAATATCTCGTTTTACCTTCCTTTAATCGTTTTTTTTTTCTTCATTAACAGAAATAGAGCAGATGGGATAGACAAGAAGAAGGGGAGAAAAAAAAAGGAAAAGGATGGAGGGATAACAGAGAAGAAACAAAGATGGAGAAAATAAAGGAGGGAGAAAGGAAATGATAGAAGAAGGACAAAAAGAGATGCATAAAAGGACAGCAGAACAGATGGATGGAAAGGAGGATGGGAATAAAGAAGGGAAGGAGAGAAAGGACAAGGAAGGGAAGAAGATGGGGAAGGGATAGAGGAAGTGTGGTAGGAAAGAATGAACGAAAAGAGAAGAAAGAGTGTGAGGTCCCTCTGACCTCACACTAGGCGATTTCATGCTCACATTGCATGAGATCAGAGCAGAGTGTTTTTCAGGACCAAAGTTTCCCTCACAGCTTCTCTACCTGTTTACCGCACATCCCCCGACCTTCAGCACAACACAACAGCCTTAACAACCCCCGTTTGAACCATCCTCTGATGCTGGTGAAGCACCCACAACGCCAAAGGACTCAAGAACATCCTCACAGCGGATCCCTCCCCCACGGTTCAGCACAAGGGCCGCGGAGGGAAGATGCGGAGGCTGCGGGTCTGTCCCGCTGCGGAGCTCCGCGGACAGCAGCGCTCCCGCCGCACCCCCTCGCGGCCGCCGCGGGCACTGGCGGCAAAACCCGCACCCCTCCTCCAGCCCTTCTTCCCTTCCCCGCGGGTCACCAACGGCTCTTTCCCCCTTTCACTGTCAGTTCGATTGTTTTCTTTATTTTTAAAGCAGCATTTTCACAGCCGCCTCCGCACGCAAGCACCGCAATCCGTCTCTTCTCTCGGTGCCCCTGCAGTGCCGCATCCCCGGCACCGTAACTTTCCCGATAAAAGCCTGCCGCTGTAGATTTTCGAGACCTGCAACAAGACCCCTCCCCCGCCGAACCCGAGGCTCCGTGTACTTGAGAGAGCAACTGAGGGTTAACTCAAACACCTCAAGCACATTCGAGCAGCTCTTTGCACAACCAGAATGACTCATACAAAATACTGACACTTGGTTTGCTTTCTTGTATCATAACGGAACACGATAAACTATCAGTACTGTTAAAGGCACATTCACTCTTGTTACTTTTGGAATGTTAGCAAAACACTGATTTGGTAAGAATTCATAGCATTTCCAGATCCTGACACCCTGAGACACAATTGTTCTTTACTGTTTTGCTTTTGGTTATAACCACCTGCCTCAAAGGGCTATCAGATGCTTACTCATAGATTGAAAGGGGGGAGGCAGGGGAGGGGAGATGCTTGGAGGAAAGTTTTCCACAGCTCCGCATTTCACTTGCCTTGCTTTAAGAATAACAAATTGCCACTTAAGAGCCTAAAGTAGAATGTGTCGACAAAGATGCTCAGTAGCTTCTCTTACGATTTTTGTGGCTAGACATTCACAGACCAAGCACCCAAAAAGTTTTTGTGAAAACTCAGTGGCTTTGATTCAGTGGAGGAGATGAAAAATGAGCTGCCCCAAACAGTGAGTGCTGAAGTATTCTGAAATATCAGCTGCATAGGATCTTTTTTCCTTTTTTACTTACGAGTGCTGTTTCAAACTGTTTCATTCAACGTTTTTTCCCCCTCCTTTTTCAGTTACTGCCTTTCCAGAAATCTGAGAAGCCCACAATTACAAATAGACAAACTCAGATTTAAGAGTTAGCTCACAAGCTTTGCTGGAGATTAAAGTTTTAAAATATGTGCACAGCTTAGCAGGCTTTGGCATATCTACACGAAAGATAAAAATTTTGTTCAGCCATCCCCAGCCATCAATATTTGCACAAAGTTCAAAACAGTTTCTGGATTTATTTCACAGGGGGAATGTCTTTCTATACACATGCAGTATTTACTGGACAACTGTACTGGTATGTTCTCACCATTCTGTTTGCATTCCCATGGCTGTAGTCAAGTAGTACTTGTAGTGTTAATTCAAAAAAGTTTGAATGGTGACTAATCTCGTTTATTCAAAAAAACATGAATGCACTCGCATGCTTTTTAAAGGATTCACTCTCAAAATTGCTCTGAAGATTGTGTGGAATGTTTGGAGAATTCAGGCATTGAACACAGGTAGAGAGGCTTTCCTCGCAGAAAAATGTACAAGCATACCAGCAGCACATAAATATTTTGGACTGGAAACACCAAAAGAAGTTGTCACTCCTTCTAAGCAATAGTTTACCTCTAGAAGCGGGCAGGTTTTGCCAGAAATCACAGTTTTCATTTCATCTCCCAAACTTTCAATTCATGTTAAAATAGTGATCTGTCTTCTGATATCTCTATATGAATACTGAATATCAATTTAAACTTAGCAAGCCTCAGACTGAGCTCTAATCCTCCCAACCAAGCTCTCACCTGCAGATTGCTCTTTAATATGATCAAAACCATTTCTTCCTCTGGCAACCAAGCCTGCTACCAGGATACAAAGGTTCTGCTCAGCCACACTAATCTCATCTGAACTTTGTGCTGCTTATTCTATCAAGCAGTCTCCAAACTCTGGCATTTTATCTAATTCTAAATTAAACCCACCAGGAGATACTTATTTTCTATGTCAATGACCGCAGCCTCTCTGCTCTGGGCTCTGTTAGTGCAGATGTGTTCAGAGCAACGCTGCTATCTGCAGAGAGGTCACTTCGCTGAAATGATGATTGAGACCCATTTGATGCCCTTCCCTCTTCCTTCTCGGTGTTTCGGCACCAGATGCTTGTGAAGCCTTGCTCTTCCTACCACTAGAGAGTGGCTGACAAAACCCAAGGCCAGAGTTCACAGCACTTTCAAGTCTTTGCACACATTGAGGTGTTTTCCTCAGAAATACTCCACATCTTCTCACATTTTGTCCTTTCAAGCCCAGCAACCTCGCCCTAGTCTTCTCCTCTAAGCAGAACCACCTGAAAACTCACATTCCCCAAGATGTCTGGAAACACTTGACAAAGGGGCTGGGCAGCCGATGTGCTGGTACCCCACGTTACTGACAGAAACACAGCTTCCACAGAAGGATTTTTCAAGGGCTGACTCCTTTCTCTCACTGCACTAGCCCCATGTTATGCAGTCCAGCACTAAGGCTGGGCAGGCAGAAGGTTGGGCTGACACAGGTTCAAGGGCCTAAGCCCTTGTGCTCCTGCTCTAACAGCACCGTAAGTCAGGGCAGCGCCTCTGTGAGGGGCAAGTCTGGAGACCTTGATTCCCCACCTCAGCTTTCCTGCACAAGCTTTCTCTGCCCAGGCTGGATGTATTTTCAGTGTGCTGGCAGTGCCCTAGGAAGGCCTGCTGGCAGATTTGTTGAGCCTGTCTGCACACTCAGTTGGCATAGCAATTCAGTGATAAAACTTGGAGAAAAGCTGTAAGCTTCTGTCCATTTATAATACTCTCTCTTCAGTTTTCCACCCCTTGTATTTATCATGGTCCAGAGTGCCCTGCTAAAGGAAGATACAAGCCTCTGGGCTTGACACAAGCCAGACAGTATCAGTTTATTCAAGACCACTTGTAGCAAGGGAGAGTAAATGTTCTAAATAATTATAGTGACAAAGAAACCACAGCAACATGGACCTCCCCAAACCTTTTTAACAGAGCCCAGACTTCACCTGAAGACTTTTTTTCAGTGTTACCACTGTGCAGAGAAGGCCAAACCTCCTTCATCTTTTTTTTCCCAATAACTAACTTCCTTTTCTAATAGCAATTCTGGAGTTTCTGGGTAAGTTATGACAGAATATGAAATATTTTCTCATACCCTTTCTTCCCAGTTAACAAAGCTGATTCCCAACCCATTGAAAAGTTACCAATGCTTCCAGACCCAGGATTGAAGTGCATAGGATATACTTTGACAGCCAAAAGCAAACTAAGTTGCAAGAAGCTGTGGTCAGAAAAATCTGCACTAAGACAAAAGCTGAACACCTCCTAAGGACTCCTGTGCTAGTGTCAGATCTTAAAATTGAGGACAGTCTGCAAGCTACTCTTCTTCATGAGGAAGACTGTAAGTGGATGAAAACTCCTCATAGATAAGGACACAATAGAGAAGATTACAATCCTTGACATAATTCAGCTAAAGAAAGCAGGTAACTAAAAGCAAAACTGTTTCATAACCTCTCAGACTGCACACCCTAAACATACCAAATGACAACAGGTACAGCTGCAAAACTGTATTAGCAAAAAGGAAAATTGTGGAAAGTTTTCCTTTCCTGTCAGAGTCAGAAGGCCTTCATATTTTCCTCAGTAAGTACTGCTAATCAACATGAATAGACTAATAATTAATTCAAGCTCTAATATGCTTGAACAGAGAGAATAACAGCCCATGGCTTGAAATGCAAAATTGCTCTTGTTACATTTTACATTAACTAGTCTTTCTGCTCTTTCTCTTCTAAGTATCAGTTCTAGTACTAAATGCCCCTCAAACCAGACAATACCCTTAAGTAACAGATTAGATAAAATCTATGTTACATAGCCAGTGTGACATTATCTGATTCTGAGTCAAATTTACAGTGATGCATTATGCCGTATTTCATTTTCCCATTAGACCACATGGATTAGCTACACATGTGAACTATCCTGCCACATACACTCATCTTGGAAGGAACGGGATTTTTATTACATAAGATAGAAGAATGTTCAGTTCTTGCCCACACAGGAAACTTTTGACTAGTAATGTCAGGTATGGATGAAGGCGGTACTCTTTCATACCTATAAAAACATACTGGCGCTTTGGAGACCTGAGGTAAGCACTTGCCAGAAAAGTGGATTATTTCTGGTTTAAACACTGACATATTTTGGCTTAGTAGAGACTTAGCTTTCTGGAGCTTTAGCAAAGCCTTAGGAGCTGGCATGATCTGAATTCTGCCTTGATGAACCTCAATCCACATTTGCTACCCTTCAGATTTTCAGGTGAAACACTCACCATGGCAGACATAATCAGACCACCAGAACTGACAATCAACCACACTCAGATACCTAAACTTTAGGTGCTATTTACCTGCATGGATTTTTCTGTTATTCTAGCTCCCCTTTACAGAGAAAGAAGCCCATCTTCCCAAAAACCTCTGCCTAGTTTAGAAGTTGACTTGGTTGGATTACTCAAAAAACATCCCCCCTGGTTCCCAGCTCCTTTCACTACTCCCTCAGCACCCTGCTCCACTGGAAAAGGAAAACTGCACAACAGGACAATGAAAGCTCTCCTCCATGAATGGGATAGGATGCTATAGAACTCTGAGGTGCAGAGTTCTGAGAGAGAAAATGTGTGTCTCCTGGACAGATCTTTCCTATCACTAATTGTCCCACTTGTCACTGTCTTCCTGTTTTCTATCAGCCACAAAAACAAACAAAAAGTCCCCCAAACACTTCCGAGAGCTCAGCTGTCACAGATAAGTTTGCCAGAGGTTTTAATGTTTTAATGCCAGAGATGGTTAGTTTTAGCAGGAGATGCTTTCAATGCTTGCATAGTGTAACAGCATTATAAAAATCCAGTGAAAGAGAAAAAAAAGGTCAAAAGAAGCATTTGTATCTATCTTGGCATAACAAAGGAAACCTCCCTTGCTGTACCTGAAACTTGTTTACAGCCAGTGCTGAGCAGAAGCTGGGTGAGCTGTGTCTCCTAACAACCTAGAGGAGAGGGTGCACTGGGCAGTGCTTGTCTGTAAAGATTAGTAGCCCAAAGGGATACCTGCTGCTGCTGAATCACATATATCCTCTCTGAGGGCTGATGATTGAAGTCTAGAGCAGCCCTGTGTTAGCCATGATGCACTACGCAAAATTAATGTACGTATATTTAGAAGGTTTTACCCTACTGGGCTTTACATTAATTTGGCTGTTTGGACAGGAAAACAACACAAAGGGGGGAAAAACCCTCAACCAAACAAAAAACCCAAAACCAAACCGCAGGCAGTTGAGTGCTTTTCTCACGCTTCTTTTAAAACAATTTCTCACAAGACCCCAAAGAATTCAAAGAAATTGGTGAACAGTAACTGCAGCTATACATCGCTGTTGCAAAAAAGCTAAGGGTATCCATAGATACTGCTAGGCTTTCTGATAAACTAGGTGGCATAACACAAGGTCTCTAGGAAAAGCATCATGTACTCATATATGTTTGGACTGTATTAGGAATATTGATCCTGACTGGGGCATTTGGCTGACAGGGATAAGTAACCATGACGAGTGGGGCAGCACGCTCAGTTGTGACCCTTCCTTTGGGCCCTGCTTCTGGACACCTACGAAGGATGAGGGTATCACTGGCATGAATTCTTGTGCTTAATACTGAGGAGGCATAAGAGCAACAACACGTGCTGCTTACTGAGCGAAACGTCCTCTCTGATCATCCCTGAGTAAATAGCTGCAAGTTTAGACAAAATACCCCATATGAAAGTTGGCCATCTGTTCAACTATGCTAAGTGATTTCTGGGGAAAGGAAGGGACAGAAAATGTGTTTTGTAATAGGAGAGATAGCCTCACGCCCTCCAAAAAATGGAGGGAGGGGGGGAAATATGAAGAAAGCAACAGCTGACCGAGAGCCTCTCAGGATTTCGGGGCCAGCGGGAGGGAAATAGGGCAGCAGACCGAACCGTGGTCGGACAGCCGAGGAGCTCCCGGCAGCGTCGCCGCCTCCGCCGCTCCGGGAGCTCGGCGAGCAGCCGCCGCGGGGCGCGGAGGTTCCGCTGAGCCGGGCAGGCGGCGGCGGGCGCCGGGGATGTGCCCCCTGCGTGCGGACCCGCGGCCGCGGAAAGAGCGCGGAGGATCCGCGCGGGGCAGCCCCCGCACCTGCCGAAGGGCTTACCTGTGGTGGACCCGGGCGCCTCGCCCTCCTCCGGCGGAGCCGGCTTCTTGCCGGGCCCCTTGCCTTTCCTGCCCTTCCTGCCGTTGCCGGCTTTTTTCTTCTCGGCCACCCCGGCTCCGGCCGGCACCGCACTCCCCGCTGCCGCCGCCATCCCCGCGGTCCCCCCCTCTGCTGCCACGGCCGCCGCTGTCGGCTCCCGGAGCGCCCGAGGCTCCAGCATCGCTCTTGCCTGCCGCCTGGGACTTGCAGCCGCGAGTTCCTTGGAAGTTGTTGGAAACTCCTCTTCGGGCCTTTTTTTTTTCCTTCACCCCCCTCCCTCCTTCTCCACCCCCTTCT
>VZRV01001889.1:34734-46755 GCA_013398115.1 Falcunculus frontatus | reverse complement strand
AGGCGGGTGCGGTATTCATCAGGGTGCTGACATGCTGCCACTTAGGCACCTGCTTAAGCTGAGACTTCCGCTTAACTTCGAGGTTACCGGCAGTGCCGCCTCTCCCGCGGCGGCGGGGGATGCTCAGGGGACGGAGGGTTTGCAAGGCTAGCATGCGCTCCCGCACCTGGTGATTTGCAAGGGGGTCCTGTCCCACACTGTTCTCCGTGTGGGTCCGTTTCTACTTTGGTATCTCCTCTTGAGACTGGTCCCAGAACCACCAGTTCTCACAACCAACTGCAGTCCACAGAGGAAACTGCACCCAATACAGGCATACCCAAGACAGCTGAGAAGTAACTGGTAGCAGTGTAAATGCACCAAACTGAACTCCACCATCAGGTGGAAAACTTCAGGAATCTGTCTATAGTTGCTCAGCTAACCTGAGCCATAGTCCCTGCTGGTAGAGATAACTGTTACCTGTAAGACTCGCACTTACACCATTGGGTGGAAAACACAATACTCAGAAGTTGTAGCAAAGATCTATACAGACTACTTGAAGTCTCACAATGGAAGGTTTCTCCGGGAAAAGTCATGTAATATGGAAAAGCAGATGGAATCAGAATCCAAAACTAGGTTTGCTACTTCACAGTTCTTAGTGATTTCTCCTTCTCTTGAGGAGACTTGTGCATGTCCTTTAGACATCAAAAAATAACCAGCATGCATGAAAGATGCTTTAAAATTGTTTTTCAGTATTCTTGGACTGAAGACATTCAACAAATCAGGCCTAAAAAAGACAAAACAGTGAAAACCCAATTTATACTGAGTTCCTCATCATCTTGGCTGAAATTTTTGGGCTCAGTTTTTTCAACATGCTCTCCTGGAGCAAGAAGCTTTTGAAGAAGCAGTGGCTAACCAGCATTTTGGTTTTTCAGCACTTGGACTTTGAAACAAACAGAAAAACTCCATTGTTGGTGTAAGTCCTGTCTGTATGGTAAAAGAAGAGCAGCGAACAACATCAACTGCAAAACATCAAGGCAAAAAATATATACTTCCTAAGCGGCCTGGTGATACAACTTTAGTGAAAAATCAAATCAAGATGGGAAGGGGAGTAAGGGGAGAAGACATGGGTACAATTCTTTGACACAAAAAGTTACAGATGCATTTGAGCCACACTTTGCATTTCTTGACAGTGTTACGACATCCTTTATCAAATGTGTTGAACCGAAGTGGAGGGGGTAAGCCCCAGGCAGTGCGGGGAGAAAAAGCAAGCCTCACGGAAGAACAGCTGGAGATGGGGAGATAGTGCTGGCGGCAGTAGCTCGGTTTTTCCTTAAGGGGTCACTACTTAGCAAGGAGGGAGCCTACTTCAGCAAAACGTAAGGGACTCTGTTGGCTAACAAAGTGTACTTTTAAATAATCTCGATATAACCTGTTCTTCTGTACCCTGTACAATCTAAATACTCAAACATTATCTTCAGGCTGTGTTCATCAGTATTAAACCATCATTTCAGGGACTTATCAGCACTGAGGCATCATGAGCAAGACACAGGCTGCACCTCCACCAAAGACCCTGTTTTTGAGGTGAGGTACTGTGGGAAGACCCCGGCAGCCCAAGAATGCATTCAAAATGACAGCCTAAAAATTAACTCCAGACGAATTCCTGCACCTTGTCTGTTAGAAGTGGGAAATTCTCAGAAAAACACACCAGAAATCTGTTCCGGAAATAAGCCTATTATTCCGAGAAGAAAGATTATAATTCGTTTTATACAGTGTGTCATAGATCCACAGCCGAAGGGTGTGATTTACTCCTGTATACACCAATGCCAAAGAAGGTGGTATTGCTTACGGCACCTAAGTCTGTCTCTCCTTCTCTGCTGTTGCCATCTGTGAGATACTTCAGCAGAGTGGGTAGCAGCTGATTTAACACCATGTTAACCCAGCCATTTTACCCCGATAGTTGCAGAACTGTGGTAAAGAGCTGGCTTGTCAGAGATTAGTCAGAAAATGCCCAATGTACAACAATCTTCTGAGCTGGTACTGCACAGTCCGATTTACTGATCTTGACACACTTTATATGTTTCTACAGCCAAGGGCCACTTTGGACTTCTTGAACTAGAGAGATGGGACCATTTACATAATTTCAATGGAGTGGGAACTGTAGCTCAGACATGTTGCACAATCTCATAAAAATTGCGCAGTTACTTGCAGAACAGCAGTCAAACTTACATATGCATCAGTTCATCACAGGACAGGTGAAAAGGGGTGCTGCCTACTTGTCACCAGTACACAGGTAGAGACTGTGTATGGAGCTTTTACTCATTCATCTCTTTGTTATTTCCATGCCAACTTCTTCAGTTCAAAAACTAAGCTCTGCCTATGCCCAGGCTCATCGTTGGTAGT
The DNA here is from genome assembly GCA_013398115.1 of Falcunculus frontatus. Taxonomy (NCBI): domain Eukaryota; kingdom Metazoa; phylum Chordata; class Aves; order Passeriformes; genus Falcunculus; species Falcunculus frontatus. Next base: position 44,376 of record VZRV01001889.1, on the reverse strand, counting down.
CTGGCTCTTCTGGACCTCTGCACTTTGTGAACTTACTTACATCATATGAAGTGAATGCAGAATGCTACTAACTCTAATTTTTCACTCATACCAGCTCTTTGCCATCTCTGCAAAATGTAATGCAAGATAGAGGAGACAGATGAGTAAAGAAAAATAAACAAAGAGTGCTCCAGAGTTACAAACAGTTGAATATAATTTAAACAATCTGTTTTTCTTTTGCTTCTAAGTTCACTTTTACAAATACACTGGCCATAAAAAAGGGGCCTAATTAAAAATACTTTGACATTCTGATGCCTTACCAAGGGAGTAAAAAAAGGTTTAAGACTTTTTTTTTTCTGTACAGAAAATGTACTCATTTAACAAAATCAGTTCCTGAATTAATAATTAAGTTCATGGTTTAACCCTGTTCTCTTTCTTCCCTTTAACTGGGGACTGCCATTTTCTTTTTCTTCATTTTGTGCTCCTTAAAACCCCTGAAGACAAGTGGAAGACAATCTGCATAAACTTCAAAACTGCCTGTTGCCCTCCTCCAGTAGCAAGAAGAGAGTGAGAAACATCATCCTAAAAAGAATGAATGGGAACTATGTATTATAAACATAACTGTGAATGAAACACAGTCTTAACTCTTAAGTTTGACTTGTAATTTTGTCATCAGCTAAGCAGCAGGTCTTTGACATCAACTCAGCTGAGTCAGGACAACAGTACCTTTTGTTCTACTGACATTTTGAAGATGCAAATCTTGATTACACAGAAGTACCCTAACAGTGGTTTAAAGGTCAAGGCAATATCTTTGGCAACAGCTGCAATTGTGACAGGTGATGACGTCCCATTAGCGTCTCTTTTCAGGAAACAGCACATTTCGGAGTTGTTTGTACATGTATCTGTATATATGTTGCTATAAAACAAGACCTGATAGTCTCCAGTTTGCCAACAATTTTTACAGACTCAATTTGTGAAACTTCAGGAAACTTTCACAAGATAAATGGGTACTGTAACATTTAATGTTTCAGGACTTTTTAGGTCATCCAGTCACAACTATAAATATATATAAATATATATAAATATGTACATATATATATACACACACACACGCACACAATGCTAGACCCATTAATGTGCAAGACATTGATGCTGTTTGGTGTGGGCTGAATGTCTCTACAGACTACTACACTCCTGAAAAACATCATTAGTTATAACCTAGGATATGGCCTCTGAAAATAACTAAGCAAAAAGGCATGGAAGGTGAAAATCTATCAATTAATAGGAATAATTTGGCTGCCCCTGTTTGAATCCAAACTACTTCAGCGCTGGCAGTGAGGACTGCTCTGAATATTGACAGCTCTCTCACTTCATTGATGGGACTCCACTGACTCATGTTCAGTCCAGACATTCTGCTCTCATGGAAGTAAATCCAAATTAATTTTTTAAATGTATATTAAAACTTCATTCAATTTCTGTGTGGATATTCTAATTCAAGACTAAAAAAAATACTAAATTACATTTAGATCAATTCACTTGGTAAGGTAAAGAAGTCTAATCACATTAAAAGCACCTTTGATTAAAAATGCTGAAACAGAGCTTTAACAAATTCACATTAAATGCATAGCTGTTTTGAACCCAGACTGATTTTCATCTCTGCAGGCAAGAGTTTAGTGGCCATACATGATAATCCCCATTGTCCTGGTGCACTCATGAGGGACCAACAGGTCTTCCAAATTAGACTGGCACACTCTGTGCATAAATCCATGATTAATTTGTACCCCATCACAATCAGTACCCTTATCTCTGTGGTGACACATCTCAGAACGGATGTTGCTCCCAGCCCCTTCCAAGCCTGCACTCTCATGATCAGCAGTCTCAAACTGTGCTCTGCCCAGTGGGTTTGGTAATGCTGTTTCTGTCTCTGGGCCATCATGTCACACAGGTGTGCCTTGTGTGGTCTTAACACCATGAGAACAGTAGAGTTCTGGCTTCTGTCATTCCCTGCAAGCCCCCTCTGCTGCAACCACTGGCCTGTCCTGCAGTAAGCTGAGTGAGCACTGGCACCAGCCTGCATCCCTGCCACATTGTGGGAGCAAAATTTGTGCTCCTGGCAGGGTGCAATTTACCCAGGTGCTTTATTATCCCAGTGTCCCTGATGAAATCAGCTGGCTAGCCTGAGGGGTCTCCAAGGGCTCCACTTTGTGCTGCCTTTGCTCCACCGGCTGTGTGAAGAACACAACTTCCTTTTGGAATCAGTCAGTGCAGCACAAGCACTCCGGAGTGTGTACTGCCCACACTGCCATCCAAGGTGTTCACAGCCTTCTCCATGAGATTATCTCAGTGGTATGCAATCTCCGAGATACATGGTCTTCAAAACACCCCTGTGGCTGTGTGGGAAAGCTGCTAGCTTCTTTCCTTACAGAAGGGGAACAGGACTTAGAGGGTGTTTAGACCAAGCAGCTCTCATCTTTGCAGCTCCAAACTCATCATAATCTGGTCATCAACACAATATCCTGAGTCAGGCAAAGAGGCTTCACGTTCATCATCTGAGGAGTGTTCAGTGTCTGATGGTGGGAATCACAACTGCCATGTCTGCCAAGCAAGTGTTAGTAATAAAACAGGATTTCTCACTGAAGCTTTGGAGGCTTTCAACTCCGTGCTTCAAGGAGGTGCCTTCACAGCCCCAAAGTGAAACAAAAACACGAGAGAAAGAGAAGATACTCTTTGTAAAGGATTGTAATAAGGGACTGCCTCCCTCCTGCCTGTTCTTACAGTCCAGTGGTGGAAAATGTCCTCTCCCCAAGAAGAAGAAACCTGAGCTGAATTTCTTCATGTGCCTGAAGAGATGCAAGAACACATCTCTCATCTCTCAGGAGCCAGTCAGGCTCTTAGGCAGCTTTGCCAGAAATTTTGGACTGGTGAAATACTTCAGAGAGCAGGAACTGGATTCGAAACCACCCTTTCTTTCGCATAAGCTCTCAGACCCTTACCATGCTTTCTTTCTTTGTCTCTGCCCCAGTACACGGTGGGACAACTGTGACTAGACCGACTGAGGATATTCTCTTGTTTAAACATACCAACAAGTCTAGCACCATAGGCCACACATGCAGATACACATTTTTTGTATGGATTTCACGGAGAGCTTAGCTAGAAGTCCTGCAGTTGAATGCAGAAATTGTTTGGATCCATGCTGTCATTAATATACAAAACGAAGGATGAGCCTTCCCCTATGTACATACCTACTCACACACACATGTTCACAGCTACTCCAGAACTGCCCTGATCCAACTGGAGCTTTTGCTCCTCATGAAAATCAGTTAGATGAGCAGCTATAAACAAAAATATATTGCTTGTGAGGAGAGGGCTCTCTGTGTGGGCTTTGTTTCCCCCATAACTCTTCTTATTTAAATCCCAAGCAAAATTGAATAAATAGAATGTTAGGGAGGATGTACAGTCACTGCAGCTTTGTTTTAAGGTTTTTCATCCAGCAAGAAAATTAAGATGTGTCTAATTGAAGCCTGAACCAGTGGTAAGATTCCTTGCTGTGTCTTATCTATGTAAGAAATATATATCAACATCTAACAAGTCTTGGCTGTTTAGCTCAGGCTGAAAAAAATTGTGTGATTAATTGCAGTGTACCTGGTTAAATCCATGGTTTAGCAGGCGTTATGTCAAGCACAGAAGTATTTCTATAACAGCTCCTTTGCTTAAAGCCAGACACACACTTAGGTACCTTTCACAAATGGGGTTTGGGGAAAACTGTTCTTTCAGAAAGTTTTCATACCTTTTCCTTTCTAAATAAGTAGAACTTTGGGTAAAGTGTGTCTGATATGCCATTCCTCCTATCAAAGTTTCTCAGCTGCAACCTTTACTGAGAATTTTCTATGAGCAATATGTTGTTTTCACCGAGTTGTTTCAGAAAGTTGCATGCATTTCCCATCACATCCAAGCAAAAGATAATTTTGGTAGGCTTGCCTCAAAAAGAGAAATATGGTGTGCAGGGGTATCATTTCATGCTGTGAAATAAGGATTGAAGTGAAAGGTTAAATAGGAAACTAGTCAAGTGGTAAATTAAAGCCCAGGGAAATCCAGTTATTTCAAGCCTCAAAAAATAATGTTTTGAAATTGTGTTTAACACAGTGCACTGGTGGGTAGGGTGGAGGTGGGGTTTACCTGCAGGCAGGCCAGAGCAAAAACTGTGTATTTGTCTGTTTTGAACCCTGCCAACCACAGCAGGCAGGGAAGATGAGGGGCAGAGGAGTGGGTGGAGGGAGGAATGTACCCCAAATACATCTAGGGGCTCAGTAGTTATCCTAAGAACATAGTACCTGGCTGAACATCGGAACTGGGGGCACATAGGAGCTGTGTGCACAAATCCAGAAAATTGCTCTCTACATGCTCAGTTCTTGTAATCTCCATTAGGAGCCTGCTCCTGGCCAGTATTAGAAAATGGATAATAAGCTGGATGGGACTTTAGTTTGACCCAATATGACCAGTTCAGTATTCTGTAACTTTGCATTCAATTAAACAAGTGTCTAAGGTTTCAGGTCACTATGAGCCTTCATTATATTTTTAAAAGCAGGTAGTGACTTTAGTGATCTGTGAGTGCTGGTTTAGAGTTCATATAGGAACTTATTACTTCTTCCCAGGCTAATTATTTTCCAGTTCTTCCACAAATGCAGAGACATAGTGTGAAGTCCTGTTGCCTTACCCTTTTGTCACACTTAGGGTGACTAGACTCTCATTGTCACTGTCTCCTAGTTCCTAATTCTGGGGCATCAGAAATCACCAAGCTATACACCTAATAAAATTTTGCCAAGGGAGAGTTAAAACTGCCTTTTGAAAAGTCGGGTGTTACGTTTTGTTTTGGTTTTTGTTCGTTTGTTTGATTGTTTTTAATGGCTTTGCAAAATCATGAATGAAGGTAATATGAGTTGAATAGTGGTGGTGGGAAAATTGAATTCGGCATAAAATATCAGACAAAAGGCTAAATATAACTTTGTTTGGCAAAAGATGTGGTAAGGAAGGTAGTAAATATAATGTCAAAGTTGAAGAAAAATCCATAGGTCAGACCCCAGGGGTTTCAAAATTTGTATAGCTCCTTTGAAGTCCATGGAAATAGCGATTGGCATTCCTCAAAATTTGTCCCTAACACTTCATGGCTCCTTCCAGTAGATCCCTAGTTTAAAATATGTAGATAACAAATAGTTTTCTGTTTGCTGACTAATTCCTCCCTTTCTAAAGGAAGTCTGAATATGGAGTCAGGCAGGAGAGCCTCTGTAGTTTAAGTGTTCTGATGTAATCAGACTGGTGTGATTTCCTCTGTAGATAAAACTTCTCTGAAATATTCTTTAGACAGAACTCTTTCCAGATCCTCAGGTCACACACACACACACACAAACAAAATAAAACTCAGAAGGTGCTGTGGGGCCACACAGATCCCAGTAAACACAAATGCCTGCAGACCTAAATACATATACATTTAGGGTTCTTTTGGATCGCTGAAAAATTCCTACACACTGCACTGCCAAGTTTCAGTGCTTAAAAACACAAATAACTGGAATCTGGGTACTTCCTTTTGGGGCAAAGTTTTTTAAAAACCTTCATTAATCCTACCCCTATGAAAACAATTCAGAACATAGCTGTCAGGGAATAAAATGTGTGGTGCCTCTGTCACTAAATTCTTTCAAGTGGTTTTAATTGACTCATAAAACATTCAAAACCAAGCCAAGACAGGAATCCTATTACCCTAAATGTACTGGTTCTATACAGCTTGGTAGTAAAGCACTGAAAATTGTGGGAGCACCTCACTGAGCAGAGAAAGCAAGTATTTTAATGGCAATTCCTCCTGCAAGTTTACTCATGAGTTACAATTGACAATGAGTGTGCTATTCCACAAGCTCAGCCCTTTGCCTGCTCATGATTAACCCACAGAAAGACTGCAAATATGTTGGTAATGGGGGAGCATATGAAAGTGGTGTTTGTTAATTTGATTGCTATGTGTAGCTCTATGTGGGCTCATTATGGAAACCCATTAAATCCTGCAGCTTGCTCCTGAGCTATTCACCACAGCTGCCACAGAGAATTTGGTAATCTAGAGTCACCACCTCAGCTATGGGACTAGTAACCAAATTCTCAAAGTTTGTATCTGGAGATGGGAAGGTAACGTTTATAACCAAAACCAAGGTCTGAACCTAGTAATAGGACAAACAACAGGCACTGTTTCCACTCCATACTGACCTCTATTCTCTGTCTAGGGGTATTAACTATCCTGTCTTTTGTAAGATTTAATTCTGCAGGTAAATGGTGGTCAGCCTCCTATTAGCGTTCATTAAGTTTGCCACTCCAATTGTGTGGTATCTCCAGAGAAAAAGACTCTGCAGCAAAAGCAAAGAGAATACAATTGACCAAATCCTAATGATTTGATAAGAATCTGTCAGTGGAAGCTATTGCCACGAAATATTCTGGGCTGTGCCAGTAACTGATGTGTTCCCACTGAGCGGTTGTGGGACAGCACTAGTGATAGCAATATACTGAACAAAGAAAACTAAGAGAAGACACTTTGGTCAAGTTTCTTCACAAGGGATCGGTTGCTCAGAGACACTGACCAAAACAACCAACTCCAAAGGACCTTGAGAGTATAAGCAAGTAAGTCATCCAAGAAAATTATCTCTGGGGAATGCACACTTCCAACACAGTAGATTATGATTTACCAAAACAATACCTGCAGTTTTCTTCTCTCAAGCTACAAAAAATAACAGAAGACTTCTCTTTCAATATTGTCGATATACTGCTATTCTCCCCCTGCCAATATTGTCAATATACTGTTATCAGGAAGCAAAGTAACATGTATCTAAAAATGAAGTTATTGTCACATCACATTGACTGAACACAGGGTAAAGAAATTAAAGGCAATTGGCTTGCAAACACCAAACTCAGCTGTATAGTTATCAGTGTTGCAGGATCATGGTAAGCAACAAACCAAATTGAAGTAATTGTGCTCTCAGCCTGTACTTCAAGGAAATTGGAAAAGAAAATATTGTGTATTTCAAATTCAAGGGCTTGGGAGCTTGATGGAAAGCTGGGTATTTATCTGAATTGCCTGAGAAACCTCCAAAACAACTTCTCAGTAGGCTGACTTGTGAGAGACAAAGAGAAGAAGAGAAAAAAAAAAAAAAAGGCAACCCAAAAATTCATGCAAATATCAGGTGATTACAGCACAGCTTTTTTGTGCCACTCCGGAAACATGAACAACAACCAGAACATAAGACAAAGGCAGGGAACAAAAAAGAAAATTGGCAGGAGAGGAATAAAAGCACTTCTGCACTGTCTGCAAGAGTCCTGAAGATCTATGCTGGCTAGTGCCACTGTGCTCTCTTTCCCTGGCTGCAGGATGAGCAGTACTCAGCATGCCATGCTGCTTTGCAGGCTTCCTCGTGTGCTCCTTTCAACTTCTGGAGGCACAACTGGAGTCCTCTCAAGTTAGTGGCAGGAAAAAATCAGGTTTAGCCTGTGTTTTTCAAGCACCTTCTGAGAAACCTTACTAGAGCCTCACTGTACAGACAGTTACCATTTAACAAAGTGCAAAGTAATGGATAAAGAAATCTCTTGTGTGTGGGGGTTGAACTGCAGTCTGCAACGGCAGATGGTCCAGCAGGTGCATGACTTGTCTACAGCAACAGGATGCAAAAGATATTAAAGAATCTGATGAAGTGTCTGATGGTCAGGGACACCTCAAGAAAATAAGTCACATTGATACGGATCCCAGTGTTCTGGCAAAAATGAGTAAGTAATGAGAGAACTATCCTGAGTAAAGTGCTGAGAGGGAGAGGATAAGCTGAACTAGTTTGGAGGGAATAATTAACTAGCAAGAGTTGCTGTAATAAAATCAAAATAGTTAAGGATCAGCAAAGCAATCAAATGCAAGTGCTGTTCCCTGTGAACAACTGGAGAAGGCAGGCCTAGTTTTGAAAAGTCACTTTTCTGAACTTACTGTAGTTTCTCAGGTAAGCTAATGGCTTTGGCAGGCTGTCATGTGATGAAGAGAAAGAAACTGTGCTGTGACTTCCCTTGGAGCGGAAGAGTACCCTAGCACCCAGGCTGACCTCACACTCTGCAGCCTAAGTTGCCTGAGGATCTGGATGGGGTGGATGCAATGAGCAGTCTGACAAAAGATAGAAGTATCAACATTCAGCAGCTTTTGGTGTCTGAAATGTCTGGGGAGTAGTGTTCAGTCTCCTGTGGTTCCGGTGTAGCTCTGTACAAATGCAAAATTTGCTCAAGAGGGGAGGAGCTTTCTCACTCCCATGTGTTTATTGTCTTTCATTCATGTGTTTAGAAGGATATTTTCAAAACCTTTAATTATTTGCATTTTGGGCTGGAGACCACAATAAAAAACCTTTTTTGCCTCATTTCTCCTATGTTCTTTGAGAGCCTAAATATTTTTCCAGCAAAATTCCCCCTTACATCTCCATTTCTTCCAGTTTGTCAGTACACACCTTTGGCCTTAAGACAGCTGTTTTGCTCTTCTTCATTCTGCAAAAACCCTTGAGTTTTTCTTCTTTTTTGGGGAGGAAATGCTCATGGCTTGGAAACTGCTGATCCAACTTCTCAGCCTCAGCTGAAGCTGCACCCACTCACCCAAAAGAAAATCCAACCCATGCTTCAGACAGTGCATGTAATGTTTACAGGTTGTGGTTACACTTAAAGCAGTTTATCTTTGTTCCTACCGATCAAAAATGTGAAGAATTCACAGCAAGTTTAAACAAAAAGGTGGGATATGAGTCAGCTTCTTCAGTCATCGGTTTTACATGGTCAATTAATTACTATTTACTCTACCATCCATAGATACCTTCTGGTAATCAGCAAGGAAATGACAGTGTTCACTTCCAAGAAATAGTAGCTCTGCACAGAAGGACCTAGTGGTCCTGGTGGACAACAAGCTGTCCATGAGCCAGCAGTGTACCCTGTGGCCAAGAGGGCCAATGGGATCCTGGGGTGCATTACAAAGAGCATTGGCAGCAGGCTGAGTGGGATGATCCTGACACTCTACTGTGCCCTGGTGAGGCACATCTGGAGTGCTGTGTCCAGTTCTGGGCTCCTCAGTACAAGAGAGATACAGAGCTCCCGGAGCAGGTCCAGTGGAAGCAATGAAGATGATGGGGTGAGAAGAGTACCTCACTTGTGAGGAAAGGCTGAGGGAGCTGGGCCTGTTCAGTCTAGAGATGGGACAACTGAGAGGGGACCTCATCAGTGCCTATGAGTATCTGAAGGAAGGGTGTCAGAGGATGGGTCCAGGCTCTTCTTGATGGTGCCCAGCAATAGGACAAGGAACAAAGGGCAGAAACTGATGCACAGGAAGTTCCACTTGAACACGGGGAACAACTTCTTTACTGTGTGCATGACCAAGCACTGAAACAGGTTATCCAGAGAGGTTGTGGAGTCTCCCTCACTGGAGATATTTAAGAACCATCTGGGTGAGATCCTGTGCCAAGTGTTCCAGGGAGACTCTGCTTTAGCAGGGAGGTTGGACGAGGTGACTGTTGTCCTTTCCAGCCTGGCCCATTCTGTGATTCTGTGGTTCTGTGAGAGGTGCAAGGTCCTGTACCTGGGCCAGGACAATCCCAGACACACCTACAGGTTGGGTGGAGAACTGATTGA
>VZRV01001889.1:0-34696 GCA_013398115.1 Falcunculus frontatus | reverse complement strand
GGAGAACTGATTGAGAGCAGCCCTGAGAAGGACTTGGGGGTGATGGTGGATGAAAAACTCAGCATGACCCAGCCAGGTACATTCACAGCCCAGAAAAGCAATGGGATCCTGGGCTGCATCCAAAGCAGCAGGGCGGGGGAGGGAGGGGATTCTGCCGCTCTGCTCTGTTCTGCTCTGCTCTGCTCTGCTCTGCTCTGCTCTGGTGAGACCCCACCTGGAACACTGCATCCAGCTCTGGGTCCCCTTCATAAGGACATGGACCTGTTGGAGCAAGTCCACTGACAGGTCAGGAAATTGATAAGAGGGCTGTAGCCCCTTCCTTACAAAGACAGACTGAGGAAGTTGGGTCTGTTCATCCTGGAGAAGGCTGTGTGAAGACCTCATAGCAGCCTTCCAGTATCTGAAGGGTCCTACAGGAAACCCGGAGAGGGACTCTTTGTCAGGGACTGTAGTGACAGGGCAAGGAGTAATGGGTACAAAGCGAAACAGGAGAAATGTAGTTTACATACTGGGAAGAAATTCTTTCTTGTGAGGGTGGTGAGACACTGGAACAGGTTGCCCAGGGAGGCTGTGGATGCCCCAACCCTGACACTGTTCAAAGCCAGATTGGACAAGGCCTTGAGCAACATGGTCTAGCGAGAGGTGTCCCTGCCCATGGCAAGTGTTGGGACTAAATGATCTTTAAGGTCCATTCCAAACCCTTTAGCATTCTAAGATTCTATGATTCTGTGAAATGTTATCAGTTCTTGAAGACTATCAGCAGCACCATTCCCTTCATTGAACTGAAATAATTCTCAGCTTTTTGGGGGTCCTTATAATGACTCCCTATTGAACAGAGGTGGAAACTCAAGCATGATACAATGGATCCGTTTTTTCAAGGAAGAACTTGAAGTCCGTGGCAGAACCATAAAGATGCCAGATCTTCAACATGTTGTTCCATTGATGTAAAGAGCTGTTTTATTTGATATCTTCACTCCAGACACAAGATGTTTTTGTTCTTTTTGTTCTTTCAGGCTGTGTTGCTGGTGAAATCAGGTGGTCCCAGTCTGAGAGAGGGTACAGGACACTTGAAACCTGCTCTGGCCTTTTTGCCAGACTGTACAGACAGGCTGCCCCACCAAGTGGCTTCACCCACAACACACCACAGGCCACAACCTTTCTGAGGAAGGCTGGCAACATCAATCTACGGTAAAAGGTCGTATCTATTGTTCACAGAGAGAACAGTGAGAGACTATTATTACAGCATTGCACCAGCCACAGAAAAAGTCATTGATAGGAAGAAAAATATAAGCCAGAGTGGGGCCTTTATACTTTGCTGAACTAACTATATGTCAGCTTTCAGAAATGTTACTGCTCTCTGGGACAGAAGAAACAGTGAAAACAGGTTTTGTTCCCTTTTCACGGACAATGATTCAAGACAGCACTGATTTGATCCCACCAGTACTAAACTCCCAGTAGAGTGCCCAGAGGGCCAGATTCTTCTGTGGGGTGGCAGTAGGTGACTCTCAGCCTAACAGTAGTGCCAATGTGTGGACTCACAGCTCATGCTGGAGCCATTTTACTGTCTCTGAAGCAGTCTCCATGAAGGCTGGTCACCACCATAATGAAGGCTATAGAAGACTGTGTGCACAGAGAGGATGTCTCACTCCCTCTTTCTGTTCTTCATCTGCTCTCTCTCTCCACAGTTCTTCAATGCCTCTCAGCTTTCTTGTGCTGAGGTAAGTCACTTCAAAAGATGAAATTTAGGTGTTCAGGGTAAATGTGAGGCCTAAAACAATCAGTAGGGTTGCAGAAAGAAAGGAATACAAAGATGCCATTGAGCTCTCAGTTTAATAGGAAAAAAAGTGGGGCATAGTCCTTGATGAACTATCACTATGCTGTTGACAAAGACAGGCAAAATTTGAAGTGTGTTAGGCACAACTGAAAGGACACGAGAGCAGAACTGAAATACCCCAAAGAAGTATTCCTGGAAGCCAGGTTAACTTAGCTTAGCAGGCAGGACACTGGAGTGGAGGTAAAGGGATTGGAAGATTGCAGATGAAAAACTCTTCCTGACCTTTACCAGTGCATGTTTACTGGTACATGAGTTTCAATGCATTATCTGCACTCAGGATGAGATCCTGAGTTTTAAACAGATAACTCTATACACAGCAGGGCTGGTGCTCCACCCAAACAGCAAACCCCATGACAAGAACTTTTGGGAAAGAAAAGGAGAAGAAAACATAAAACATCTCTCTGCCAAACATGGTTTACAGCCACATTAAAAAAACCAAACCATGTGCAGTTCTTGTTCTTGCATCTGCTCTGGGTAAAGTACAGAGAACAAGACAGATGGTTGAAGGCATGCAGTCTGGTGGATGTGGTGGAGTCCTGCGCACACCATATAATTGGAACAGAGAGAGAATTATTAGGGAATTATTGAAGTAAGGAGCAGCAGTAAACCAGAAAGTGGTAGTTTCAAACACAAACCCTGTTATTTTCAAACATGAAAAGGAGTGTTTTTTCATACAACATTTAGTTAAATACATTGTGGAACTCGTAATCACAGCACGTTGTAGATGGTAAAGATTTGCATGGAGTCAAAACCAATCTGATAAACTTATGGACAAAAAGCAATTCAGGAGCTATTAAATCTAAACTCATCATCCCCAAGAGTCAAGTTCTTGGAATCTGGGAAATCATTCCCAAAAATCCCTCTCTGTGTGCCTCCCATGTCCTCACACTCTTCTCTTGGTTAGTCTCAGCGGCAGGATAGTGAGCTACATGGTCTTCTGGTCTCAACTAAGTAAGCTTAGTTTAGGCAAGCCATGTTCTCCATATCATTGGTTTTGCTGTGTTTCAGCTTGTCTCTCTTTTTTTTTCCCCCCCCGGTTAGTTAGTCCTACAGGGAAGGTGGATTGTATAGGAGACAGGGATGGCTCCCTTAGCTCAGGGACCCTCAGACTTCATCCAAGCATTAAGTTCTGTTTTGGGCCCCAGAGAGTGAGACAACGGCAAAACAGAGGGGCTCCAGGAGGCCTCTGTCTGGGTGGGACTGGAGGAGGGGCTGGTTTCCCCTGCAGCAGACATGGTTTGGGGCACATGACAGTATCCTGGCAGTGGCTGGTGGAAAGGGGAGTGACAATGAGCACAGGCTGAAGCTAGAGAGGTTCAGGCTGGAGATAAAGACATGCTTCTTTCCCACACGGATAGCCAGGCAGGGCAAAATGATTCCCAGGGAGGCTAAGCCTTCTCTAATCCTTGGAGGTTTCCAAGACCCAATTTAAAAAGTCCTTATAAAGCCTAGGTAAGGTTCCTTAGACTCTGTTTCCACTGAGCCCTTTGGGCCCAGAGATAATGTAAATGCTAATGAAATGCCATCAGTTCGGTGTGTAATTTCTCTTAGCCTCCGAAATGTATGTATTCAGGCCTTGGCATTTATACTCATGCGAAAACAGATATTAACTTCAGCTTCCTCTTTAACAAGAATTACCATTAGACCACTCCATCGCTGTCCTAAGTTAACCGTGGCAAAAGCGGAGAGTGGGTTTTCAGCTGGTGTAAGTCAGTGCAGCATCACTGGAACCGAGAGGCTGTGCTGAGCTTAAAGCCTGCCCTTACACACTTCGAATGTCCGCCCCTCAGCCTCCCACTTGCTTGTCCGAGTGTGGGTGGGTGGTCAGGGAGGCCACACGGGTGCAGCACACCAGCGGGTGTAGCGACAGATAGAGGCAGGGCGGGGAAGCGGCTTTGCTGGCACACAGGGCTGTGCTGGGCTCCCACCGCGAGGAAGAGATGCACAGTTTGCATCATCTCACGCCAGCAGAGAGACTGGCCAGGCATCTCACACCGGCACTCGGCAGGGGAGGAGGAGGTGGAAGAGGGGCCTGGTGCTGCCTCTTCCTCTCGCTGAGCTGACGAGGGCCCCTTTTCCTTCGGAGTGTGCTGCTGGGTGGGCAGTGGGATGCAGGCACGGCTCCATCAGCAGCTGTGCTGCGGGATCCCAAACAGCACACTACAGAGCTGCCTTCTGAGTGACAGTGGGGTGCTGGTGTGGCTGCACAGCTTCCCTTTCCCGGGGCACCTTCTTCCAGCAGAAACATGCTCTTTAAAGAGGAGTGGCCCTTGCCTGGGATTTGTTAACTCCAAACATCCATCCTGCTCTGTGTGGGAACGACCAAGACTAATGGGCTAGATTATTGCCTCGATTGCCACAGGTGTAGAATAATGCCAAATTTGTATGTTATATAGAAATAGAGAAAGTCCTACCAGAAAGCTCAATGTTAAACTAGCTTTGGTGTCCTTTATGGGCCTAAAAAATATTTGTGCATACTTTAGACCTTATCAGTGCCACTCTGCTTTCTATCCATATCCAAAACAAAGCATCACCAGGCACCTGTTTTGCTTGTCTCTTTTCCCAAAACAAAGTGAGGACACAGACAATACAGCGATGGAGCATTTAATCTGTGTTCTCTAGTTAGAGCAGAAAAGAGTCAACATCCTGGCTGGCAGCAACAGCTGTGCTTAGAGGAGGAGCTGGAGCCTGCCCTCTATCAGCATGGTTTTAATGATGAACAGGCTTTGAACCTTCAAGCTAAATTCCTCCCAGAAGCAAGCTCCCAGCTGTAACACATCACTGCCACACAGCAAATCATTGTCTGGAATGTGATTTCTTAGGGACCCTGTTTCTCTGTCCAGCTTCATGCTGCTGTTTCTTCCACTTGCCTTTCCAAAATCCCATTTAAAAATGCGGATATTGGCTGGTAGGCACTGCAAGGTAGTGGGAGACTTTTTTTCTCATTCCCAGCAGAGACTGAAGCCAGGCAGGATGTGTTTCCACAGAGGGACCTGTGGACACATGCACTGGCTGCTCCACTCAGCAGAGAAGAATTTCCGTACACTTTTTGGTGTTCCACCTGTGTACAACCTCTGGACTGCAGCACACAATGATTGAGTCATCTCATTTGTGTTAGTGGGACTACGCACTATAGCGCTACTCATCAGGAAAAGAGGTACGCCAGGCAGGCCACAAATATCTGATCATGCTTAAATTTGTGTATGTCTGCTTTAGGCATAATTTAAACACCTTCACATGATGCCTTATAACAGCCACATGCTTCTGAAAAGTCAGAGGAATGCAGGACTGACTTGGTGTTGCAAGGAGAAAAGCATGGGCCAGACAAACAAAGAATGAAAACCAAAAGAAAAAAGCAGGAAAGTAAAAAAATGTTCAATACCTGTGGTGCAGGTGTTGTGGGGTGGTGTTTTGAGCTGGTCTGTTAGTAGCAGTGAGAACATTTCACTTTTTTTGTATAATGGACTGCTTCAAAAATCACAGAAAATTATGTTCATGAGGTACACGCCCTGTGTACCTCACCTGCCATATGTGTAAAATAGTTATCGAGTGGGAAAGGCACCACTATTTTATTATATTGGAGAACAGGAAACCAGGGAGAAGAGATGTTTTTAGTTCCCTGATTTGAAAAACAAAGCTCTCAGACCAAGGCTGCATGTCACCAATACTGTTCTTTTGAATCATCTGGATTACAGATTTTATGAAATGATTTGTGAAAAAACTTGTAGGATATTACATTCAATTTTGTTGTCTTCTTTATCTTTGTAGTGTATTATATGTTTCTGTTTTGCAGTTCTGCTAGGTATCTTCCTAGTGGATAGTGACAGCAGTATATGGTCCCAGTTCAAGCATCATAGCTGCATGCAAATCGTACAAAGGTATTTCAAGTTTCAGCAGGGTTGACTTAGCCCCCACTGACAAAGAGGAGAGAGTCTCTTCACTCTGCCTCGGTCAAATGAGTTGCTGTTCTTCCAGCCCTGGCATTCACTCCACAGGCAACACACATCCCAGGTGATTTCTTGGAAGTGCCAGCGTTTCCTTGTGGAACTCCTTTCACCTCAAACAAGCTCACGCCCTTCCTGTACAGCACACTGCAGGACACGTGCTGGGGCCAGTTTGTGCCTTGCAGCAATGTCTCAGCAGGAACAGGAGTTACCTGGATCATGCCGCTTTCCAAGAGACTCCTGAGCCAGACAGTTTTTAAAACTGTGTTTTGAAGAGCCAAGAGCATCTCCCCTGCATCGTGAGCAGCTTTTCCTATCGCCCCCATCCAAGCTGCTTTGCAGTGTGTGTGCACCCCATGAGTACTC
This sequence comes from Falcunculus frontatus, assembly GCA_013398115.1. Lineage (NCBI taxonomy): Eukaryota > Metazoa > Chordata > Aves > Passeriformes > Falcunculus > Falcunculus frontatus. The sequence continues at coordinate 28,552 of VZRV01001889.1, read as the reverse complement.
TCCTGGTTGGTCCAGCTGGATGACAAAATTGAAAAGCAGGGACCAGGCACAAAAATGTTGGGTCCCAAGTGCCAGGTGAGGGATGCTTCTGAGTCTAGAGTCTAGAACCAAAGTCTTCTCTTGGTATCACAGAGGATGAATTTTATGCAGGTCCCTGGGCCAGCTGAGGGGATTTACCAAAGGCCTCCCTAATTTTTCAGTTTCCCTGGAAATATATCCTTTCAACAGCTTGGGATCCTGCTGCTGTCTGCCAGCTCTGCTAAAGAAGCCTTTAGAGTGCTTAGTAGAACCACTTGAAGAAACCTGAACAGAAAACATCAGAGTAAGTGAATCATGGAAAACATTTGCCTGATGCATGGCTAAGATGGAGAATATTTTTTCCTGGACAGATGTGTATTTTGAAGAGGAAAAATAAACATTTTGGCTACTTTTCTATGATCCAGACTCTTCCTGTGTAGACTTACTTCAACTAGTGCCGTGTGTCTGGGCCCTGATCTTCTCTCTTTGCAGAAACTAAGCTGATTAGGCTTGAGTCTAGCATAAGCCACACACCTTCCTTGCCCTTTACCACCCTTCTTTATAAACTTTCTTTCTGATTTGTTTTGTTTTAATCATAGGAGGGATGACCAAGGATTTCAGACTGCAGACTCGTTTGAAAAAACTGCTAATGCTGCTGCTAAGGTTCTGTTCCAGATCTGTTAATTGTACTTTTCATATCTGCTTTTTCTCCCTGACTGTGCAAAAGAGTCTGCCCTTCTCATAGACAGAAAAAAAAAAAAAAAAATCAGCAAAGCTAAACTCAAGCCCAGCTAAATCCTTACGAGAAACAGCCTCACAAAGGGTGCTGGAACTCTCAGGCACTGGCCCAGGCTCTCTTCATGGTAGCATCCACCTTGATTTAACAGGCAGAGAGCTGGCAAAGTGGGGTTTTTTGTTTGTTTGAGCTTGGGAAATGGAAGAGAGGTGAGAAAACCATTCATACAGTCATTTTCATAAGAAAGATGAAACATTCGATGATCACTTCTCTTTATGATTGCCTAGTTAGACACAACTTTAATTTACAGAGAGGGATTTTTCTTTTTATTTACTTTTTTGCACCACCCAGCTTGTTCAGGGTGGAAAATCACTGTTTAGATTAACTTTGAAGGTAAATAAATGCTCACACTAAGAGAATACCCTCTTAGTTAGCTGTGCATGCCCTAGGGATCAGGCTTTTTTTCTGTGCCTTTCTCTGTAATTGAAGTCCAGTAGGAATCAGCCACTCGCAGTGGGGGCATTACCTTGTTTGTCTTGGCAGCCAGGGAGCAGATAGAAGGGACAGGCTTCCCATTCCCTGCCCCAGCACAGCCATCCCTGGATGCTAGCTGAGACCCTGCCATGGGCAGGGGATATTGCATCGGGTCAAAGGCACAACTGGCACAGCCTCCCTGCCCACAAACCCCAGCCCTGGAGGTGAGAAAAAACATTTTCTCTGTTTACATATATTGGGTGTTGTTTTGAAAAGCCTCTGCTTAAGCCAAACTAGTCACTTCTAAATTACCTGACAGACCTGTATGTATTAATTAATATCACCCCCTGCCCGTTTTGTGTGATTATTGACAGGCACAGCTGAAATTCCAGTGACGTGAGCAAATGGTGGCACCTAGAACTGCACTCAAGATGCCATTTTGGATTCTTGCTTCTGCAGCTAGTCAATGGCAGAAGTATTTTTAATACCTTAAAAGTTAATGAATTTATAACCAGTGAAGTCACCCCTTCTGTGCCATAGGATAAAATACTGTATCCATAGCCTCAGAAGCCTTTGAGCCTTGAGGAAAACAACACATTACTTGAAATGTGACTGACTAAAATCCACACTAAAACTTAGATGACTATTTTTAAGAAAGAAGTAGGGTGGGAATTAAAAGCAAGGGCATGCCACATCCAATTTTTTAATTTCTGGGCACAGTGTGGAGAACTTAATCCATTCAATTTCCTTTTACACAGTGTTCCATACTTTCCGTTAAGTGGTGTCCAACTCAATACTGCTTAACCCTTTATCTGAAGAATCGATACTTTGTTTACTTCAAGGAAAACTTGCCTAGTGCTTTAAGCAATATCCACAAGCTAAGCAAATTTTTGATACTCAAAGTCTCTTACAAGTGAGGTTTAATTTCCTCTCGCCAGCAATCAGGATCAGATTTCTGAAGAGACCCTAGGACTCCTGCATTAAGATTAGGCTGTGGTATTCTTTGCCAGAAAAGCATCAGCAAATTCTTGAGCTGTTTCTCCGAAGATGAATACTGGATCCAAACTAAGAAGCCTAAAAGTCAAGAGTTGTTCTGGATGAAGAAGTCACAAGGGAAAAAAGTATGATTTCTGTACCATGAAGGCCACTCTCTAGGAAGTTGCAGACAGGTTATGGTCATGGAAATACTTCCTAGTTTTTAACTTTATAAAGTTCCTTCAATGCAACTTTTAAATGTAAGCCGATAAAGTAATAATATTAATGCTAGTTTGTGTCAGAAAAAGAGCCTGTAGATCATGTCAGAAAATACTTCTGAGCACCAGATGCACAAATTGGTAGGACTGTGTTGTAACTGTGATGATTTAGGGGTAGAAGTGGGTCAGCGCTTGAAGGGAGAGTAACCATCTCTTAATTGAAACAACTGATACAGTTGGAAAAAACTGATGAGCTGGAGAAAAAGTAGTCTGCAAAGGTTTACTGGATTTTTTCATATATGAACTACTCTGATAGATGATTTGACTTCTCCGTACAAACCATATGTCAATTAAATAGACTAAGGAATTAGTTTCTGGACTGGTTTAGAAATTTTTCTTGGATTGCCCTGGAACAGTTATCCTGTTATCTAGGCTCTTTTTGTCATGACCGCCCTTCCTAAATGTAAATTACTCATTCATAAAGGTCACAGCAATGCCTTTAAACCAGACCAGTTTTGTTATCTGAATAAGACCTGTTGGAAGAGAAAACAGCTCTAGCAGTCACATTTTCCCTCGATCTGAATGATTGCTACATTTGTTCGTGCAACAGATGGCCAAGATAGGACTTGAAGAACTGAGTTAAAATAACAAATACGGCTTTATCATTAACTGAAAACTCACGGAAATCAAAAGCCTGTGTCGGTCACAGTGACATCTCTGTTTGGTGGCTTTCCAGGGGCAGCATCACTTTTATTTCCCTTTGCAACACAAAAAGCCCAACATGGGCAACACCCACACCAAGCATGCGATGGAGCTGCACAACTGAATGATGACATTGAAATGAGCTTTCCCTTTCCTGTGGACAGGTTCTCACCTAGATAATAACATATGCAAAGCTTTATCTGTCCACAGAATTTTCAATGACAGAGGCATGTCCTCTGCCCTGTCCCCACTCAGATACTGAATGAAAATGCAGCAGTGGGGACTGCATACCAATAATTGTGAACTTGTTGCTTCTGAGCTGCAATGGGTCGAACTGCTGGGTGAAACAAAAACAAATGTGTGTTCACTCAGCTGTTCTGTCAGTGCTCACCAAGAAAACTGTGCATTTTTTGCATATTTCAGTCACACCGATCTTGTAAATATCATTCAGCCTGTTGTCCATGACTACAGCTTATAGACCTTTCCTGTGAGCTCCTGTCTTTCCTTAGACCCCTGATGAACTGAACTGCTTGTCTCAAATGGTGCCTCTCAATATGCTGGAAAATCTCACTGTGTCTAATAACAGCCATTTCTGGATTAAACTGTTGTAAATAATTTTGGGGATAAAAATAATTTAGAAGGTTCCAAGGATAATCAGTGTTCAGTGATAGCACAGCTAAGTATTTTTACCAACAATTTAAAATAGGTAGTCAGTCAAAATATTGAATGAACACAAAGCCAAATATTTAATTTCAATAAATACATGTAGCAACTCATTTTCTACTGTTTTGCTTAGGCTTTTGTAAATGATATTAGGTAAAAATAATAGCAGTCAAAAATTTTTTTTTTTGGTTAAACATTCTAGGAATTTCACTTTTTTTGGTGTGTCACAATTCAGAATTAAATTAATTTTGCCTAGGGAGATTTCAGGCAATTCTGTATAATGCCACAAGGGTCTTTGTTTCTTATGTCCTCAATACCATGCACCTCATCACCTGACTGAGTGGTTTCATAGGACCTTCTCCTACAGTTTGTCACAACTGGACGTCTTGGTCCTTCCTCGGTTGCTGGTGTGTGAGCAGGCTGGGTTCTGTTAAAAGGGTGAGGTGGAGGGGGATTAAGGTAGAACCAAAGCTTGCTGCTCCTCCTTTCTGCAGAGATGTCTCACAAGGAGGGGAGATGGAGAAGGGAAGGAGTTGTATCCCATGTCCCTCACACTCCTCCTCAGCTTCCAGTGACCTGCAAAGTCAGCTCTGTGCAGGTCTTTGCATGTAAGAGAAGGAGATCGCCTTTTCAGGTAGCATATGCTGCTCAGGCAGATATGTATACCTTTTCCCTAAAGAAAGGAAAGGGAAAACAGATGACCTCAGCAGGGCCATCTTCTACAGCTACATGTCAGGACACCTATGTTACTGTCTGATTGTCTCTACCTAAAGGCAGTCTCACAGTGAAGTTTATGTGTTTAGGCCTTGATCACTTTGATGGAGCAAGAGTACGAATGATGCATTTGAGCTAATGGAGATATTAAAAGACACACATGCATACACCCAAAATCCTGCCAAGTGCATGACAAGCAATGGGTATATAAAAAAATCTTCTCTGACTTAGAGGTGAAATTTGGAAAAAAACCTGAAATGGAGAAGTACCCATTTCTTTTATCTAGCTTTATGTTAGTATGAGACATCTGGTAATATTTCTGAGACCTTGTCCCAGTATTAGTTCCACCAGAAATAACTGCTTCAGAGACAGTTGAGGAGCCCTTTTAGTACTGATGTCCTGGCTGATCTGGTTGTGTTTGGAAGTGATAACCACGAAATCCAGAAAGGCACATTTCCTTTTCCCTATGAGAATTTCTTTTTAAGATGGCAATTGTTGATGGATAGACACTGTTATTTGGACAAATGTAACCTAAGAAGAGCAGACTGAGAAAGTCCTTAACTGCTGAAAATGCACTAGGAACAGCTTTTCCATGTTGGTGGTTCCATTTACAAAAAACTCTTACCAAAGCCATCACAAAGCTTAAATAAGGGGTCCATAGGGGCCAGGCCGTTCTAAAGCTCACTTTATTTGTGTTGCATTTTTTCTCTGATCATGTGACTGTTGAAATCCATCTGCTATGCCTTGTCTTCCAGGCTACAAGCTTTTGCTGGAAAGTTTTGTCCCTCACAAGCTACAACAATAGGATCATGGGTACATCTTAAAGTCAATAAAGCTGAGGGATGCATTTCTGCAACATTCTCCTGCACACATTGTAAATCCTGGATCATAACAACACAGGTTTTGATAGGCTTTGAGAACTGTCATGCTGCAGATGTGTACGTAATACAGCTAAAATAACCATGTTGAGGAAGTTTCATTGGAAAAGTTAAAATGTTTGAAAACAGTTAGCCAGCCTAACCAAGCTAACATTATATTGGAAGCCTCCAACATATATTATAACTCTTAAATGTACTTAATTTTAACATTCATTGTGCTCTACCATGCACAGGTACAAAGAGCAGCTAAAGGAGTGAGAGTCCTGTACACCCCCTACCAATTCATTTTAGAGTGAAGCATGCTTTCGCTGCTCCTGGATTTATTTTCCCCTAAGGCAACGATAATGTTGACTGCAAGCTGCAGTGCTGGAGGTTATGGAAACACGTAGCCATAGTGTTTGCTTTCTCTTCCACATGGCTTGCTCTGCTAAGTCTGTCTCTTACAAAGATAACACCTTTGTTATAGGAACACGTGAATGGAACTCGCAAGTGACTTCACTCATGCTCAAGCAAGTGAGGGAGGGAGTCACAGGTGTCATTGTGCCCAAAGCTGAAGAAAATTCTTCCGGAAGTGAAAATCAGCATGTTCAGACAAGCAGAGCAAGGGTGATACTTCACTCCAGCAAGGATCTCTCCGTATCAGCAGATGCAAGTGAGGTAGTTTCAGCATGTGGGCGTCAAATGAAACCTAAAGTATACGGTGGACTTAGTGACTCTCCATTTGTTAGCTTTACAGACCTGAGTTTGCAAACAGTTTGGATAATTCTGTGACCCAAAAGAGAAGCCAGCTGTTTCCAGGCTTCACTTTCAATCACTTCTTCCTACTCTCTAAAAACAGGAAGAGGAAAAGAGTACATAAAAAAAAAATATAAAAGAAATTTAAAATCCCGCTTCCTGTCATAAGAGGCTCCAACTGACACTCTGTTTTGCTTGAAAAAAGTAGTGTCCTTGTTCCCTGGGGATCAGAGGACAAATGGCTACTGCCGAGCACGGAGAACTGTGTGCTGCAGGAGAGATTTATGATGGGATGTCCCAAAGATTCAAAGGGTTTCCCTTTCTCAGCTCTTCTCTGGAGCCTGCCCCACAAGGGCTATGAGGTAAAGCCCCTACTGATCTATCTAAGTGGGGGAACCGTCATCAGCTGTAATGGGGAATAAGGCTGCAGCAATCCAACATCCAAAAACGTACAAGTGGTTATAAAGAAAACACTCTGCAAGTAGCAACGTTTTTGTTTTCCTACTCTGGATCTCAAAACTCTTTCCAGGCTGTCCTCACCATGTATCTCACCATGAGAAAAGTAAAACCGTGTCTACCATGGCATGACTCCTGAGCTGAACTTTAGGCCAAATAATTTAAGAGCGCTGAACATAAAATGTAGAGCTGTCAGCGTCTTGTGGGCCTGATACCACCATAGGGCATATCAAAATTAAAGTAGAGAAAAGACTCAGCAGGCAGTATTTTGAAACAATATCTAAAAGGGTACCTTTAATTCGAGCATACTTTCTCTTTCATGTTCTTCTCCCCAGAAAAGCTGCACCTCAGTGGGTAGACCTCACCCCTTTTTTTTGCAATAGGAAGGAAGCTTCTTGCTGTATTAATCTGACTAAGAAACCATGGAACTAGGAATGTGTTTGAGCCATTCAGTGAGGATTTTCTGCTTGGAAATGCACAGAACAGAAATAAGGTCTGCTGTGGGACTGGGGCTGTGCTACCTAGATTTCCACCTAGCTTGTTTCTGAATGCTAAATCACCTTCAGCTGAAAAAGAATTGCATCTCAGGATGATTTATAATACTTTGGCTGTATTGCTACTGTAAGTACAATAGTGAACTCTCGAGGCAACCATTTATTCTGCTAAGATACCCATTCACATCACCCTGACAGCATATTGTAGCTTTACATTGGTTGCACATTATATTTACACCCTCTTCACACTCCTGCAACAGTGCAAAGAGAACTTACAGAAATTAGAACCTTCATTTTCTTCATACTGAGGGAATGTAATATCCATTATGAACTTCTTCTCCAGCTCAACGTTAACCACACAGAAAGCTGGTTTGCTTCTGGATGCACTTTTTAGTATTGTCTGAGGGACTCAGTGACTTTGGCCACATTTTTTGAAGTGGTTGTGATATAAAGGAGAATATGATTGCACTGTTCTTAAAAGGTGATTGTATATTTCCACCATTCAGCAGCTTGTTATAGGTGTGTCTTGTTCTTCTGCAGGTGCCAAATGCCACGCTACCACCGTACTCAGCCATTGACTGCATTCAGGCACTGAGGACCATCTGAACTTTGAAGGTCAGTCTCTGGTTGCCCCCTAGGCTTCAGTTTTCAAACTGATGTCTGTATGGACAATTAGGCTTGGGATCAGCATCCCCAAAAACATCTGAGATGTATGCAGGAAACCCTGACTATGAATATGATGTTTCAAGGCTTTTTCCCTTCGTAGCAAAGCTGGTCACCGACTTTCCAAGCTTCACAGGAGATAGGTGACAATGCTGTCCTCTCCGATGTTACGTCCACAGGAAGGTGGCGGAGTCACCATCCCTGGAGGTGCTCAGGAGGCATCTAAATCTGGTGCTGGGTGATGTGGTTTGGGGGTTTAGAGGCTACAGTGGTAGTGGTGGGTTGGTAGTTGGATTTGATGATCTTAAAGGTCTCTTCCGACCTTGATAATTCTATTGATTCTATGATTCTAAGCTGAAGGAACAGAAAGGCCTCTGGATGCTCTACCTGTCAGCCAAAATGAGAGTTCAATTTGATTCAAGTCATCTCTCCTCCAGCCTTTTTTCAGCTTCCCACCTTATGAACTCCTTGTCTTCCATTTGCTTTGACCGGCACACATTGACTGCAAAAGACCTGTTTTACCCGCATCAAAGGTGAAATTACCTAACTAAAAGGCTGCATTAGGCCTCAGAGCTCCCACAGCGACAAAAGAGACACTTGTCTGTTTCACATCATCAGGAAAGAAAGGGAAAATCATCAATCAGGCCGGATACTGGATTGGTCAATTGTCTGCTAAGTCATCTGTCCAGTAGATTATCCACTTGAAGTAGTCAAGCACTTTTGTAGAAAGAGGAATGCATGCAATTCCTTCTGATATCAAGCTGGTAGATAGTCACAAAAGCTTCAAGAGACTCTGAGTAAAACAATGCAGCCTTTTAAAATGTACCTTGAAAGAACAGCAAATCTATGGAGAACTGATTTTAAGTTTTTGTTCAAAAAGTAAAGGGAAGAAACACACTAGAGATTTGACAACTTTTAAAGAAAATATATCCAATTCAATTATGTCTTGTAACTTTGACATACTCAAAAAGGTGGTTGGTTTTCCTCCGGGTACTTGCAACCACCCCATGCAAAGTGGGTACGAATTCTCTACACAACTGGAGCAGTTTCAGTCACTGTGTAACTGGATTTCTTGTGAATCTATAAAACGTAGGTTATTTCTAAATGGACCAGGAATCTCCTTCATTCTGAGACACAACAGCACTGCTCCTGTAACTATATGAAGCCTTGAAGGCCGTTTGACACTACCTGTGTGGGTCAGCTGGGATATGTGGACTTTGAATCATGAACTCTGATGGTTTCATTTGCTGTAGGTTAAGGTGTAACCACGCTCTGCCTCCCACCCACCCCAAATAAAACTCTGAGAAATACACTGGGCTGTGGCATAGGCAGATGTGCATCTCTCACTCCACCATGGGAGTAGCATCTTCTGGCAGAGAAGCAGTGTAGACAGCTGGGAGCAGTTACAGTTTGATCTGCTGCAAATAAAGATGTCAGAGCTCATGGCTTGGAGTGCTGACTGCAACTTATAGTCAGACTTATTTATGATTCACCTTCAGGTTTTGTGCCTAATTCTTTTATGCCATGTTATTTGAGGGCCTAGAGCCCTACAGAGCAACTGGATTGAAAAAAAAAAAGGCAAAGAGCTCTTTATAGATATGATAATCAGGTATATTTATGATTGTAAGAAAGTCTGGAAGGTGCTATGGAGTCAGTTGTATTTCATTGTGTTTTAGCTCAGTACCTGCTCTAACTAACACTTTTACGTTGCTGGTCCATTATAACAGCAAATATTAGCAGAAGGGCAAAGAAAAAAATCAATATTGTATTTTCAAGAAATCAAATCAGTCTTCGAGCTTAGAGAAGTTATTTTCTTAAATAAAAGGACACCAAATAGAATTTGGGCAGAAGTCACAGCAGACCACTGATGAGTCACACTGCCTAAAGATGGTTGTGTACTGAAGCTAAATAGACAGCAATATATCAGGCTTTTAGCTTCCCATAGGGTGGGAACAATGAGTTCAACCCAAGGGCTCAGCAGCCCTCCTCAGTCTGTGGGATGCCTGTTGGCTGGCAGGCCAGGTAACCTGGGAGTATTTCACTGCACAGTTGCTGTGGGCAGATTGTATATGCACCTGCAGGAGGTGGATGGCAGAGGTGGCTGATTCAGTGGTGTATGGGGTCTGTCCTCTGTCAGGGAAGAAGAGGATCTCTCAATCCATGTGGAAGCTGGCTGCCTTTGCCACCAAGGCTGGAACCCATGGGGACTTGGATTCATAGAGAAGGCAAGGGAGAGCTAGCTGTGGGGAAACATCAGCTTCTTTTACACCATGTATGAAGAAAACATTCGTTCTATTTGGTTCTTGTTGACAATGGAGAGACACCATTTTCCATGATGTTTTGAGTCCTGAAGCCATGGAAGCAGCTATATATGGATACCTAGAAAAAAGCTATTGACATAAAAGACAAAAGCTAGTTTGAGGCTACAATTTAGTAAATTTTAGGGGGTGGATGATTGCCGGTAGCTAAGTTGTTTCTGGATCTTCCACTCCTTTGTTTTCTGGCTGTATTTTGCTTTTGTTTTATATTACTCTAAATTAAAGTGTGGGTAATACTGCCTGGCTTCCGTTGAAGTGGGTATTTTGCCTGGTGGCAGTGAAAACTTTGCATTTATTGTCTTTCAGAGTTTTGAATTTCCCAGTCCTGACCTCTGAGAATTACACCAAAAATACACACTTCTTTTTCAAAGTTAGCATTAACTAGTCATTAAAAATCACCAAGAAATCAAATACAAAGGTTGAAGGTGGATAGGGGCGAGGATCAAAATCACCACCATTTCAGTCCAGGAGATGGCCAAAACCTGCAGGTACAGCTCTGTGCAGGCTCTTTGCGAGTGGGTCCTGATGCATACTAATTCTTCTTACTAGCCCTCCTGCAGACACATTCATATAACCTCTACAGGAATCTGTGCTCTGCCAGCTACCCTGTGAACTCCATGCTTGCTCAGTGTCTTGTAGACTCTGTTAAATCTCCTGAGCAAAACTTCTCATGCGATGAGCAGTTATCAGTATTATGAGGAAGGGAGCCTGCCTGAGTCAGGAATGGGGAAAGCTCTTACTGCAGATCTCCTGGGACACCTAGCTGCCCCATGAGAAGAAAAGCATACCACAGTCCCCAAAATATTTGTTTCAAAATATTTATAAAAGGACTCAGAAAGTCAGAATAAATGAAGTTGAAATAATAGAAGGCTCTCCCCTGTTTCAACAGAATTTTAATTTAATTTATCCTTTCTTAGCTGTCATATTATAGATTACTTTTGTCTTGGTTCTCTTTCAACATTTTTAATGTGTCAATTCTGCTTGCCCATTTTCCAGTTAGGATCTTGAAGGCCAGGTGCAGGCGAGTCATTGAAGCCAGTGTGATGGTGCAGGTACCATGCCTTAGAGCTACACAGAGATTCTGGCACTGTCTTGAGCTAAGCCAGATGCTGACGTTATGATCCCCAAGGTGCTTAACACCACCTCAAGGAAAATCATTCGGACTGGTTTACACATGTAAACTAAGTGCCTTGGGTTTTCATTATGCCAGCTATTTTTGCCTACAGCATATCAGGGAACCTCTCTGCCAGCAGCACTGTGGGAGTAGCAGCTTCCATTGGGGTGGTGCTGGCACCTTCACCTGAACAGCTGACTCAAAAGAGTGCCCGAACAAAGCCACTGAGGGCATTTCTGATCGGAAGTGTAATGTGTGGATTCACAAGTCAGGCACTTAGTTTAAGAAGATAACTATCTCTGAGGATCTAAGCCTAAAACCTCATGTAGGGTAAGGCACTATTTAATTCCATTCTTAAACTGAAAAAAATACTTCTCATATACGTTCACACATAGATAGTCAAAAGCACTTCAAACCGAGAAATAGATTTCTTTGAGGATAACCATCTCAAGGTCTTGGCCTGTGCCTAGGTTCTGTTCCTATCTTCACACTGCATAGATAGCAGTTCCCATGTCTATATACTCTACAGTATTGTGTATCTAAAAACTTAGCATTTAGGCTTATCTTCATGCTATGAAAGATGTGACTGATTTGTCTGCCTTTTGTTCTGTTTACTTCCCAGGGATGTCTTTTGTTTCCCTTTGATTCCCTTTAGGTTGCTTAGATGTTTCAGAGAAACAGTGCAGAAAAAAGGCAAAGGAAGTTTGACAAGATTTATCCTACCAAGACAGATCACCAACTGATATAAATTGATTTCTTAAGGCTTGGCCCAAGGGAGCAGTATCTCCAGGGTATCTCCAGGGGTGGAAGCCAATCAAGCTGTGTTGGGTGACTCCTGTGGGGCCAAGTGTGGCTGCCACACACCTGCAGTAAGACCATTCTGTACCATTTACCATGCCTTGTGCTGGTTCTTACAGGTAATGTGTCTTTGTCTTTCCTTTTTAATGTCCCTTTATCATTCTGTTACCATCATTCCTCAGAAACAATGTAACCTTCTAACTCCTGCATATGTGGACCCAATCAGGATATAAAAAGGATCCATTTACCACCTAGTTTTAGGAAGCAAATACTTTTACATTGATAGGGCTTAAATTAACCAGTATTTTTACAGTCTTAATCACATAATAAATTTCCCTCTAACTTGATTTTCTCTGTCACTCCAGACCTTTGCCTGAGCAGTCTTTTGAATATATTCTGCCCTTCAATATGGAGTTGACATAGCTCCTATTTTCCCTAAATGAACCCTGGTTTAGAGTGAATTCAGTCTTTTGTTGTTGGTTTTTAGCTTCTAATAAAACCTTTTCAAAATATTCATCTTCAAATCTGGATGACATAGAAAACAGTGCCTCAATAACACCATTTACCCGAATCCTTCCAATTTTCAATTTACATCTCTTTTATTTAGAAGAACAGTCCAAGACTCGTGGTGAAAACTACTTGTTTATTACAAATGAGTGAATAATTTACAATAAATAAATTATTGTATGAGTTTCAGTAATTCTGAACAGAATGGCCACTGGCATAAAATAATTTCTGCAAATGCAATTTATATTTTAAATATGTTTGACTATTCATGGCTGTTTGACCAATGGGTAGTTTTATATTTCTGATGAACTCCATAAATATGATTAACCTGGACAGAGACTGAGGTGTGATGGGAACATAAGCTGTTCTTAATGGATTCAGCAAAGTACTTGCAGACATACATTCTTACTTCCAAGAACTTGCATTAGTTTCTTAGAAATCAAGAAGAGTTAGGAAGTGTTAAACATCTTCCTGAATCAAGACCCAGGTGTCCAAGTATGAACCTGTATTCTGAAGTGGGGTTTGTTAGGTTTTAGCACTTGTCCGTGGTGCATGCTAAAGGCTAAGAAACTGAAGTCCATATTATGAGGAATCCTACATGCAGTATACACTTGGAGAAAAACTGTGCTGAGTCATTCCTTATTATTGAGGCAAGACTGCAGAGTAATTACATTACAGAAATCCACCAGAATCACAGAATCACGGAATGGCTGGGGTTGGAAGGGATCTCTGTGGATGTCTAGTCTAATCCCCTTGCTAGAGCCAGTTCATCTAAAGCAGATTGCCCAGGGTCATATCCAGGTGGATTTTGAACATATCCAGAGAAGGAGACTCAAATTCTCCAAGCAGTCTGTTCCAGTGCTCTGTCACTCTCAAAATAAAGAATCTTTTCCTCATCTTCATATAGAACTCCTTGTGTTTCGGTTTGTGCCCACTGGCCCTTGCCCTGCTGCTGAGCACCACTAAAATGAGCCTGGCTCCATCCTCTGACACCCTCCCNAAAATGAGCCTGGCTCCATCCTCTGACCCCCTCCCTTCAGATACTTGTAGGCATCGGTAAGGTCCCATCTCAGACATCTCTTCTTGAGGCTGAACAGGCCCAGCTCCCTCAGCCCTTCCTCATAAGAGAGGTGCTCCAGTCTCAATCACCTTCATAGTCCTCCTCTGGACTCACTCTAGGTCCCTGTCTCTCTTGTCCCGCGGAGCCCAGACCTGGACACAGCACTCCAGATGTGCCTCACCAGGACTGAGTAGAGGGACAGGATCACCTCCCTCAACCTGCTGGCAATGCTCTTCCTATTCCCCAGGATCTCATAGGCCTTCTTGGCCACAAGGCACTGCTGGCTCATGGACAGCTTGTTGTCCACCAGAACCCCCAGCTCCTTCTCCACAGAGCTGCTTTCCGGCAGCTCAGCCCCCTGCCTGTGCTGGTGCCTGGGGTTGTTCCTCCCCAGGCATGGGGATCTGCACTTGTCGCTCTTGACTTTAATCGGGTTCTTCCCACTCTGCTTTCTCCATAAGTTCAAACTGACCAACCTCATACATGCTCCATGAGCTTCTGCCTCAATGTCTGACTCTATTCCAAAATATTTTGCATTATATATTTTTTAGAAATCTTCCAGGTGTTCTACTTTCTTGCTGTGACCCATAGTCTAAAACACACTCAGATCCTCTTTACTCTTTCCTGCCCTTGGCATGGGCTCACCTGTAGCTTTAGTGAAGTGCTGTTGATAATCATTTGTTTTTACAGGCTCTATTTGCAAGAGAATGAAGAGATCTCACAGGCAAAGTCTCCTCATGAAGAGCTTGAGACCGCTGCCATAACTCATTCACAAAAGTCGTCCCACCAGCTTACCACTGTACTCTGATAAAGAGAGCACTGTTGAAAGTGTGGAAATTCCACAAATGATTTCTCTCAGAGCTTGGCTGCTGTGCATATCAGGGTGGTAGTGTGGATGCACACGTGTGTGTGTGTGTGTGTGTGTGTGAGGGTGTATGAAAACACATATATACATATATATAAAAAATATATATAATAGGACATAATATATAATATATAATATGTAATATATAATATATAATACATATTATACATAAATATATAATATATAATATGTAATATATAATATATAATACATATTATACATATAATATATATAATATATATAATATTAGTCTTTGTACTTTTTTATGTACTTACACAGATATACTTGTATATAGATGTAAATTCATACATGTCTGTTTAAAAGTACAAATGTATAAACTAGAATGTGTTTTTCCTCAAGAGAACTTGATATATAAATGCCTGGTAGATTTTTTTATTATTGTTAACTTTGAAAGAAAGAAAGGGAAATAATAGCAGGATTAATGATTCCACATTATTTCAACAGAGAATTTGAATTAGCAAACAATAAACTATCTTTCCCTTCAGGAAGGATCAAAGGCCATTAGACACATATAACTCTCCTGTATACCAGAGATAATTAAGTTGGTCTTTTGCTGTATAAAGAGGCATACTGTAATCCTGCTAACTGAGCCTCTCAGTCTGTAATTAATTGTCTTTTTCTTGCAAACATATTGCTATGGGCCTGGCTATGATCTCAGCGGTGTCTCCAGGTCAGCATGAGTGGTCTGTGTTCTAGGTAGATGTTAGCTGTGTGTTTATGACTGATTGTTTATAACTGCACTGACAGTTCTTCCTCATCAGCTCATCAGCTAAAGTAAGCTTGGCAACTCAAATAACCCCCCACATTTACAGCAGCTAGAAAATACTCCGTTACTACTAAAGCCCCTTATCCAGGCTGGAGACAGAGTTGAAAAGTAAAATCTGACTGCTCAGTCTAAATATTGGCCCAGGTAGCATGGTTTTGAAGGGCTACTCCTACATTAAAATAATTTAGAAAACTAGAAAAGCATCCATATGATAGAGATTAAACTGTATTTTCTATCCAAGATAGTCCCCAGCAAGCTCTGGGTTATCCAGAAGACTCTCATTGACAGGGTCTTTAAATAAGAATAATTCCTCCAGGAACTTGGCAGGGGTCGTATCTATTTCAAATCCTTTGTATTAAAGGCATCTTCCTTCTCCACTTCATCAACATTTTCCTCATTTCACAACATGGACTATATTTTCCTACATGCTGCTTCAGTAACAGAGCACTTGCAATACTGAGGAGGTTTAATGGGTTGGGTGCTGGTCAAAAGCTTGGGAATTAGCTCTCTAAAATGTGCATGAGGCACAGGGACAAAGGAAGAACAAACCCAGTGAAGACTGCAGACTCTTCAGTAGTGCAATCCAGAAAGACCTTTGCTGACAACAAACCACCAGCTGGTAAGGACTGACTTCAGGGCAGCATGAAAGAGGCTACACCCACCTGCACATGAAAGTCACACAAAATTACATGGTCTCTTTTGAGTGGCACATGCAGAAAAAGACAGGCATCAGATCCAGCTGTGGAGAAGACAAGGTTAAAGAGCAAAACCAGTGACATGGGATAAGGATGCTTGCCTTCTCCTTCATGTTTGGTCTTTTTTATTTAAATTAAAGATATTTTAAACAGACATATAATTTGTTGGCAGTTCAGTGCTCTATAGAGTTTACCATGGTCAGACAGCCTTCTTGGTACCATCCTAACAAAAAAAGCAATCAGATCAGGATGTTAATAAGTGAGAGAGAGCTCTCAGGTGAAGATGGTTATCTTGTTTACATCTGTCCTTGTGTTCCTCTTGCTAATGAACACTGATGTCAGCCTGAAATGCACTCTTGGAACACTCAGCTTTACAAAATAACAGAAAATATTTTTATTATTTTTCTCTTCAGGCTGTCATAGTCACAAGTTAGGTATTTTTCCTTTTCCAAGATGAAAACTCCTTCTCAGGTAACATCAGGCTACAGTGAACTGCTGCTGAGCGGAGACTGACCAGACCTGCGAAGATCCCTTTCACCAAGGTGAGGGACTTTGTCTTTCTAACGTCCTTCCCCACCTGTTTTGGCAGCAAAGCTTGGTTTCTTACTTGCCAACATCACATGTTTACAAATCCTAAGTCAGGGCGCCAAACCTCACAGGATGTTTAAAATACCTCAGAACACTGACTGGAACCAAGGTCTTTGCTGTCCCACACCAACACGGTATAATCTGGTTAGAGAGCTATACTTAATTCCTAGTTTTGGCTGCAGGGTTAAACAGGATAGAAAATAACCTCAAACCAGAACACATTGCTAGTCTCTTGGAGAACCTCTTGATGGTGGTAAAGGTTGTTTTGACCCCTGTCATGTAGAGGAAGAATTTGAGCTATAGGGTCCAAGGTCTCCAACATGGAAGGCAGCTGCCAGACCAGGTCTCTTGGCAGCTGTGTCGGAGGTGGCATGTCCAGTTCACAGCCTCGAGGAGAATAGCACCCAGCTCTACCTAGCTTTTAGCCAGTGGCTTCTCCAGTGGAAATGTTTTATCACTCACCATAAAAACTGACATCTTCACCTACTGCTATGCATCCTGGATCTAGGGCTTCATTGGAAGACATTTAAATCCACATCTTAATATTTCTAATAAAAAAAGGGGGGTGGAGAGGGTGGGGGGAAGAGGGTGGAGGGATGCTGGTGGGATTGCACTGGTATTTTACATGGAAAACTCTGAATTAGCACACAGCGATAAGGAAGAATCCAGATGTTGCCTTCCAGCTTCTAATACACCTCATTTCTGGAGTTACCATAAATGTTTTAGACTGGTGTCACAACACAATGTCAACAGAAATGTTTTAAATGACAAACCACGCCTGCAAAATGACCACGTTTCTCTGAATTTTAAGGCAAACACTTTATCTCAGTTAAACCCTTAGCAGCCCTGTGGTTTTGCCCATCTCCTCAGGAACATTCAAAGCACTCTTCTTCTTATAAACAGTTTAAAAACGTAATGGTAAACATACAGGCCTAAAGCTAAACTACCATTCCTTACACTTGTGTTGGTTATTTGCAACAATACCAGAAATGTTTACCAATCCACCAGTACAGTTTACACTGAAATCCCCCACTCATTTACCTCTTGTGCCATGATTAACTGTTGGCCTAAACCGAGGAAGAGAGAGACAAGGATATGGCTTGTACACCGAGATCTTCTGCTGACTAAACTGCAGTTTTCAAATGTGATTCAAAAAGTCAGTTCTAGACTCCATGTTGTAGATTTCTTCTGCTTTTTTCAGTACTTTGCAGCGCTTTTACTAAGCGTCTCTAGAGCTGCTAAAGCTCAGAAAAGACAGTGGTAGTAGAGACTTTATGTGTGATAGCTCTTTCTGGACAGGTAAAGGAGGTGAGATGCTGGACAGCAGCTTTCAAAAAGTGCGCTGTGTTACTTTCTAGAGTCTTCTCCCTGTTGCTGTTTACTGTGTGCTTCTGGGACTAAGTTGAAGTCCATTATGCGTCTGAACAGCTCATGTCAAGACACATGCCAAAGGACATAATGGGATGTAAGCCCTGGAGATCATGGAAAGATGCTATACCAACCAAAGAGCACTGTCTATGCAAGATTGCGCTTTCCTCTCAAAGATGATTGCAGGTCTACGACTTTACAAATCATGTTTTCCAGCGCTAAGTAGCAAATACAGGTGGAGTATAAAGCAAGATTCAGTTTAGGTTATAATTAATTTTCACCAAATAGCAAGGGCAACAGATAACCACATCATTATTTAAGACAAAACTGCCACTGTTATCAACAGCAGGGCAGTCCTGCAAAAAACATAATAGGAAATCAATGAGAGCTGGGAAAAAAAAATAGCCTCAACTGCAGAGGAGAAGCACACAAGTTTCTAATTTTAATTTAAACCCTCTGTCTAGTTTTTCAGTAGCCTTAGAAAAAAAGAATGGGGCTTGCTGTAGACCCTAGAGACCAAGAGTATGGAGATATTTCACAGCAGGTTCAGAGCCTTCTAGGTTTTGCTTTGATTCCTTGAAACAAAACATGAAACAAAGAAATTCTTCCTGCAGTTGATTCAGATAAAGAACTATCTCTGAAAGCCTACCATATAACACCATTTTCACAGAGTTGCTACTTTCAGATGATGAGTGTTAACTGGAACAAGAAATACGGATTTCAGAGGGAATCTGGTCAGGTGTGTAGCCTCATAGAGATCTGGTTGTACTTTCATAAGAAAAGCACTATAATCTCAGTTAAATGACACAAAGCATTGCATACATGTCATCAGCAGAAAGACTTGTCTATCATGGATCTACTGGGGTTGGCAATGGACTCTAGAGCCATCTTTTGGCAATTTCCCCATAGTTTATATTATTTTAGTTGCTACAACTCAAAGTTGAAACTTAAGTTTACTAGCTGATACCTTTGTTAGATACAGGAGTAGTTCCTAAGCTTCTATTTGATGGATGTGTAAAAATGGAAATAGCAGTATGGACTCACCCATGAAAAAAGGCCACTTCCTAATGACTAATAAGCAGTATTTTGGAATATTTCGGGCTTACCTTCCCAAAAGTGATTTTCTTTATTTTAGGTTTGCAGACTGTGATTGTGAACAGTGCACACAACAGACATGGAAATCAAGACATATTTCTTTATGCCTTGAACAGAAGCCAGATTACAAAATCTCCTATTTAAAAATAAAGCAAAAAAGGAAACGTCTTTCCATTTTCCAAGTATCTACAATTAGCCTAGCTTGTATTTTCCGGGAGCTTTTGGGTTTTTTTTTGGTTTTCAAATATATCTTTTTTTCCAGAACCCACACACAGGAGTTCCACAATCTCGTCACTGCCATTTTAAGGCCATTATCACCTCTTTCCAAAATGCCTCTGTCCTAGAGCACTCCCAAAGCATATCCTGGAGAGTTCATTTCCTCACGTGTCACACATATATTTTTGTCCTTCTGAAAATGGGTTTTGAGCTTTAAACTAGATTTCTGACAAAAACCAGGTGACCTTCATTCTATTTTCTCCTATTTTATAGTCTCTTTGCTTACCTGAAAGAGCCTAGCTCATTCTTTCTCCAATTTACTTTATTGCTGCTCTATTACTTTATATGTACTTTATTATATACTTACTATGTGTTTCATAAAGTCCCCTTAGAAGATTAGAAATGCAAGAGTGCTGGAGAAACTTTGCTTTGCCTTTAGCAGGGCTCCCATCTTTGGAAGCAGTGCTGCTGCTGATACAGAGCTGTGTAATGGGGATCTAAGGAGAGGGTAGAGTTAAACACAGGCATCTCCTGGGGGAAAATCATGGTAGGATTAATCAGTTCCTCTGCTCAGGCTCCACTTCTTTGGGGGAAGCATTCTAGAGGCAAGCTGGCCTTTGTAAAATGGACACAGATACATCCAGTGATTCACACAAAAATAGTTGTCAGCTACATAAGTAAGAGAAAATATAACATTTAAGAGACCTAGCAAATATCTCAGATAAAACATTCATTATTAAATTACGTAGTGTATGGTCATTATGGAAACAACCACAGCCTATACTCCTGACATGTGAATAAGGCAGAGTCAAGATTTAGGCTAAGGAACTTCTGTAACATGTAACAAGCTGTTAGGATGAAAGACACACCAATCTGAGACAGGGAAAGTAGAATAAGAAGAAAGAGACTTTAACTGTGTTTTCAGAGGCATCCACTTTAAAGTACTGCACTACCTGAGTACAGCACATATTTTGTGGTTGTCCGTGCTGCTATATGAGATAGGTGACCATTGCTTATGGGGGATTACAATCAAGAATGAAATATATTTTAGGGTACCAACATGCTTGTAAGTCATCTCACCTGCATCCTGGTCCATGTGAAGCCTGGTCACTGCACATGCACACATGTCAGAACAAAACCAAACCAAACAAAAACCAAACCAAACCAAAATTATTTAATCTAAACTTGCATTTAATTTGCACATTACTGACCACATTAAAAGTGGTCCAAGCCCATGCAGACAGTTATGGGTCATTGGGAATTACATAAACTAAAAAAGAGACAGGATGCTTCTTGTTTTAATGTTGTCATTAAAACAACTCAGGTAGTCTTCACATTAAAAACTATTAATGCTCACAGAGACAAAACAGTTATCTGTAGTAAGACCTTAAGGAAGACAACGGTTTTGACAGTAAAATTTGGTTTTGGTCAGGTCCCTGATCATAAAATCCTCAGTGATTAGGATAGGGTTCTGAAAGCGTGTACATCAGCAGTGTCATGGAAGGAGTAAACCAGCATTTAGCTTGGATTTTACCCATTGTAGATAAGCATCGGGCAGTATGAGCAGGGGGCCAACCCAGACAAGTCTGTCTGAGGTACTGGCATAGGTCTGAGTCTCATTGTACTCTCACTTTTTCTCAAGCTAGGAGCGTATTCCTCCTTTTGCAGAAAGGGGAAGCTGCTGCATCCATTTCTCAGGAGAAACTTCTCAACTATGGAGCAGTTTCAAAGCAACCTCTCTTCCCATTTCTGTCCTCTTCATTTCTTCATGAGAGGATCTGTGTAGTTCCCCAGTGAGTGCTGACTTCTGAACTTCTTCTCATGCTTTTTTCATGTTCCAGTCTTATTTGTTGTATTCATCATGCATGTGGTTTATTTGTATAAAGCAACAAAGAAAGTTATCCTTACTGCATGAAAATACACAGAGCTATGTCCTGATACAGGTATAGCTCATAGATGTATTGAAATAAACCCGGAATATCTGTATTCCCAGCCAGCTGATCTTTAAGGAAAAATTACCCTAGTCCAGCTCGTCCATCTGGGTCTACATTCCTTTGTAAAGTCTGTATAATAATGACACAAACATTCTATTGCAAGCTTTCTTATAATATTGTCTGGGGAGTGCTGCTGGCCCATAAAATGTTTTTCAGTCTTTTTTTCCCATGCCTACTACTTTCTGCTGGCAAATTTCTTAGAGGACATCTAAAAGAGGTTGGGGACTTCTTAAACATCAAAAATCCCTAGAAGAAAGTCACAGTTTTGCCAGGGAGAATCCCTGGCAAATCTCTCCTCAAACTAAAACAGAACAAGCAGCCTCCACGCCAGCATAATCTTCCCAGGAAAGAGACACTACAGGTCTTCCAGAAAGCTCCATGGCCCAGGCTAGTCCCAGCGTATCGCAGAGTATAATGTTCTCTGAGACATCCTGAGAAGAAAAGAAACCCCACAGAGACTCAAGTGATACCTCCAGTCGGTGTCTTAATTTACATTCTCATTAGGAGATAGCCTGATAATTGAGTTTTGCTAGAAATTTTCAATGTAAATCAGAAACAACATCCTGATGCACAGTTTAGTGTTTGATGCACATTAAGTTATTCATATGGTGGAAGTGATGAATTCTCACGGCACAGAATGTGCCTGAAAAAGCTGGTACTGGAAAGGGGAGGTGGTGGGAACTGGGAAGAATAGTTATGAGAAGGTCACTTCATATGAGGTTGCAGTAAGTTCACATGCAGTTTGCTCTTTTACCTGAACTCAAGCAGGGACAAAACCACTTGATAACTCTTTAGTTGTATTTATCTGTAAGAAATAACATCTTCTGTTTCTGCACTACTGTAGCACTTGCAAGAACTAGCAAACTTAGCTAAGCAGTGCACAGATACTTTGCAGAAATACAATGCCTGCCTAGAGGTGCTTCTAACCACAGTGGATTTCTGTTTACTTTGTGACTGAACCTGTTTACCTCAACATTTTTTTCACCTTATGACATAGAAGAACATGTTTTCAGTGAACCACAAAGGGACTTAGGATTTTGGGATCTAGCTGATTATTATTTCTCATTACTGCTCTCCTGTATTTTATGGTATATGAGAGTAGCAAGAGAGACATCTTGCTGCAGGAAGCAGTACAGTGATCTAACAGGTAATGATATCCCAGGGTTAAGAAGTAAAGAATTTCACCTTTTCCAGAGTTTTTGAGGAAGAGGTAAACTTGATTTTGAACCAAGAGATGAATTAAAGTCCTTAGCGAAAACTAAACTCTACCTTTGCTCCAATTACAAAATTTAAACATTTGAAGCAAATTGTACCAAGAGTGTGTTGTTAGCTGGGGATTTGCGTGAATGGGTGTTTTCTTAGTGCAGCACTACCCATACCTCACGGATGGCTGTGGGGAAAGCTATCACGAAGAACAGAAATGAAACTGGGCCCGTACGACAAAGTCACTGCAGTGACTTCCTTGAAATAATTAACGGTTAGGAGGAGGCTGCCTGCTGTTCCACATGTGAAACAACAACAGATGGGCAGTGTTATATTTCTCTGATAATAAAATGACCTAATGCTCTATTTAGAAAACTAGAAATACTTCTCCCTGACTGTTTACGGATTTTAGAAATATCATGATAAGCAAACCCAGAGTTCAAAGCAGTGATATAAAGGACAAGTGGATAAATAATGACCCAAGTTTGTTACGAAACATAGTGGAACTGTTGTATAGTTAATATAAACACAGATGACCTTTATTTTTGCTCATTTTTCTTCCCTGGAACAGGAAACAGAAGATAATCTTTGTCAGGCAGTAGAATCTTCCACTTTGCTCCTACTTTGGAACTGTGGGGCAGATTAACATGCTGTGTTTAGGAGTATGACAGTGCTACTTTCTTTTCCAAGCACATGCTGAAAAAATGATATAAGTTTGAGGAGACAGATGTAGATGCGGCTTTGGGTAATCCAAGGACCGCACTCACTACAGCAAAATACACAGTGTTGCTCAAAAGGGGGGCCTAAAACTATAACCACTGTGGCCAATTCACACTTATGGAGTCTGTGTATAAAATACTCAAGGAAAGCAAATGGGTTTTCTACAGCAGGAATTATTTATATTTCTTGGCATGAAGGAATTTGAAGTTATTCTATTTGTGAAGGTTAAGACTGATATCAGGCAATCTGTTTCTAAAGAGATTGTATTGCCCTTCTGCTTTTGCTCTTGGTCTCTTCCTTTTGTTGACAACAAGGGACAAGTAAAATAATGTGACAGAACCAGCCCTAAAAAATTATTTTGGGAGACTGTAAGTTCTAACTTTTAAGGCAGATCAGCTCCCTGATCTGTCTGGTCATATGTGCATATGCACTGGAGTTGGTATGAGATGCCAAAAAACAGCTGGGGACAGGGAGGTAAGGGTGAGGAACACAGGACCTTCTCCTTATTTTCTACACAGACCTTTACTGCCTGAAAGAAATTGTGAAATTGAGATAAATGACTAATTTATTTGCACTACTACGAAGGTGAGGCCTCAGCCAAAAATCAGGTTTAAATAATGCTGGGAGCTGCTTAAACCCAAAGCATGCCTCAATCTGTATTCTGAAATTCTGGCAAAAACCCACCAGAAGGTACACATGATTAGCTCCATTTTCAGATGGAAGACAGTAGCTGGGAGATCTGTATTGCTTCATAAATATCTTTTGAAATTCTTGATTATAGGTATCGAAGTAAACTATCAGAGACCCAGTACATAATCCAATTTTCCACCAAATGAGTCCATTGTTTTAATATTAATTTTACTCAGCAAGGTGTAAAGGAGAAACATTGTCATCTGGTAGGACTTTTTCTCAAGCTCGCATTGAACCAGTGCAGCTCGTCCTCCAGGTTTGAAACCCTCCAACACAAGGGCATAATAAGACATTTTACTTCCTAAAATGGCAGGACTATGCATTAGGCAGGGAAATCCCCTTTTGGGTGCCCTTCAGAAATCCTAAAGCACAATGAAACAGAGACAATGGACTTGCTGTACCACTCCCATACAGACCTCCCACCACTTCCTCTCTCCCACCAGGCAGGCCGGCAAGGGTAAAACAATCCTGCCCTTTCTAGAGATGACAGATATCTTGGAGAGGCTTACAATGCCTGAGAAAAAGTGGACAAGAAGGCAACATACAGTCAGTGGGTGGAAGGTAGATCTGTGTGTGGGACTGGAAATTACAGCCCAAAGAAAGACACTTTTCTATACACCTAGAATCAGCAGCTGTCATCTGTGGTGATGACAGCTTCCTTGGGTGGCAGTTCAGTCAAGCAGATGTCTACATTGTTTGTGGAGGTCTAGTGAACTTGGCTGTCAGGGTTATATTACCTGCATCTAATTTGAAATGGCATATTTTTGACCCACTGGGGCCAGATGCAATGCACTGCATGCCCATCTCAGCTCTGACCAGGAGTGAAAGCAGTGCTGCCCCTGGGGGTGGTAGCCTTTCCCATAAGTAGGAGGAAGTGGATCCAGAAAGTGCAGTTATAGCCTTTGTCCTGATAGAAGCAACATTGTGTTGGTATCTCCTACTACATGTGCTGCACCAAGGTCTCTTTTGTGCCCCTGGCTGAATAGAGCTGTTTTCATGTTTGCCTGTGTGTATAATAAAGCTGCTTTGGCAAGTTAATTCAACTTTTATGAAAAAACCCCACTGAGTTGTGAGAAAGTTAATACTGCCTCACTCCTGTCACCATTAAAATAATTTAGACTATCTGCATAGGATACCAATGAATCCCTACTGGAACAGGACAGAGTGTTGACATAAGAAGGATAGGTCCAACAGAACAGGAATCTTCTAAGACATGAAGAGGATGCTGCTTTAAAGTGGAGGAAGCACTTTAAAATGAGAATTCTTTGAGTAACAGCATGTACCAGTTTCCTGGGTTATATGTTAGCAAATTTCCAGAAAAATAAACACGAACAGCTCAGAGATAAATAAGTTCTTGATGCAATGGAAAACAAATCCTCATCGTTTGACTGTGTTTGCCACAGTGACGTGTGGCCTCAGATTCATACCAAACAACCACAGTTTCTTCCAGGACAGCAAAACCTCCCAAACGAGTAATTCTGCCAGTAAAGTTTTGGCCTTTCACAGGCTGAAAGTGTCTTTCTCTTAACATTTTCAGTTTCACTAGGTAATGGGAGAAGCACAGAAATTATAACAAAAAATCACAGCTGAATCTACTTGAAAAAATATTTTTTATATATCTGAGAATGTCCAGTTCCCATTTGTTTGGTTAAAACCAAAGTGTTCAGATTCATTCTCTGTATCTGGCAAAACAAGTAGAAAGTACCATTTTTCTACATTTTCAAAGAACATGCCTCAGCGTGGTGATGGAGCTGTTTCAAAAATGTGTGTGTTTTATTTTGGTGGTGGAATAGGGATCAAAATCCTTAGAAAGCATAGTATTAGAGTTAAAAAATCAAAAACTGAGTCAGCTACTCCCTTGCCCTTCACCCCTCCTGTTTTGAAATTAGCTTGAGAAATCACAAACCTACAAAATACTGTTCAGATTTTTGTAATGGCTTTCAGTTTTTTTACCAGATTGTATTTTAAATATCTTCTCCCAAATCACAGGTATGAGCTAGTTCATTCTTTGCATTGACCTTCACCTACTAAGAGGGCCAGGAGAGCAGGAGTTACAAGAGGCATCGATTGCTCTGGCTGCTGTGTTGTGATGCGGCTCTGGGCCGTTTTGTAACAGTTTGTGTCCTGTGAGAGCTACAGTAAAAACACAAGGTGGTGGGAGGAGTGTTGTTCTTTGCCCTGGATGGAAATTTCCTACAAGTTTGTGCAACATCCTTAGTGCTGTCAACAAGGATAAATGACTATCATTTTTACAGAGTGTACTCAACTCCTGCAGGCTCTGCAAAGTTTCCTTCTATTTGAGCCTTTACTGCTTCTAGCTAGTGACCTTCCCACTTTCAGAGAAAAAGTGGGAAACCAACAATATTTCAGTGAAAGACATGGGTGCAGTGAAAGCCACAACAGCACATCATGAGTTTTGGGTTTGCAAAACTTTGACTTGATGTTGGATTTTGCAGTGAATGACTATCTAATGCTATACCAGCTTAATCAAGGCCACCACAGGCATTTCACAGCACTCTGGGGCAGCTGCTCACTGTTGTATTGAAGCTGTATCTTCCACTCCCATTGAACAAGTCAGTATAGAACTATCCCTTTTTATAGACTATCACTTTGTATAACCTGAGATCAGCAAAGAAACTGCATGCCTGCTTCAACCGTAAAATATCAGCTAAGGACTTAACCTGAAGCAGAAGCCTAAGCATTTTGCTACCTCAGGAAAAGAGATTCAGACAGCCTTAAGACTTTGGGACAAGTGCCTTGGCAAAAGTCTTGCAAATTTAAAGTTACTACTGTGGAGGCTTAGACCAAGGCAGAGGTCAACCCTCAAAGCCATTCCAGTGAAGTCCATATGTGAGGTTAAACAGCTGTGTGCCATGTTTATATGAGAAGCTTTTGTTTGCTCTTTTGTGATTTTTGCAATTGACTGTGAGCATGGATGGTAATGAGAAATTAACTGCACTTGAATAGCTTGTAGTCAAGGCTACAGGAACCTGAACAAGGTATTTTATTTTTGTCTTTATTTGATAAAAATATGCTCACTTGATTCTGATGTGTATTCTCAGAATAACAGAATGATTCAGGTTGGGAGGGAGGCTCGTCCAACCTCCAGAACAACCACCCATTAGTTCAGAATAGGTTGCTCAGAGCTTTGTCAAGTCAGATTTTGAAAAACACCTCCGAGAGAGATCTCGCAGCCACTCTGGACCCCGTTCTGATGTCTAATAATTCTTGCACAGTTTTTCTCCATCCCGAATATCCAGTTACAAACTCTCCTGTTTTAAATCATGACCACTGTCTCTCCATCTCCTGCAAGCATTGCTGATCCCCACCCACTAGGCACTGGGGGTGTCAATACATGCCAAAAGTTGCTCCCGCTCCTCGCTGAGCAAGAAATATCCCAAAACCCATTACTGCAAGCGAAGTGCTCCAGAAACCTCTCAATTGCCACCACTGGATCTCTTCCAGCCAAGTCTTGCGAGAAAAAGCTACTATATATTTCAACCTAATTTTACTCATTACTTAGAAGAAAAAAGCAGAAAACAAAAGAGGGGAGAGGGAAGGGAAGGTTTGGGAAGGGATGGTTCGGGAAAGTTCGGGAAGGTTCGAGAAAGTTTGAGAAGGGAAGGTTTGGGAAGGTTCAGGAAGGGAAGGGAACGTTAGGCAAGGTTTGGGAAGGTTCTGAAAGGTTCGGGAAGGTTCGGGAAGGGAAGGTTCGGGAAGGTTCGGGAAGGGAAGGTTCATGAAGGTTCGGGAACGTTAGGGAATGTATGGGAAGGTACGGGAATGCTCGGGAAGGTTTGGTAAGGTTCGGGAGGCTTCGGGAAGGGAAGGTTCGGGAAGGTTTGGGAAGGTTCCGGAAAGTTCGGGAAGGTTCTAGAAGGTTCGGGATGGTTCGCGAAGGGAAGAGAAGGGAAGGTTTGGGAAGGTTCGGGAAGGGAAGCTTTGGGAAGGTACGGGAATGTTTGGGAAGGTTCGGTAAGGTTCGGGAAGGGAAGGTTTGTGAAGGGAAGGTTTGGGAAGGGAAGGTTTGGGAAGGGAAGGTTCCGAAAGGGAAGGTTCGGGAAGGGAAGGTTCGGGGTGGGAAGTGATGGTTCAGGAAAGGCAGGTTTTGGTCGGGAAGGGCAGGGTTGGTTCAGGAAGGGCGGGGCTGGTTCGGGAAGGGCAGGGTTGGTTAGGGAATGTTTGGGAAGTTTTGGAAAGAGAACGTTTGGGAAGGCAGGGATGGTTCGGGTAGGGAACATTCGGGGAGTTTCGGGAAGGGAATGTTTGGGAAGATTTGGGAACGGAACTTTTGGGAATGGATTTTTTGGGAAGGGAAGGGTTAGTAAGGGACGGGTCGGGAAGGAAGGGGTCGGGAAGGGAAGGCTCGGAAAGGGAAGAGAAGGCTCGGGAAGGGAAGGCTCGGAAATGGGTGGCTCAGGAAGGGAACGGAAGGGTCGGAAAGGGAACGGAAGGGTCAGGAAGGGAACGGACAGCTCGGGAAGGTTTGCGAAGGGAAAGATAATTTTAGGAATGTTTGGGAAATTTTGGGAAGGGATTCCTCAGGAAGGGCAGGGAAGGTTCAGGAAAGGAAGGTTCGGTAAGGTTCGGGAAGATTGGGAAAGGTTTCAGAAGGGAAGGTCCAGGAAGGGAAGGTTCGGGAAGGGAAGGTTCAGGAAGGTTTGGGAAAGAGAGGTTTGGGAAGTTTCGAGAAGTTTGGGAAAGGCGGGGGAAGGGAATGTTCGGGAAGATTCTGGTAGGGAAAGGAAGAGAAGGTTCGGGAATGTTCGGGAGGGGAGGGTTTGTGAAGGGAAGGTTCGGAAAGGGAA
>VZRV01001887.1:33941-135250 GCA_013398115.1 Falcunculus frontatus | reverse complement strand
CCCCTGCCCTGTGCCTGTCCCTGCACTGCACAGGGGTGACAGCCACGGGCTTGGTCCTCTGAAGCCACCTGAGTTCCCAGTGCTGCCTCAATACGTGCAGGGTCTGTGCCACACCAGAGACTCACCCCTCCCACCAATCTGTCACTGCAGGGTGGGGGGACCAGGGGACCCCTTCCAGCCGTGCCCATCCCGAGATTCTTCTCAAGACAATGTGCAGTTTTATCCCGGTCTGTCAGCTGTGTGCCTGACCCCATTCCTAGGTGATTTTAACTCCCAACTTTCCGCGCCGTGGTACAAAATAAAAGTGGCTCAGAACAATTTTGTCCGGCCCAAGAACATCAAAGGAAATAGAAGTGACCTCCGGCATTTGGTGGAAAATTGAAGGTGCAAACTATTTCTTAGCCTCATGCTTTTAAGGATTCAAAACAACCAAAAAAGGATGATCAGGGAGAAGTGTGATGTAAAGGATAATAAATAATCCATGAAAAGGATCAGAAACCCATCCTAGATAAAGCCTCTTTCAGTTGCAGAAACAACAGCAAGGGATGAAGTCATCCTTCGATGCCTCAACAAGTGCCTGTTGTGTTGTTCTGTGAATCACCCCCAGAGCGCAGGAACCTGTCATTCCCACATGCAGAATGCCCAATTTCCATGCAGGGACGAGTGAGAGGGAGGAGAGCACACTGCCTTGAATCATTCGCAGACAAAAAGTGTCAACAGGTACTGCCAAGAGCAAAGAACATGAGCCAACAACCTCACAGCAGGGCTGGGCTTGGGGAGGGGCTTCTTATGGGGTACCTGGCACAGAAAACATCCTTGAGCCCTCTCTGTCCCATCCCTGGGCACACAGGGCACACCCCGGGGGCAGCCAGGCTGCAAACAGCCTGCTCCAAGGGCAACATCTGACTGCTGGAAACATGCCTGGGGCAGGGAGGGAGCGGGGAGGTGACACGTGGCACTGGAATCCACCCCAATCCTACTGGTGGCACTGGAATCCACCCCAGTCCTACTGGTGGCACTGGAATCCATCCCAATCCTGCTGGTGACACTGGAATCCACCCCAATCCTACTGGTGACACTGGAATCCACCCCAATCCTACTGGTGGCACTGGAATCCACCCCAATCCTACTGGTGGCACTGGAATCCACCCCAATCCTACTGGTGGCACTGGAATCCATCCCAATCCTACTGGTGGCACTGGAATCCATCCCAATCCTACTGGTGGCACTGGAATCCACCCCAATCCTACTGGTGGCACTGGAATCCACCCCAATCCTACTGGTGGCACTGGAATCCATCCCAATCCTACTGGTGGCACTGGAATCCACCCCAGTCCTACTGGTGGCACTGGAATCCACCCCAATCCTACTGGTGGCACTGGAATCCATCCCAATCCTACTGGTGGCACTGGAATCCATCCCAATCCTGCTGCTGCACCCACAGAGCCATGGCTCTTGGTGGCTACAGCTCCCCCCACTCAAATCCCAGTCATGCAATCACAGGGTCAGTAAGGTTGAAAAGGATCTCCAAGAACATCAAGTCCAACCTTTGACTGAGTCTCTCCATGGCCACTAAATCCCACCATGAAGTGCCACATCCACTCGTTTGTGACTCCACCACAGCCCGTGCCAATGTTTAGCCACTCTTTCGATGAATACATTTTTCCCTAATATCCTGATGCCATCATTCCTGTAGCCATGCACTTTCCCAGGTGTGATCCCACGTGGGCTGGAGGCTGAGAAGAATGATGTGGAAGCAGGACTGGTACAATTGGCTCTGTGCAGCCAGGGTTCTGAACCTGGGATCCAGGAGCCAGCAGGCACATGGAGCCTCTCCAGGATGGCCACTGAACAAAATGATCCCACAAAGAAGTGGCAAGGATTTGGACAAAAAAATGGAAAAGCACTGACACACTCATTACTTTGGTAGGATGAGGAAACAGCCATTACTCCCAGCACTATCTGTATTTCTGTGATATGGGCCTCAGCAGAAAAGTCTGGGAGAGGAAAACAGCATCGTGGAACAGGAAGCTGACAGAGCTTTTCATGGCAGAGCTGCAAAAATGTCAGAGTAACAAGTATGTTTTCCACGGAGGAGACCAATAAAACAAAACCACATCAGGAGCATTTAGCAAAATACTTTACAAAATGAACCCAAGTTTAGATTATGAAATTAAATTCAGAATAAAAGAAAAATATTTAAAACTTGGAAGGAACATTTAATTCTTCTAGTTCTCCCATTCCTCCAACATTTTGGTTTTCTAGTTTAGTAATAACCACCGAAGCATAGAATCATAGAATACCCTGAATTGGAAGGGACCCACAAGGATCACTGAGTCCATATGATGGGTTTGGTCTATTCCCATAAGGAGGTAAAGCCATAATTTATGTGCAATCTTTTACTGATTTTCTGAGCTGAGAAAGCTGAGAAGGTCATAATGCTGCAGGGAACAGGAAATACAGGATTTGCACAGCACTGATGAGAATGCCTATGGACCGTGGGCACCAGCACTAATATTGAGGGATAGAGCAGGAAGGGATGAAATCTCCACGCCAGAGAAAAGAACAAGGTATAAAGATTAGGACAACACAAGGAAATTGCAGCATATACCACTGAGGCTTTCTCTTGGAAGTTTTGAAAGATTTCCCTAGATGAGAATCAGGAGCTTCAGGCCTGCAATCCTATGAGATCACTGAGGCATTAAACAATTCCTCTGGAGAGAGAATTCCCTGGCTGCACCACCTTCATCTGCCTGAGAGCAGGGAGCCAAGCAGCCTTCTCCTTCCAGCACTGAGAGAGGAGCCCAGAGTGCTGCTGTTTCCCAGCTCTCCTGTGCTGTTGGGAGGGACACATCAATTCCCTCTGAAGTGGCTCCCCAGGAGCACTTTGAGCAGGAGCAGAGCTGTTGGTACAGAATTTAACAGCCCCAGCTGTTCGGTACCTCCCGAGCACTGATTAAAGGCTCAGGACTTCCCCTTCTGCTGCCTCTGCTTTGTCCCCAGCAGTTGAAAATCTCCAAGCCCTCACAGAACAGCACTGACCTTTTCTGCAATGAAACTGCTGGTTTTCAATGTGATGTTTGGGCCGTGTCCCTTCGGTCCCTGGAGCTGCTGAGCCCAGGAAGAGTCGCTGATGCTGTCATGCAGGAGCTGCTCCAGGACACACACACACTTCTGTCAGGGCTGAAACAATAAATTATTGGGCTTTATAAGCTGCCTTTCAGCTAAGAGACCTCGGTTCTGCTATAAATAGTTCCCAAGCTGACCCTTCCTCCACCCCAATATCTGCTGTAGGGGTGCACTCCAATATCCATAGCAATTCCAAGGAAATCACCTCTTCATTCTTATTTTTAAAATCATCTGTGTAAGAGTTCTTACACCTTTTTAAAAGCATGAAACCTTGGCTTTCTGCAGAATAGTTCCTCTACCTGCTGTAAGCAGTAAATGTCTTAGGATGGGAATATGTAATTTTTGTGTGTTACTAGGGGAAAAGGCAAGATTCTGGAAGTCATTAAATTTTATATGTATGATATGTATAAATAATTTGACCTAACTCACCACTGGTACATACAATCACAGCAAATGAATTTGTTGTATTGTGCAGTTTGACACAGTAAGGTAAAAAATATTTCCACCTGAGCAGCATTTCTTAGAATTTCAACAAAGCAGTAAATCTTTAACAATCCATGTTTTTTCAGTGGATGTTTTCAAGGGCTCCATTGTGGCAGGAAATGCTAATGTTATGAATCGATATGCACTAACATTACTCAGGTAATGTGCTTTTTAAAATGTCATTTAACATAATGGAAATCTCCTAGAAAGGTAGATATTAATTTTCAAAAAACTCTGATCATCCATTTAAATTAAATGCACACCAGTTCATTCCTCAATGCATAATGCAAACTTCTATTTAGAAGACAGATGCCATAATTTACACAGTGCAGAGATACTCAGCTAATGTAACACCTCTGTTACAGGCAGCAGTAAAACTGTCTTAATTAAGGAAATGCCAACAGATTAAAATGTTCTCATGGTTCATAAAATATTTTAGAGGGTGGCTTGGCAGCATTTGTACAAATGTTGTGGAGCCTGATGTGTCTGAAGCTTATGCTCTGCACTTATAAAAAAAAAAGATGCTGTGAACCATGGAAAAAGATGGCAATGTGATATTTCTGTTGCCATATGCTGATATATGTAGTTACAGTGATTATATAGTGGTTACAGACTGGGTTCCTATATGATCATATCTCAGGGTCATCACTGAGTTTCTGCTGTGCCTCTACATCTCCAGGTAAGTTCCAGCCACTGAAGGAGCAACAGCAAAAATTTATCTAAAGGTAAGGATGAAATTGGAACATAAAGGAGTGAGAGAAGGCTGAGTGAAAGAGAAAAATTTACTATAAGAAGGAAAAACTTACCAGGTCCTTCAGTTCAGAGTGCAAACAATGCACAGATAATGAGTGGTTTGCAGGGGATGAATCCACAGCACCTGACCTGACTGTAAATAATATACATTCACATGGGCCAAAGTAATTTCATTTAAGCCACAGCTGGTAGCAAAAAATCTACATAACTGGGGGCTGTTCCAATCAGCACTGAAGTTTTGAGTGAGCAAATCAATTAATTATACATTGATTTTAGCAGGCATGTTTGTTCCAGCAGTGCACAACTGCGCGTTTGGCTCCGGAGCTCTGCAGCATCTGTTGAATATTTACACCCAGCTCCTGAACACAAGCTCAGTGGTTCCTTCTTGGCTCGAGGCACAGGCAGAGAAGGGAACAGCTGTCTGCAAAAAGCCACACAATCACATTGTACCTGCAGAGGATGCTGGGCTCCAGCGTGGCCCAAGGGAGGGAAGATGCCTCGTCTGTCTGCAATTAGGCAAGAATCATAATAGGTGCATGTATTAATTCAGTAGAACAAAACAGAGGGAAGGGAAATATGTGTCTTTTCATGAATTAATGCTGGATGTTGCTGACTAAAGCAGAAAGTAAGTGGAGACAAGTTTTCCTTCTTATTTCTGATCTTTACAGGAAAATCTGTCTGCACTTCCCCATAAACTCATACACAGAGAGAGTTCTATGTTCTGTGAATATAATCCTGGAAGAAACACAGTTCCCTTTTGCACTGAATCTGTCAAGTCTCATTGATTTCAACAGTTATTGAGGAAATACAGCTCCTTGCTAGGCACAGAGTGAGTCCTGTACATAAAGCATGGGATTGGAACCTGAGTGCAGAGCTGCTGAAATAAGTACTTGAGGAGTAGCTAAAGCTAAGGGAAGTGAATAAAAATATAAATTAATGGGAAGTGATGATTGAATAGGGATGAAATAGAGAAGGTAAAACCGATGTGATGTTGGGAAATGAGACTTTCTAGTAAGGATTCAAACATCTGTTACACAGAGTTTTAATGAAGTTTATGCCCTGGCAGTGCTATATAAATCTAGAGCAGAAGACAGATTTAATCCCATTAAATATTTGTCAGGAATTTAATGTAGTAGATAATATAACAAGCACTATTAGACCTGGCACTACAATCACCCATTTTTACCAAGTTCCAAGGCCTGTGGCTGCAGGGAGAGCTGTGCCTGAGGCAGGGCTCAGGGACTGGGCTCATGTTGCTCTTAATGGATCCCAGTCAGGCACGAGCTGCTCTGGCTTCCTCAGCTCCTCTTCCCACGCACTCTAAACCAGCTTTGCTCCCTTCCTGCAGAGGTGGCCACTGGAAATGCTCTAACAGGAATATTTCTGTAACCTCCCTTTTAACAGAAATAGGCTGATTTGACCTGCTGGTTCTGTGTGCTTTTTCTATTCAAGAGCAGAATATCATCATCAACCTCCTCAGAGTCAAACAGCTGCTGCCAAAACCCTTCCTTTGCTAAGACAGGGACTTACCCTGGTCCTGCAGCCCACCTCAGTCAGAATTTCCACACTCTTAGCTCAGGGAATGCCTGCCTTCCACGTTGCTTGTACACTTTATTTTCTTGTGTCATCCCAGCTTTTATGCTTGGCTGAACGAAAGTAAAATAAATAAAAAGATGTTTGAGCTCTGCAGATGTGGGGAAACGTTTGTTACACCCAAAAACTTGGGGTGGATAAGGCATCACTGAATTTCTTTTCATTTCTACAGATTCATTTATACTCTTTGGTTGGTTAGTTGGTGTTTGAGGACATTTTTGTGCAGTCTGTAGCAACTACCACCACACAGCAGATGGGAACTGCTTTTTAAGAATACCCTACTGCTCTGACCTCAAAAGTTTAACGTTTCTGGGTCATCATAATCATCTCTGTGGCAATTAAAATGCTGAAAATTCAGATACTTGGTTGAGGGTTTTTTTGTATTTTTTAAAATACAGTAGTTCTCAATTAATTAAAACAGAATCATTAACTCTTCAATGTTTATTATTCTCTCATTTAAAACTT
The DNA here is from genome assembly GCA_013398115.1 of Falcunculus frontatus. Classification (NCBI taxonomy): domain Eukaryota; kingdom Metazoa; phylum Chordata; class Aves; order Passeriformes; genus Falcunculus; species Falcunculus frontatus. Next base: position 128,827 of record VZRV01001887.1, on the reverse strand, counting down.
TTTAGCTGTCAGAGCTGAAGGAACACTCGGTGATTGCTGATCCTAAAGAGCACTAAGAAGGGTACATTTCAAGGCTGAAGTTGGTGGCTTCAGTGCCGTTTATTTGATGAACACATGTAAAATGAATATTTCCAACACGGCCCAACTCATAAAACTTCATTGTTTTCACTTGTGCATAGTAAAAGTTGGGTTGGAGAACTTTTCATGCTGTGTTTTGTGGCCACTCATCAGGTGATGTTTTCTGTCTAACAATGGAAGGAAGTGGAATAAAAGATGTGTTATCAGGAACTAGAAGTGTTTGGGAAACTCGTGCCAGGTTTCATAGGAAGATAAATCATACCCAGACTGTCCAAAGCTACATTTTCCACTGACAGGCTATCAGCATCCCAGGAAAAGTGAAACTACTGCTATCTCTTAAAAGTAAACCCACATTTTTATTAGTCCTTTCTCTATAGATGTAACTCAGCCTCCCTGGGATTTCCAGTTGCATGAAGAGGCAAAGTCAAACAGACACAGAAAAGCTAATTCCTCCCCTCAGGACAAGAAACACTTGGTGCAACACAGAGAAGCCCACTTTTCCTGTTTTTTAAAGAAGAAGACGGAATTTTGCTTTCTTCCCTGTCTCTGGCACCACGTTTGAACCCCGGTATCTGCAGAGGAAGGATGTTCTGACTCTCAGGGTGCCTGGGGTCAAGTCCCCACGGCTTCCTGAGTGATGAGTAAATGAAGCAAACGTTATTTCCCTTCTGGAGCAGGGCACTGGAGCTGTGGAAGTCGGAGCTGAGCAGAGATGCCCAGGTAGGGGCAGCTCTCCACGATGTCCCCACGGCTGTGGCAGTGCCAGGCTGGGTCCTGCTCCCTGCTGCACAAGGGTGAGGCACCTGGAGAGCTGTCCCCGAGGCCTCCACGTGGAACTTTTTCTTTAAAACAGTTTATTGGACAAAGATGGGATGAGAAATTCTGGAAGCCCCTCACATCTGTGGTGCTGCACTTGCTGCCCTTTCTCTGATTGCTGGTCTTGGCTTGCCCCAAAGGTCCCTTACATTTTTTACTTCAGCAATTTCTATCAGCATTTTCTGTTGAGCTGATGGGAAATGTCCCCCTACTCTGGCTCCAAATCCATTACCTTTCCTCTGATCCTAAACATTTCCCTTCTTCTTCCCTTCAGCAGGATGAAGCTCTGATTTTAACATTTTTCATGGTGAATGGGTTGGGAGGGAATGGAGGCATTCCCAAGGAATGATCTGGAATTTAGGTCAATTCTTTTCAAAGCAGAAAGATTCCACTTTAATTCACACTCTGAATTGAATCAGGATCTCGCACATGGCCCAAAGTACAGCATAATCATCACTAAATGTAGTCCTTTTGCTCCAGTGAAAATTGTGGGTATTTGATTACACAGTGAATGTTTATCTAAATTCTCACAGTAAAAGACAGATCTCACTTGAGAACTGGAGATACTTCACTGGAGTAACACATTTCTCTAAAAGCTGTGTGTAAATAATAATCAAGCCAGAGTGAGCAGGCTGCCATGGGAATGGGGATGTGTTACAGCATTTTGACTACACAGCTTCACTCCTGCAGAGAATCAGGCAGATTAAGAGGAATTTTTAATGGATACAACCATTGTTTACAGGAATAACTTTAAAGGCATTGGGATTAGGGTGTGCCAGTGTCCCCTGGTACCCAAAGGGTGGCCAGTGCCCGTGGGAAAACAGGCAAATGAGAGGAGTGATCTGTAACTCCCAGGAGATGGGAGGGTTGCAGTTCTGAAAGGTCCAAGTGGAGCTTTTTCAACCAAAAATGAATGGTTTTAATGACTTCAATAAAAATTAATTCCTATGGAGAAAGAAACAAGCTTCATTGTATAATCAAGACTTTCTTTTTGAAAAATCTATTTCCCAATCTGTGAAATGCCTAAATGCTGAAAAAGATAATTAAGAAATATAATTAATACTTACAAGGGTTATAAAAGGCATTGAAGTAATTTAAATTTCAATCTCACAGTTCAGCAAATGCACTCAAAAAAGCTTGGATAGCTACAAAGGAAAAACTCTTGGATAAAAGGTGACAAGTTCATGGTAAGTATCATCATTAAACCCAAACGTGTCACGAGTCAGCACAACGAGAAAATTTAAGTGCAAACTCAAGTGAAAGAGAAATAGCTTTTTGTAAACAGCTTAGTACAAGCTGTCACAACAGTTCCTTTATTTAAAAAATAATCAAAGAAATATGAAGATTCCAAGCAAACTTGGGACAGCTTTTATGGAAACCACTGTTTGCCTGCATGCCTGAAGTGGAATATTGGGAGCACCATGTGATGCACGAGGATATTTCACATCTGGAGCAGCCTCACCCTTGTTAGCAGAGATTCAGGGAGGGCCAGAACTCTTGGGTCAGACTCACACTCTTGCTTAGAATTGTAACTTACCCTTGTTGCTAAAAACCAGTTTAAACCCAGAGATAAAAATGGCATTTTGTCAACCAAGAAAGACATTATGTCTAAGGAGTCAGGAAGAATCAAAAGAAAGACAAAACCATATATATGATCATAAAAAGTCCTGAAAGCTCAAATTACACCAGATGCATATGAATTAGCAATATTACTTAGATAAGACATTCTTTAATAAGGGAGATAACACTATTAGTGTAATTACTGACCGCCTGGTCCAGCACTGGGAAAGAATTAAATACATTACACTTCTGGATAAAGCCAAAGTAATTATGAATTTCCAGTTCTTTCCAGCTTAAAGAACTGTCTAGTGACTCTCTCTAAATGGGTCTAATGCAGCAACTCCATTGTGATCTCAATGCTGTTCTAAGCTCCAGTAATCATTCAACTCTTCTGGCTGCAAGGCAGAGTCAAGAAATTCCCAGTTTGCCAGTGTTGGATTGCCTTTTGCTCCTCCCTTTCACAAGGTTCCTTCCCACTAGCACTTTATCTGCTGTCCAATACTCCTCATTCTCTGCAGAGAAAGCCCAGCTCTGATGGCATAAGGTGATGGATTGATGAACACAGTGAAGTATTTCTCCAAAACAGGGCAGTGAGACCTGAGTGGTTTGCACCTGGTCAATTCTGGTTCAGGCTCTCAGTGCCCTGCATTAGACTAAGCCTGGAGTTAATCACTTCTGTGGCTGCTGGGTTTAACACATTGCTTTCAATCTTTATGAATTGTGTGGGTTCTAGATGTCTCTCAGGCTTTGAGTTCACATGCAGTGGGGCCCCAGTGGTTGTGTTTCCTTCTCTTCACGCCTTGTCACTGATGAAGTGCCCCTGTTAGTGGTGACTTACAGCCTCTGCCACGCTTGGCAGATTTCCTGTTGCTCCATGTGTTATTTGTTACCAAAGAAAACTGCAAATTTTTCCAGGTGACAAAGCTTGTAGAGCAAATCTGTCTTCTCTGTGCTGGAGCCAAGGTACTTCTGTCCCCTGCCTTGTTCTGCCTTCAATGCAATAATATTTTTGTGAAGGAACGGAGCAGTGCAAAGAAGGTGAAGGGATGCAGAGCTCGGGTGGGAGCTGATTTGTGCTGGTGGAGCTTTCAGGAGCTGCTCAGTTTGTACCTGCACCCAGTATCTGTTCCACCTATCCCCCCAGTGGATCTCCTTCCTCTGCTGGGAGCCTGGAAAGAACCTTTCAAAGATCTGTTTGAATTATGAGCAGCGTTTCACAGACACCTCACCAGCTCTGTGTCCTGCCTTTGAGGAGCAGTGCCTCCTGCCTGGCATCCTCTGTGTGCTGAGCAGGAGCCCACAGCCCTCAGCCCAGGATATCAGCAGAGGGACCAGCGAGGGGGCAGTGACTGGATCTCTGTTCAGTGCAGACAGCTTTACTGCAGTTATTTTTCCCTATCCATAGAGCCACATGCCTGGGAATCTTCCTTGCAGAGCAGATGCCACGGTGTGCAGACAGTACCAAAGGAAGAGCTTCTGTCATGGAGAACTGCAATAAGCTCAGAGAAAACTGAAAAGACACAGCGATGCCCTCCAGAAAGAAATCTGGCAGAGAACATTTACTGAAGCATCAGAACCCCCACAGTTTAAGAGTGTGCAAACCTCGGAGGGGAAGGGGGCAGGAAAGTAACCTCAAATCCCTCCTTTTGGGCCAAGTAGCTGCAGACTCTGAGGATGCTTTGTACCAGTAACTCCTCTTTCTCTTACCCTCACTGTCACCTCGTGGAAGCTCTCAAAATGCTGTGTTTTGTACCTGTCTCTATGTGCTTCACACAGAAGATCATGAAAAACTGACAACTGATTGTTTTCATTCCTCAGTGCAACACAAACTCATCTGGAAAGGCTTTCAAGGCACAGCCACACCTCTGTGTCTGGAGCTATCTCCCAAAACATGGACATTTATCAGCACTCAGAGTTCTGCTGGGCAGATCAAAGGGTTATCAACAGGCACATCAGGAAGCCAAGGGTGCTTTAAAGAACTGGAATACCTTGAAGAAGTAGTAAAGAAGAATCAATTTAATTACTGGTTTATAGAGAATTAGTAGGATATGCTTGAATAGTCAAGTGTAGCAGTTAAAAGATCATTTTGACAACTTATCAATATATTTATAGTCATCTGCAGCCCTACTCTCAGGTATTACATGCTAAGAGAGGCTTTGATTTTGTCACTCAATGACTGAGACATCTGGCACACTTCATTTCCCTGACTCCATTTCTTCTGGGAAATTGTAAATCTTTTGACAGAAAGTGCTTGACAAAAGCTAACTTACTTTACACAAGTACCCTTAGTTTCCACCACTTTCTGAATAGAGTTTGGAAACTTCTCATTTTTTAAACATAAATCAGATGCCTTCATGTTTTTTCACACTGATTTATGGCATTATTTAATGAATTATAGGAGAAAACAAAAAAGAAGTTGGCTCAGAATATATTTTTAACACCAGTGACTAATGTAATTCATGTAGAAATGCCAAAGAAATTCATTCAGTCAACTAAACCCTTGTTGTACCACACAGGTTAATCTCCCTGCTTTGGCAGTCAAGTAGAACCTGATTTTTAAAAACAAATCACCCAGAGTGCTCAGTTTACTGTTACCAGTTGTATTATTTTTTTTTGGTTCATGATTCCTGACCATTTGTGCTAGGAGTTCACTATAGCTTGCTTCAGATATTTTGGATTTTAATTCCAACATAATGGAGCAAACAACCACATTAGGACTTGAAAATAAGCAACAGTGGAAGAAGCAGATGAGTCAATGTAGAGCAATGGACTGAGGAGAGGGAGGTGCAGAACCTGCTGCTATTTTACACTGGTTACAGTTTGTCATCAAACTGGATCAGAGCAAAAAAATCCTCCCACTCACACTGGGACTGGGAAGGGCAGAGCAAGGCCTCGTGTTTTGAGATGTGAAATGACTGAATGCACCTCTCTTTCCAAAGCCTCTGATGATGGGTGACACCATTATCATGTGTGACCCTCCTGAACCACACCAGACCACTGCTCTGGGAGAAATACCAGTGGCACTCTCTGCAGAAAGGCCAAAACCTGAATTCTCCATCCCCTATGTGCCAAACAGCCCCAGAGCCTTCACCAGGAGCTTGGCATCCACAAGCACAGTGGGATATTTTTATCACAAAGGGTAATAAAGAACAAAGGCCGTAACCTTGGCAGATCCCAGCACAAAGTGATGGTGCCCCATGGAGAACAGGAAACAGACTGAAGAGGGTTTGGTTTAATCAGGATGTGAAGCCCTTTGTTTCTCACACCATTAACCTTTGCACTTTTTATGGTGCAAAGCCTCTGGTGGCAAAAGCCTGTTATATTAATGTTTCATTAAATTTTATATTCCTTTATATATCTGAAGTTACTAAAGGCAATTCAGTTTAACATAAAGCATATGACTAAAGAGTCTGTCTCCAATCAAATCTGTATTTACACTGTTGTCCTCCCACCTCATAAAATAAAAACTCCAAAGAGAGGAGAGAACTTTCCTTTTCCTCTCTTTAACAACATCCTGAACTTTAAAATAGTTAGGTGATCCTCCATTTCCTATATAATCACTGGCACTAAATGAATTTATGCTTATACATCCTGAACACAGATTCCTATACTCACATTAAAATAAAGATTTTTTTGGTCTCTCGTTTCCATCCTGCCATTTTTCTTTTCCCATAATGAGTCAAAACAAAGGACAACAGAGTTTCTGCCTGTATTCTCTTTATGTATCTCTCTCTTCCTTGGGCTCCACATGCCTGACTGCAACTACACAGCTCCTGCACATCCAGGAACCTCTCCCTAATCTCTTGCTAAGGTTCCTCTTTTTCCCATCCCTGGGAAAGTCCAAGGGGATCACAGCTTTGGGAATGAACTCAGCTGAGGCTTAATTTAAATGCATCATTCCAAGAATATATCCTCAAACCCTGTCTCACCCAAACTTTTGACAGTAACATTTGCTCAAAATCCTGCCTCCACTGCAGCCTCAGAAATACCCCAATTTGACAGCACTGCACATCTCTAATGCCTACTGACTGTAAAACCTGAGCATTGCATGGTGTTCAGCAGCTGTTCAGTCAGCCCTGTCAGGGTGTCTTGTCAAGGCAGGGACAGCAGAACCTTCCTGGAACACTGGACAAGACACCCTGCTGAGGCCCCTCCAGAGGGAATTCTGCTATCCATTCCCTGTCTGTCTGCTGCCTCTTGGGTTATAACCAGGCCTCCTTCTCTTTGAGGGGAAGGTCTATGAAACCTGATGGACACTTAAAATTCTGACATTAAGTCCTAGTGACAGGATTTGACATCACTGCCATGTCCCACTGTTTGCCTTTCTCTCACGATTGACTGAGGCACAGCTGTCCCTGCAGCAGGAACAGACCTGCCAACGTTTTGGTTTGTGGAGCCAAAGAGGATTCTGACAGTGCAACATTCACTATCACAGTGCCTGGATCCCTTTTTAGCTCCAGTTGTTATTCACAGTATTTTTTTTTTAAACCAATCCTCCCCTGGCACCACCCTATCAAAGCAAGCAATCCCAGCAGTGCAAGGCACACAGGTTACAGGCATTGTAACCTCTGCAAAAACCTGACTGCGAAGAGAAGGTGACATTGTCTGAAATCCCTGTTTCATACCTTCCACTTCTCCAATCCCTTGATAGAGTCTTCTCTATCTAAAGGATGAACACCTCTGAAAATGTCTCAAGGCAGCAGTGGCTGCAGAAGCAATTATTCCTGTCCATGGCGGGGGGATTGGAACCAGGTGATTGTTAAGGTCCCTCCCAACCCAAACCAGTCTGTGATTATATCATCAATAAAGCTCTGAAAAGGTATTCCTGCAGTTTTACCTTCAAAATATTAAGTCTCTGTCTGCCTTGTCACAACCTCCACAAAGGGCCAATACAGACTATATCTGTGGAATGTATATTTTTCTCTATAATACATCAATATTTACTCCAAATCACAGAATCACAGACTGGGTCAGGCTGAAGGGAGCACAGTGGGCACCTGGTGCCACTTCCCTGCTCCAGCAGGGCCATCCCAGAGCACAGGGCACAGCAGTGTGTGCACACAGCTCTGGAATGTCCCCAGGGAGGAGACTCCAGCCCCTCTCTGGGCTCTGCTCAGGGCTGGGCAGTGCCCAGGGCACAAGTTGTGCCTCCTGTGCAGGGGAATTGCTGGGCTCAGGCCCTGCCCATTCCTCTGGTGCCATTGCTGGACCCTGGAGCAGATCCTGGGCCCTGCTCTGACCCTCCCTGCAGACACACTGGGATGAGGGCCCCTCTCAGCCTTCTGACCTAGAATCACCCATGCAGCTGTCTGAAAGCAGAGCACTGGTACTTTCAGAGAGGCAAAATAAAATTCCGTGGGCAAACCCCTCCAAAACTGAGAGTTTGCTATTTGGCCCACAATAATTGGAAGGTACTGCCTCATTCCATGGCTGAGAACCTCCCTCTGAGGCAAGCCAAGCAGCACAAAGGTGGCACATTTTAAATACAAATTCATTTTGTCATAGGGCACAGGCACATCCTACGTGAGCATGTGTTCGTTCTCATTCAGGACAAACAGAAACCTCAGCCCCACTGAGGATCCCAGGGAAGGGAGAAGAGCAGGTTCCACACTGAATGCTCAGGGGATTGAGGATTTGGGAACAACTTCCCAGTTTGTTTCTGAGCTGGCTTTGGATCTTTTCTACATAAAACACAACTGTATTGAAACCTGGCACTCAGAAGATGATGTTTGGAAGAATCTCCACAACTCCAGCGTATTCTTAATACAATCCAAAAGATAGCTTAAAATGAGCTCAGCACAGTACCTGCAGGGGAAAAAAGGCACCACAAAACAAAGCCAAGAACTGGCACTGTTTCAGCTCTGCCTTGGCTCTGCACAGCAAGGGAGCAGCATGACCAGCTGCCAGCTCTCAGCAGAGAATAAAAGATGAAAAACTCCCAACTCCTCCTCATTACGGGCAGACTTTTGTCACCATAGCAAAGTTTCCAAACTGCAAATCAAGTGTCACAGTGGAAGACACAAAAACCCAGGGACAATAGCTGCTAAAATCTAAGTCTCATTTGTTCCTCCCACAGCCAAGATGATTTTGGCAAGTGGCTGGTGTTTACTACTGACTCCTATTTTCTGAAGCAGATGAGCAGCCCAAGACAGGAATTACAGTTTTAGAAGACTCAGGGAAGCGGGTGGAATATTTATAGCTTGTACCATCATTTCCAAGTGCCCCTGACCCTTCTGATGTTAGCAGGATGGCAGAGCAGGTCAGAAAGGCTGTATGCCCTGTTTCCCTGTCATTCAGCCTCCTCTGGATATTCTCCTTTGTAACAGGAATCTTTTCTTCAATTTGCTCCTTAAGACTCAATGCCTAAAGAAGAGCTTGAGTGTCTCATGGTAAACCTGTCTTATTAAAACTTCTACCGAAATTCCCATCTGAAGGCAGAACAATTTAGTACCTTTCTTTGTTATGCTACTTCATTTGGAAGAACCCTGCCTGTCACCTGGATGTCACTGTCATGACCCTACACTCATTGATGCCTTTGGAATTGGATATTTTTGGTATGAGTTCATCATTTGAAAAAACTGATCTTGGCCTCAAGGTCCTGCTTGGTGCTTTTGGGAAGTGTCTCTTTTGCTCTTCCACGCTGTAGGACTACATTAAAATGGGGATGGCAGCACAGCACCACTGGTCTCTGGACTGCAGCCCCTGACTTCCCAATTCAGATGCAGTCATGTTTATCTAAAAAACCCAACACAAGAGCACAATCCAGAAATGAGTTTTCACTGCTGTTACCGCAGCACTTTCAGATGCTCCCAGGCCCTGCTGGTCTTTGCTGCTCTTTGGCTGGTGCTGATTTCTCCCAGCAGAGTGGAGGGCAGACTCATGAGGGTGCTGAATATTCAGCCCAAGCAGCAGCAGTGGTGGATGTGCTGGGAAATGCCAGCAGTGAGTCTTTGCAGCCCAGGCATCCACTGCATTTTGCCAGCTCCAGCGAATCCACAGGCAAGTGCCAGCTGGGGAGTGATTAACAGCTGGGCATATTTAGTGCCTTAAACCCTGGCAGCTGTCTGCTCACTGCATGTGAATCAGCAATTTTCATTAAGGAGGATTCTCCCAGTCAGAATGGATTCCCCTCCCTCCCAACACTCTCTGTCTCAGCTGCTGCAGTGAGGGATTGTATTTAAATTCCTCTTGGCTCTTTATTTCCCAGTAAGCTGCTTGACGTGCAGGAGAGCAGAGCTGTAATTTTTTATGTTCTTGACATTCTCTGATAGGCTGCTATCAAGGCAGGCCATACATTTCTAAAGATACAGGGCTGGTTTGATCTCCTTCCAATGTTTATCATTAGGAAAGTGAGGTTAGGAAGAAACTTCCACAATTCTGACACATACCAAAAAATTAATCAAAACCAAAGCACACAACATTTACACCCAAAATCAAAACATAGGAAATATAAGACCCCACAAAACTACGTTAAGGAAATGTCTGGATAAATATCTGCAAATGAGCACGGACAGGATGATGCTTTCATTTGAAACAGTTCAATCTGAATCAATGAAAACATTTGCATTGATTTCAGTGAGAAATTAATTAGAATTCCAGCAGCTTTGGACAGGACTACAGCTAACTGAGGCCAAGGGGTTGATGTTGTGTGCTGATCCATGTAGAATTATGTGTTACAAATATATAATTATTATTATATGCATGTGAAATGTAGATTATTATATATAATGAGACAATCAATACCAAGGTGCAGATCAGAGCATGAAACCTACTTCCACCTCAGAAAAGCAGTTTATTCTGTTCTATTCACTTCTTCACAGTGGGCAGGAGAGTGTGGCTCTTTCATTTTCCAAATCTCAACTGTAAAAACAAATTCCAGGCTCTTGGTTCCAAACTCAGAGACACTCTGCTCTAAGAGCAGAAAGGCAAGAGCCATGAAAGGTTAATAATTGATAGGAAATGTTTCAGTGCATGAGCAGTGTTTATGCATATTGTACCTGAAGGAAGGAGGCATCCAGGACCTTCTCACAGCCACTGGGTTTTTATGTGACAAGTCCAGACATGGCTGTTATGGAAATGTCAGTGACGCGCTGTTAACTACAATACAATTAAAATGTGAAGAGTTTTCTGTCCAAGGCCAGGTTGGATGGGGCTTGGAGCACCCTGGGGCAGTGGAAGGTGTCCCTGCCATGGCAGGGGTGGCACTGGATGGGCTGTAAGGTCCCTCCCAACCCAAACCAGGCTGTGACTCTCTGAGTGAGGGTTCTCTACTGAACAAAACCCAGCTCTGTTAAGGCTCTGCCTCAGCTGTGTGGGCACCGTGGTAGGACAGGAGCAGAGGAACAAAGCTCATGGATTGGCAGTTCCACATTGTTGAGGAATTCCCTCACTGATTCCCAAAATAAATATGCTCTGAGAAACACCTTGATTTCTAGTCAACTACCCTCATCACTTTCCTTTCTAGCCCTTTTTACTGAGATACTAATGAGAAAACTACGTTTTATTTCATGTATTATCGATGTTTCAATGTTACTAAAATAAAACTCTCCACAAAAAAAATATTGCAAATGGGAAATACCAAATTATGAGTAAGTGTTCACAGAACACTGTAGGGAAAAATAGATCTGGAGTTTCTGGCAGCTCAGAGTAAAGCATCTGATGGCAGACTGTGTTAAGAGGAGATTCATACACATGAAATAGGAAGCAATTATTCCATGTTTACTTTGTGGAGGTAGGGCGTCACTCAGAGTGCTACATCTCGGGTTTGGCTGTGGCAGAAAACATGCACTGCCTGGAATCTTAACCAGAGGAAAGAGCTTGGGTTACGCTGGAAGGGGAAAGAACACGAAAGTCGAGTTTTCCAAGCACCGCAGTAAAGACAATATTGATTGTTCTGCACGGCAGCTTTAAATAGTAGAAGAAAATACAAGGAGGATTCTAGGCCAGCCCGCTCCCCTCCAAAGCCAGAAACCCCACCTCTCTTCCCCACCTGTCTAACCATGGCATGAGCAGAGCCAGGGGTGCTTCAAGGTTCCAGGAAGTCTGGGACATCCATCACACATGCTGCTGTCTGGGAGTGCTCCAGCCAAGGGGTAACCCAAGACACTCCTTGTTCACAGCTTTTAAGAGTGAGCTTAAATAAAGCATCTATCAAGAGCAGTCTAGCTTTACCTTATCCTCCTCTGCATGGCAAGCAGAACTAAATGATCATTCATGGTCTCTACAGTCCTAATTTTTATAGATTCATGGGGTTGTTAAGGTTGGAAGAGCTCTCTAAGATCATCAAGTCCAACCATTAACCCAGCACTGCCAGCTCCAGATACAGTCCAACCTAGATTAACCAAAATTATGACTCTGGAACCCCTAGCAGAAATTCATGGTGGATGAAAAGGAAGATAAATGCAAATCAAACATCAAACAGGAAAACTAATGAAGGTTCTATTACATTAATCCTAAATAAGTAGAGAAAAGGCCATTCAAAGAAGAACTTGATGTAGCAGCACCATGGAGATCAGACAGTGCTGACACGTCCTTTGGCTTTAACATTCAGAAGAGGACACAAGTCCTTCCTCCCTGTAATGAAAAGCTTTCATATAAATAGAGCCCTCATGCAATAAACACCACCTGGTGCTTTTGCAGTGCTCTTCCCCAGGTCTGAAAGCATTCAGCAGAGTACATGAAGTCTCACCGAGGGTGCTGGCACTCTGTGGGCTGGGTATTGGCACTCCAGATGTATCTGCACAGTCTGAACTTTCTCTAACCTTAAAAAAGATTCAGTGCACTTATTAGCAGAATAATTCTAAAGTTCAAAGAACAACAAATACCAATTCATCCTACTAGCTTTCTAAATACCTTGTAATTAGGATTATTTTTTCCTTGCATGCTTACAGAGCAGCTCTGAGCAGTGATCAGGAAGAGGCAGGGGATATTCCCCCTGTAATGTTCAGGGCTGATTAACACAGCATCAGGTTTTACTGGCACAGGCCACACCACAGCAATAATGAACATTCCTGACAGTGGGACTGTCACTGGGGGCTTGAGTGGCACGCAGGGAAATGTCCTCAGTGCAAATCACCTACCAGAAAGCTAAAGCAAGTTCTCCCCAAGGGCTTGTACATTTGCCAGCAGAGAAAAAAAAAACAAACCCCAAAGTTAAACTGGAGTTCAACACCCTGTAGGTGACGTTTACAAAGCAGTCCCTTGTGTCCTGTCCTGCTAAGCCCAACTGGATGGGGGGCACCCAAGGAAACATCTTCCTCTGGATCACACAAGGCTCTGCCTCCTCAACAAAAGTTCTCTCCAGACATTCAGATGCTGCCTGTGAATAAAGCTGGGCAACATCAGCTCTTCCCTCTTTGCAGGGAGGATCCCAGCTGCCTTCTCTCCATAGGGGGGAACAGGATGGGCTCATCAGCTTCCTCTGCATCCCTGCCAGAGATGGGGGAGCAATTCCTACATCCACACAAATTCAGCTCTTTGGTTTTGCACCTCCCCACTTTGCCAAATTCAATATACAATTATGCCATGCCTTCTAGAACAGACAACATGGCCTATATCCCTACAGCCTAAGACTGACCTCTAAGAGTATTTCTGGAAATGGGATATTTAACTATTTTGTGTCTCAAGGTCACAGCATTTAGTCTGCAACACTTTTCATCAAATGCTCCAGAACTTGATGTATTTTTTAAAATTTATTTTCTCTTCATATTATCATTTCTATGCAATGGTCTAAAACTTATTTTGTGAGATTCCATCCTGGAGGTTTTATCAGTGACTTACAATGAACCAGACTTTTACCCTTCGTTTAAGGTTACTTTATCTGTGCATGTGTATTTACAACATCCATGTGGGGAGCAAATATTTTCTGTCAGGGTCCTTTTCAGCAGCTCTCCCCAGTGCTGGAATTATTTCCAAGGTTAGCAGAGATAACAACTCACAATTTAACAATAACAACCCAGGATAGAACTGCTGGCAGTGTCTGCAGGGCAAAGTCAGCCTTTAGAGCTTGGTTTTGCTCATGTGTTTGCAGCATGTCCCCTGCTGCCTGCAGACTGCTCTGTGTGACACAGATTTATATGTAAAGATGATAAGAAGTCTGCTGGGTCACACTGCATCTGCACAATCAGACACACACATTTCTGCTGGGGATTTGTCAGCAAGAATTGCAGGAGTTCCAAGGATGTAATTTTGTGTCACAGTGGGTCAGATCCGGGTGTCCCACAGACAGCCAGGTACCAGAGGCAGCATCCGAGCTGATGAATTCACATGGCCCAACACAGAATCACCCCAGCATCACATCCACGAGAGCAGGACGTGCAGGTGACACTGCTCTCTCCGAGAGGGACAGCTAAGCCAGCAGCTCTCACTTCCCTTTTGGCAGAGGGTTCAGGTGGGACGTCAATAACCAACCCTGAATAATGCAAACATGTTTGCCCTGTTCTGGAAAGAGTTCTGCATTCCCAGTCAGATTAACTTCTACAAGAATTTTACCAAAGGATAGCTAATGTGGGTTTGTTATCTGATAAGAAACACTGTCTTTCTCAGCAGTAAAATCAGAGCCAAACTTCCTCCTCCTCTTTGCCACTGTCACCCTCATTCTGCTGGGAGAGCTGGGCACCTCCAGCATCAGCCTGTGCCCTTAGCATGTGAAACAGGCTGTACATAACAGTGATCCTGGGCACTAAATCCTAAACAGCAGCACAGAGTTTGCCAGCATCTCCTTTTTAAAATAAACCAAAGTGGGGAAAACACTCCAGTTACACCATCATTAGATTTATTACTAACATTAACCCTAGTCCAGCACACACTGGGAATCCTTTTAAATTCCTTCTCTTCCCTCTGGGCAGACACTTTATTCTGCAGACAAGGCTGCTGAAATCTGTACATTGTTACCATTCTAGAACTTATCTATGGGGTTTTTTTTTACTGCTCTAGTGTTGTCCTTTCATCTAAATGGGGAAAAAATGCACAGGCAAAATACAAACTCCACCCCCTCCTCCTCCCCAGCTCACTGCAGCAGTGGAACGACGTTAGGTCAGAGAGCTGTTATGTAAGGGGTGCTTGTTGTGATTTTCTGGGCCGTGCCGTGGCCTGCAGTGATCTCCATCTGGAAGGCACCTCCTGCTGCCCCTGTCCCTGGGCACAGGCACTGTCACAGACCTGAGCGCAGCCGTGTGAACACAAACCGTGCCCTGGCAGGGAACGCTCTCACCAAGGACGGGACTGCAATCCCTCCTCTGGATTCCATCCTGCAGGACCACTGGAGAAGCAGCCCTTGGCAGGGAGCTCTTCACACTGCTCAGGTCACAGAATCCCCTCTGGTTTGGGCTGGGAGAGGCCTTAAAGCTCCTCTCGTTCCATCCCATCTCCACTGCCCAGGGATTTCCTGCAGACCCCTCTGCAGGTCAATGCCAACCTGAAGAACCTGCCCACCACCCCATAAACAAGCAGTGCTGCTTTTCACTGCTTACAGCAAGAATAAAATCATAAATCTGCCATTTCAATAAATTATTTTACCAGCAACAGGAGAAATACTCTGTTTTCAATGATGACTTCAGTACTAGCTACACTCTAAGCTTTGTGTAGCTCTGCTCCTCTCATTAATTAACTATATTGCTTTATTCTTGTCTAATTATAATTGTCGACATTTTTAAAAATAATAATAATAATAATAATATTTTGTCCTGCTTTTTCCCTCTAGTCCACCAGATAGCAATTTTCTGCTGAATTAAACATCTCAATATCCTTCAGGAATATGTACACATCAACTAATTATTAGAAAAAAAGATTTGTTGTTTGGGCTTTAAACATAGCAGGAGGTTTTTGAATTACAGACTAAAACTTTAGGAAATTAAATAATTTTTTATGGATCTCCTTCTCTTCCCAAATCCCTGATCTAGCATGTAACAGCAGTATGCTGAAAAGTTTATGCATTTGAGCAGAAAAACTTTAAATGGAACTAATTAACTAGGCATAATTTTAGATACATATTTAAGTTCTTGGATGAATCAGGCACAACATTTTTGGTTTCTAAATCTAAATAAATGGGGAGGAAGCCAGCAGAAAGTAAACACGTATACCAGTTTATCCCAGATAACAAGTTTTGATCCTTAAATGGCTCAATACTTAAATATCATTGTGAAAGGCTGTCAAACATCAGATTCAGAAACATATTTTCACTTGAAATACATAATGCTGCTGCTGCAGTGTACCCAGTGGAATCAGATTCCCACTTCCATGGCTAATGAACTGTACTGTATTAACAGTAAAACACTTGTAAATGTAATACAAATAAGAACAGCTAAATCACCACACAGAACCCCAGAAGCTCAGCTCCAGGAGCAGCAGCACTGCAGTTCTGCACTGCCCTGCTCGCTGTGCCTGGCTGAGCTGCAGTGAATAAAACACCCCTGGGTCTGCCAGAGCCTCAGCAGGGCTGTGCTGACATGGGCCAGGCCACACCATCAGAACCCAGCAGGTTTCTCCTCTTCCTGAGCCCTGCATTGCTCTTCTCCTGCACAGCTCATCACTAGGAAAGGGGAATTCTGCCTGGCTCCTGGCAGTGCACTCAAGTGGGCTAGAAAGCTCAAGTAGTGGTATTGTTGTTATATTAAAGTTTAAAAGTGGTTTATTGACCATTGACTGGCAACAAGTTTCCTCAGTGGCTTTAACCTTTCAACGCTGCAGGTGAATTACTTTCCATGGAAAGTTAGCAGTGTACCTCAGGGAGCTGACAGGAGCTGGATCCCAGCTGGATCCCTGTGTGACTCCCACCTCCATCAGCATTTTCCATTTGCACTCCTTCTCCACGGTGTGATCGTGTCACAGACCCGGCACTGAACCCTGCTCAAACACAGGTTCTATTTTCAGCTCTGCCACTGCTCTGACAGGGGCCTTGGACAAATCATCTCTCTGTGTGCTGCAACCTTCCCAAAGATGAGATAAGGATAATAATTCTGATTTATATCACACGTGGATTCTCAACAATAGAGTTCAAAATACTTTACTGTTCTATATCAAGCACTGAAATAGTGCTGTGGGCTCCAAACCAATCTCTCCTTCCCTCCTTTCTTCTACTTTCTGCTCCAGACAAAAATCCAAACAAGTAGGTCCTCAGTTGATAAGTTTTATAGGTTTTAATATTTCATAAAATGTAACTTGCAGAATATGAAAATGTTAATGTTTACTTTATGGGGAGGGCAAATAATAGTATAAAACAGCTGGGAGATGATGGTCTGTAAAGTAAAACACAGTGAAAAAGGAGGGAGAAAGAGCCAGTTCCAGGAGGGATCATGAGTTAAATCTAATTGTTTTTCTTGGGGATACATTTCTGCAAACCTAATCAAATGCGGTACTGCAAGATAAACTGTGTAGCAAGCTTGGTAAGCCAAGTGAAAGGATATCAGGAGCAAACAAAACCTGCTTTAATGCCTAAGACAAGGCTGGTAGCTCTCTTTGGACACTTGTGAAATGAATTCTCATGGTTTCATGTTTAAATTTCCATCAAATTAAAAATTAGAAGCTATTTATGAACTTTGAATAAATGCTTCTGCATTTTTACCAGTGACCAGGATCCAAGGCACATGCAAATTCCACAGCTGCAGGCAATCAAGGCACCACGATGCCAGCAGCAGACTTGTCTTCTTGCACATGTAAATCCATATAATGACACTGAGTCACCAAATGTACCCACAGATTTGCACAGTCACACTCATCAAGATATGCTGATAAAAAAAAAAATACTAAAACTTTATTCAGGAGAATTTGTATATGAGCAGCTGTAGAGTCGCAAAACTCCAGGCTGCAGGCTCTGAGGGAGGGCACTCTCCTCCTCTTGGAGCCACAAGTCCAACAGCTGCTCCAGAGATGGAGCTTCCCACAGATCCATCACTGGAAAGCAAGCACAGGTTTGTACACGGGCTTTGTTAGCTTGGGAGTGTAACACTTGATTCCTGCTGCTAAAGCTTTCAATTAGAAAGCAGAATTATGGAATCCTGGAATCCCAGAATGGTTTGGGTTGGAAGAGACTCAAAGCTCATCCTGTTCCTTGGGTGGGGACACCTTCCCCTAGACCAGGTTGCTCCAAGCCCTGTCCAGCCTGGCTGTGGACAGCAATAGTGACTGAGAGAAAGAGAGCTTATCTGAGAGTGCAGGCATTAAACCAATGGAAAGTCTGATCAATTAGGAGCCTGAACAACAGGCTAATCAAGATAATAAACTCATATAAATAGATCATTTAGTCACTCACAACAGGTACAAGTACACCAATATATCTGAAGTATTCAAAGAACAGTGACTTAGCAATTACCTGTTCTCAGAGACAACATTCCTAAAGCTCACTGGCATTCAAAGTATTTTAAGTTAGTAGCCTTTATTGCCTGAATTCTGCTGCATAATGTGCTGGGGTTTTGAGCAGCTGCAGGTGCTGGGAAAAATATTAACTTTAAATATTTTATTTATCTGAAATGAAACAACCTAAAAAATTAATAACAGACTCAGCACAGCCCTATCTGTTCACGCAGATGGAATGAGAGACATTTATAAAGATAAGAGAACTCCTGAAGCACAACTGAACATGCAGTACTGGAGACTCGGTGTCTGAGAACTTTATGGTCAAATTCCAGCAGCAAAACAAACTGGCTCACACAAAGATTCACCATTTAACCTGAGAGAGAAATGATGCAGAATTGAAGACAACTTCCAATTTTTAAGTTAGATTACTCACAGCAAACTTCCTCTCCCTCCTTGCTATCTTCTCCCAGAGCTTTATTCCACACATGCAGGCTCTCATAAAACCGGGAAATGAAGACATTATTTCCTTTGCCAGTCTCACTGTGTTATGCAAACCTAGTGATGTAGTGAAAGTTGTCTTCTACTTCTGTATCCCATTTTCATGCATTGCCCAATGCCTTCAGTGCTGTGCTTCTGGGGCTTCTTCTCAGAAGCTGTGAATTTATTTCACTTTCAGAGATTTTTGCCTTCTTATGTACTTTTACCTAAAAGAGAAAAATGCAAACGGTACAACTAGATATTCATGTTTTATAGAATCATAGAACCAGAGAAGAGTTTGGGCTAGAAAGGACCTTTAAAGGTCATCTAATCCAAATCCCTGCCATATAGCATATAATATATAATAATACAACACAATATAATGGCTTGTATCATGTAATGGTTTGCCAAACCATATGAAGAAACATTTTTGTGAGTGCTCTACCAATTAAAAAATCTCCAAGTTGACACTAGTAATTTTAAAAGCAGCAAGACTTTCTGTCTGTGAAAACACAGCAAGTATGTGTAAGACATGGAGTCAAGGTACTTCCAATGTGGTTGCAAATTGCCCGGAACAGGGGTTGATGCTGGTGGACACTGGGACCACCACAAAGCTCATCACAGTAGGACACAATTGATTCTAAGCACAGGATTCCAAGGATGTTTCATTTAGACAAGTAGCATTAATAGCTTGCTTTCTACTGCTGACTCCCCTTTCTAAAACTATGACTGCCTCAAGACCTGGTTTTACTGCTGACATTGTTTCATTAGAAGAAAGGCTTCACCTTGAAGATTGTTTGGCAAGAAGAATGGGAAAATAAATATTTAAGGTCCTATTCAACAGTGGGTTCTATATATAAAGTGGTTTATTTTGTTGCTGAAACCAAAGAGATTTTATTCACGATAGCAATCACTAATCATAACAGCAGGATGCTATTTGAAGATAAGCCCACATGCAAAAGCCAGAATGAGCTGTGACACATTTACAATAGCAGTCACAAAAGGCATTCTGCTCTGTAATTCTGCCTGCTTTGTTGTAGAGCACAGTCAATGACTTTTAAAATGACATTTGACAGATTTCATGAAAATATCTGTTCATCCCACTACACAGTCCAGCTCTATCAAAATAGCTGCACTTATACCTCCTGGGCAAATCAGCCAAAGCACAGGGAAAGCTTCCTTTGGCAAAACGTTCAACTCCTTTATTGAGGCCTGAATGACAAGGTGTAGTTGTTAAATAAGGTTACGGAGATATTTGAATAAGTCTGAAGGATGTGAAGCCATTGTTGTTGGGCTCTAAGAGTGTTATTACCTAAATTAAGTGCTATTTGCCAGAAAGCCCTGAATTTACAGGGTTGGGAACCAGGTGCTCCCATATCATTAGATCAGCTCACCTGCTAAGGCAGAGGGAAGAGTGCTGCTGGCAGGTGCATTAGGAGCAAAGCCCAGGGGATGTGTATTTGTGTACACAAAGATGCTGAGTTCAGGCAGGAGGCCAGACACAGGTATAACAGATACAAAAATCCTGCACGGTTTGGAAGGAAAATAGCTCAATCTAAGGGTTTTCTGAAATGACAGATTACAGGCACTGATCTCTGCTCTCTGACCAGGGATAGGAGCCAGGGAATGGCTGGAGCTGTGCCAGGGGAGGGTCAGCCTGGAGATCAGGGAAAGGTTCTTCCCCCAGAGGGTGCTGGGCACTGCCCAGGCTCCCCAGGGAATGGGCACGGCCCCGAGGCTGCCAGAGCTCCAGGAGCATTTGGACAGCGCTGCCAGGGATGCCCAGGGTGGGATTGTTGGGGTGTCTGTGCAGGGACAGGAGCTGGACTGATGGTCCCTGAGGGTCCCTTCCAGCTCAGGATATTCTGGGATTCTGTGAGTATTACTTTTATCTAAGTCATGTATGTAGCGTTCACCAATATCAAACATTCCACAGTTAAACTCAAAACTGTGGCTAAGTGTAATTTCCAAATGCACAAACACACTGCCTTTCCCCACCCTCATCCATTTGGGAGGGAAACTTCACTGTCCAGTGCTTTGTACACCACCTACTTCTGATTCACTGCTGGAACAGGATTCCCCTTGGGAAATACTACTTTGAAAACACCTGATGTATTTCCACCCTACTTTTACTGTGTTTCATGGAACAATAGTTTCTCTTATGTCAATCCTACCACTTGATAAGTCACAGTGTTGAAGGTATATTTACACTTGTACCCAGCTCTCCCAGCCCTGCAGGCTGGGTCAGTCACCTGGGTCAAGGACACAAAGCACTTCAGACCTTTCCTAAACAGCAGCTGAAAGAGTCAGGATAAAAGGGGAGAATATTATGAAGCAGAGGGAGTGATTGATGCCATCACTGCTGTGAATATGAAGCTGTGATTTGCTAAGTCAGATCATGGAGTGAGCACTAACAGGGTTCTGTGACCTTACAACTCAGCACTGCTTTTTAACTTGCTCATAATTCTGGCATTTTGCACTGTCACTGTAACCCTAAATCTAAAAATCAGACAAAAGTGTGATCCTTCCAGCTCTGCTTTTAGAAGCTTTTAGAAGCACATTCAGTAAAAGCTGGAACACAAATTAAATTTCTGTGTCATGTTTTATGCCTAAACTACATTCTGCTCTCCCAGCACCCCCAAGATAGCTCTTAGAAAATTGTTAATAAGTTAATGAAATAATTTGAGAGTGGTAGCAACTACTATCTACTTCTTCAATTACCTCAATTCACTGATCTCTTCCTGCTGAAGGAGGTGGAATCTCATACCAGAGATGCAAAAATAATCACATAAAAGTCACATTTTTTTGCAGTAGGGGAGGAATATAGAAACTACAGCAATGGTGATGATAATCTACGTAGCACAGATTCTTAGAGCTCCAGTGTGTCAGTGATGCTCTGTGAAAGCAGCATGCCCAGAACTAAGTGGTCAGGCACCAAAAAAACCCAGTATCACCAACAAACCCCCCACAAAACACTCCAGCTGACCTCTAAAAATCTCCAGTAAACCAATATTTCTACAACGCTATCAAAACAATCCTTCAGTTCAGCTGCTTGTTTGGAATCCACTTCTGGCATTCCAAGGAGGATGTTTAGCCTTCAATGTTTGGGTACTTGCTGAAAATACTTCTTTGTTTGGCAATTTTATTAATTTTTCTCCCATGCAAGAACCAGCTGGCAGAGGGAACGCACCAGCTGGGGTCAGATGCTCATGACAACAGAGTTCTTTTTTCTTCACAAGAGATACTTAATTAAGCTAGAATCAAAGGCTATTTATTTCTATTGGCCAGTCTTAACCCTGCATGAAAGGAAATAATAATCTAGCAAATGAACAAACCCCCAAATATCCACCAGGACACGGCCACAGCTTCAGATCTAAAGATGACTTGTGAGGCATGAGGGAAGAAAGTCTGAAAAGACGTGCACAGGAAAAATGACAAAGAACTGAGGCCAAATCAGCTTTATTGGCCGTGTTTGGTGACTTGACCAAACTGTGTGTGGTGGGAGAGTTCAGGAGTGGATTGCTGCTATTAAAGGCTGGACCATAACACTGAAACTCCAGGATTCTTAATATTCTTCAAATGAGAGGTTTGACCCAGCTTCCACTAAAGACAGGCTAATTGGCTTTTATAGAAAAAGGTAATTGAAAACAGCCTTTTCCTTTATTTTTACAGGAAAAAAAAGACAATAGAAAAGCACTTTTAGTGAGTTAGTATTTCAAATAAGCTTGGCCTGTTCGATGGCCTGGTGTCTTATTAGCGACATTTTGGGAGATGTAGTTTCTTTGTTATCTTAATACATTTTGAAAAATAAGTCTTTTGGTGCCTCTTCTATTTATGACTCACTCATAATAACACAAGTGACTCATGCTGTCAAATTACAAGCCATTACTTTAGAAAATTATTTTTCCCCTTCCTTTTGGGTAAAATATGACAATTTTCACTGTTTTGTTACTAAGGGCAGCTTCTTACTACTTAAGAGATTCTCAGAACTTTATTTTCTAAGTAAAGCATATGCCACAAAAGACAAAAGCATCTCCCACCTCTTGTCTCTCTCACAGATGAAGACATGTGAAATAGAACAATTGTTTAAAACCAGTTCCAGAACTTCCAAGCTTGTTGATCAGTAAATTGAATTTCAGTCACCACATTTTATCTAGACAATACTGCTTTTGTTCGATTTGAAGATGGTCACTGTAAGCCATTAGCACATGCTGGCCTAAAATTATTTGCTAGAGATACCCTTGGCACAGGCAGCCTCAAATTCTCCATTGCAGGGATTTCTGTGCTGACTCTCCAGTGAGGTTTTGTGGTGCTTTGCCATCCAAAGTGTGAAGGGATGTCCCCAGGTGGGGATTAGCTTGCACAGAATGGGAATATTTCCTGGCTCAGAGAACACTGTGAAGCTGCTTGTTCCCTGAGAGCTTGGACAGTCCCTCCAGCCACCTTCTTTCCACACACACCCTGACTCAGTGTAGCCCTCATTTTTTATCATGATGAAAGCAGAACCTTCCATACAGAAGAATATCTAACTAATTCCTGTACTCCTGTCCATTCTGCAGTTTGCCACTGCAGCTCTGCACGGTGATTGCAGTAGTCCTGAAAGGCCGGGCCCCAAAAGCCCAGCTGACTCCCTTTTGTGTGAGGAAGCTGTTGCATCCCGATGATTTCCTCTAATTACTCTCCCAGATGAGGCCCAGGGCTGTCTGGCTTGTGCCTATTCAACTGCAGTGTGGAGATCATCAGCGGAGCATCCTTTTATCAAATGCTGGTTCCCCCTGCCCATCTCCCTTTGCCTCCTTCCCTCCTCCCTAGTGGGTCACTGGAGGACATCCTCCCTAATTATCTGCTGTTAGGAGCGGTTAAAGTTGCAAGAGAAAGCTTCTCTGGAAGCTCTTTCTTATCCATCCTTGTCCATGGTAAGATCCACGATGGCAAGATCCAGAGGACACCTACACATGAACTCCCTAATCCTATGAAAGAGCATTGGTAACTAAGATTAATATTTCCTGTTCCTAGAAGATTCTGCCTCTGTCCATGTTTCTTACAAATACCATTCTCTGGGGGAGGCACATTTCTTCTGAGGGCAGAAAAAACACTGGTCAGTGTCACCTTTATTCTGTGATCTTCAGAAACGCAGATGGAGCCATCCTGCTCCTTCCTGGGTACGGGGGAACGATGGGTCCTGGCAGGACCCTTTGCCCTGTGTGTTCTAGGCACTGGCAGCTGACCCTACACTGCCTTCCTGACGTGGATCAGGGGCTTTAGAAAGCAAATGCACTGCTTCTTGGCTCAAGCACCTTCCACACTGGGATATTCCTCTGCAAAGTGCTGCAGCTCAGGGATGAATCACTGAGCTCTGGGTCTGGGCCACACACTGCCTTTTCTCACGTGGACTCTCTGCCAAAAGCAACATGCAGAGAACTGCTCTTCCTGCCAGACCCACCATAATCCAGGTTTTAAAGCCTTTTCTTCTTTAATCCCATCAGACTTATTCCTTCTGGCCTATTCTTATGTTCATAGAGAATAAATGTCTTAATTTGATTGTTCATTACATTTCCTCTCAGTGTGTTTTAATGCTTTTAGCTTCTCTTTTTCTCCCATTCTTGGGTCAAAAATGAGCCTTGATGGAAAGAAAAATAACTCAGAACTCCCAGGGCTTTCTTTGGGATGATAACAAGATATTTGGTGTATGGGGAGCAGCCACCTACTTGAGGCTTGCCATGAAAAGACAACCAGCAGAAGTAAACCAGCCTCTCTCTCCTTTGATATCAAAGTTTGTTATCAAAGAGTTCTTAATACAGAGCTACATACAGGTACCATGCAACTGCTGCACCCACTGCAACATCTGCATTGGTGCAGCCTATATTTAGAAATAAAGCCATGTCACATTAATTTGCTTAAGGACTTTTTCCCTGTCTGCACTGGAAAATGGCTGTCAGCAATGAGAACAACTCCTACAAGTGCCAGAGTTGTGACACAAAAGGTGAATGTTTGTCACTACAGCTTCCCATTTCCTCATATTTGCTCTGTAAGAAACCGATCCCTTATGGGAAACGGAATTAAAAAATGAACAAAAGGTCACAAAAGAAACCCTGACATATCCATAAGCACAACAGCTTGAAATAAACTTATTTATGCTAAATGCGGAAGCAAGGCCTGAGATAAAGCTTTGAACTGAGCAGAATGGGAACAGCACTTTAAAACATAACATGGCAAGTAAGAAGTGCGAACTGGGAAAAATGAATGACTGGGTGAATTATAAACATGTACACAACGTCTGCTCCGTGGAGAGCAGCAACTGCAGCTCCCAATCTGTTTAGTGATTCTGGCAAAGCAGAGCCCCAGCACTGAAAGGGAGGCAGCGCACACAGCAGAGCAACACGAGGCTGTGCTGAGGGGTGACCATGGGATAAATTGCAGGAAATAGTTTATTAATACACAAAGCTTTGGAGCAGGCCACCTGCAGAGGTAAACACAGCACCCGGGATAAAAATAGCTCTGGAGATGGAAAGGACAAGCAGTATGAGGGAAGATATGGAAAGCAGCTTACTGTTGGTACATCTACAGCTCAATGCAATGGTGATAAATATGAATCCAGGAGAAAAATTTGTTTCCCATTCTTGTTTTAATTTTGAAAGCTTCAAGAGAAGGTCCTGGGAAACTGCGTGCCTAATTTACACAAAGAAGTTGTCTCATTGAAGTTAAGAGATGAAAAGCGAACCCAGCTTCAGTCAAACTAAAAATAAAGCAGAGGTTTTTGAATTTTGCTGATAAAACAAATAAAAAATGGACTTTTTAATATCACCCAAAGACCTTATGTCAGATAGCCATCACTTGCCAAATGTTTTTTTTTCTCCAGCTCAGAGACTGATGCATTTCCTGCGAGAGCAGAGGGGCTGTGTTGTGGAGAAGCCAGGCTGGAGTTTAAGGCCAGCTATAACCTTAAACTTGAAACTGATACAAGGAAGAAACAGCTGAAAAGGAATAGTTTTAATCAAATCACCAGTACTACACAGACTAACACAGAATCATAAAGCTAAATACATGAATAAAACCTCTAATTGCCTTACCAGAAGCAAAAACATTTTAAAAAAGAGGAATTCATTGGAGAGCACGTAGCTTGCCTGTGAGCCGAACACTGTCTCCAGAGCTTCTCCAAGGAGAGTTCCTACATCAGGGAGTGCTGCTGCCATTCCTGGGACACGATGAGACACAGCCTAAAACAGGGGCAGGCAACACACCACAGCTGTGTCTGTAACTGGGGAAACTGGAATGGGGAAACTCCCCAAGCTTCTTGGGGGACGCTCATTATTAATCACAGCTGAGCCTTTCAAATGACTCCTCACTCCTGTGGGCCACACTCCGGGTCTGATAGATTAAAAAAAAAACCCCGAATGTTCACAGTAAGACATTTTTGGGTTTCCTCGTCCTGTACTAGAACATTTTAAAGAGAAATGAAAAGTTAGAAGGAGGTGTGGGAAGGCTCTGCACAGCCCACACTGTTCGGCCCTGGCCCGAGCTGCTGGCCCGGGCTCGGCGGCCGCCTCCCCTCAGCGGCTCTGAGGGCACTGCCCCGAACAGCGGCGATTTAGAGCACACAACCGTTCTGTGACAGAACACACACACTCGTGCAGAAGCACATCAGACATAAAGCCCGGACTTCGTTAGAAACTGCAGCGGTGATTGTTCCATGAGCTGAGGCGAAGCAGCGCAGCTCTGAGGGAGCGCTCAGCGCCCCCGAGCCCCCGCCCTCAGCAGCAGCAGCGGCCGGGCCGAGCCAGCGCCTCATTGCCAGGGTTCGCTTCCAGTTCCTGAGGGAAAAACTTCAGGCGAGGGCGTTCCCTGCCCAAGTATTGCAGCTCCGGAGGGGAAGCCTCTGCCCGGAGCACATCCCGCAGTGTCCAACACGGGCACATCCAGGAACACGGGATGTGCGCGGAACCCTCAGGGCCGGGCGCTCAGGGACAGCCCAGGGCATTGGCTCGGTGATTTCACTACTCACTGCTTGGGTTTGCGTTAGTTTTTAAAACAAAAACCTCTCGTCCCTGTACCAGCACGATGTGATGAACGTGCTGTTGCTGGCACACACCAAATGCTGCTCCCGCTAAGGAGCCAGAGCTTCTGCTGGATGGGAAGGGAGCGGGGTTTGGCTCTGAGCTGGCACTGTTTGGTTACCTGAGAAAGACATTTCAGCTCACATCAGACCTGGCCCTTGGAATAGACACATTCCTGGCAGCCCTTCTCCCCCTCAGGGGAGCAAACACTCAGGAACAAGCAGTGAGTGAACGGGGAGACAATTCAGCATTAAATGCAAAACCCCTAAATCTCACTTTATTCTATTAAAAAAAAAAAAAAAATCTTCGCACT
The DNA here is from genome assembly GCA_013398115.1 of Falcunculus frontatus. Lineage (NCBI taxonomy): Eukaryota > Metazoa > Chordata > Aves > Passeriformes > Falcunculus > Falcunculus frontatus. The sequence goes on along the minus strand of VZRV01001887.1, from coordinate 102,238 downwards.
AGTAGCAACCTGCTCAGAAAAGTTTATATCCCCAAACCCCCTCCAGCCCCACAGATCAGACGAGCTCCTAAAGGCAAAAGCCTGGTTGTTGCTTGCAGGAGATAGGGAGCTGGTATGGCTCAGGAGCCAACTTCATACTTTTTTTTCTTGCCAGGAGACTGCAATTACTTGCCTAAAGAAATGAAATAAACAGCGAGCATTTGCCAAAGTACTCCCACCACTTGGAGCAGTTTGTTTTTCAGAACATTCAGTGCCAGACTGCTGAATGGGAAAGAGAAGCAACAGGAGAGTAGTCTCTACTTTAAGCATTTCTGAAGTGCTTATCACAGCAGCACTGAGATATTCATAGCCCTTTGGTTTCTTGCTGAATGGAAGTGGAAAGAGATCACATCTTTCCTCTAAAACCCAAATGAACAAAATCAGAAGTTTGAACAAACCTGGAAAATTAAGAGCTGTTTCTACAGCCATCACTGATTTCAGCAGGAATTGAAGATGCTTAGTGAAAACTGGGAGAAATCCCTGACAACAAATACTAGTTGAAAAATTGTCAAAATATTTTAAAACATTACATTGTCATCAAAAGTGAAAATTAAGATTGGAAAATCATGATTGCAAACACTGAGGGGCTGTAAGAAGTGAAGTTCAAATAACAGCCCAGTGCTAAATTCTAAACAGCCAAACCACAAGAAAATTCATCCACAGCAAAATAAAGGAATCTTTAAAAGCTTTATTAAATAATATAGATTGAAATAATATAGTCCAGTGCTAGATTCTGAACAGCCAAACCACAAGAAAATTCTTCAATGGCAAAATAAAGAAATCTTAAAAAGCTTTAATACAGATTCAAATGATTATATACACCCAAAATGACCATTTAAAATAGTTCTAGTACTTAAGGCACAGTTTCTCCAAAACTAGCCAGCAAGTTAAACAAGACTCAACACAATTACATGTAACAATCCTTTTTTGTAACACTGTGTGAAACCAAAGCTCTGTGCCATGCACTGGGTCTGCATTCCATTCATCTATTTGCCTGCATAGTTCTGCACACGAAGTATTTTGCATGAAGTATTGTTATTTCACTTTCCTTATGGTCCTTAGGAGAGTTCAGACAGCCAGAATATTATTCACAGTTAAAAGTGGGATCCTTGTTATATGTAAACAAAACCCTTATCAGATAGCTGCAAAACCCTGCATACAAATAAAAGTGTCTGGGAGTGATTGTATCCTCAAAATAAAGGATTCCTACCAGAAGAAAGGTCCACTTAGAAGGCACATGCTTTCACATTCCCAGTTCAAAAAAGTGCTTACAGTACCAAGGAATACTGCAGTTGTACCCAAAGGAAGCCACACTAAGTTTTAGGTTTCTTGTTTTTTTCAATTATTTTTGTAAAAAACCTCCAAATGATTCACAGTTGTTCCAGCATTCCTCATGCTAAACCAGCATATTGTGCTGATGAATCCCAGTGTAAGGCTAAACATAAGAACATTTATCAGTGCAATTACATTCCTGAGATTCTGGAACGCAAAATAAAAACTAGTTCTTTGAAATACACAATCCTTCAAATTTTTGGCTCATATTTCACCTGTTTTTCTGATTTCCCTTTTTTAAGAAGTTCATTAAAAAGAAATCTAATTTTTACAAAAAGTAAATAAAAAATGGTTATCACTTAGATATAACTTCTAGTTGCTTGAAGAGTGCAAGAAAGCCAGATCAGCATAAACACTGCTTTTTGTGCAGGCAGCAAAAAACAACAGATAAAACAAGTTCTTGAGAATTGAAGCACTGACATAAAAAAATAAATTCAAAGAGCCCTAAATATATTTAAAAAATAAATAAATTAAGGACCTAGTTTTATTTCAGAGCAAACTTGAATTACATCACAACTGCTGAAGTTGTTGAAGTTGCTAAGGCACTGAGTTGTTTCATTTTTATTTGTCAGCAGTGGGAAGGAGTCCTGCTGCCCCTATCGAGAGGCATAACCCGTGCTCCAGAGCGTGGCTGAGGGGCTCTTCTGCCTGCTCGAGGACTGGGAGCTGAAGGAATGTGCAGGTGACACAATGGAACCTGAAACACGGGAAGGAGAAAACAACAATCAGACTTGGGAATGGCAGGAGCAGGAAGAAACAAGTAACTGCTATTGCTCACCCGTGGAACACTGGCAGTGAATCTAATGACCCATTCAAAGTGAAATCATCCCTTTAGCTCACTGCCTCTTGGAAAGGTATCTTGCAAGCATCAAAAGGTTGTAGGTCTTCCTGTTCAGGACTTTTTAAGTCTGAGCAGGGCACAATACATTTCCCCTCAGCAAGTGACATCCACTTGGATCTGCCTTGTTTTATCTGAAGCATCAGGCACGTGTGTTTACAGCCAGGCCTGCAGCTCACCACAACTTAAACATATCTGGAGGAACGTGAATTATTTTTCATTGCCGGTCTTGATTACAGACCTTCCTACATTCAATTCCAGTGCAGTGGCCAGACTAGTCAATTAATTCACTTCTAACTGGGTGACAGCTGCTTACTGTTAGGGGTGTGCTGAAGACTTGTCCTTGGGTGAAATACTGGCTGATTGTGCTGTCCATTCGGCGAGAAAAATGCATGGTAGGCTGCAAGACAGATGAAAAACAAACCAAAATCGTTTCACATGGCAATTATTCCTTTTTAACTTAGAGCTAAAACATTGTAAGAAGCTATGGAAAAAAATAAATACTTGTGCAATCTTTCCTTCTCTTACCTATGATCATAACAGCTGTGCCTGCTAAGAGTGCAAAAAGTGTGAAGATCATCACCTGGTAAGACTCAACAAACTGCTGGAAGAGACTGGCTTCATCTGCAGAATTGATTAAGAGGAGGCAATATTGAGTTAAAAAAAGCATCTTCAATCTGCTTTAAGAGTTAACAGCTCTTAAACTGAAATAACCAAAACCAAGTTTAATTTATAAACAATTGTAAACAACTTAGATAATAAAACTTTGATTCTAGTGACTATTTCTAATGCAGTCTTCAAAATTTGGCAGTAACAGCTTAAGATGTTGATTGAGGCTGTGGCTGTTCATCCCTGGAAGTGTTCAAGGCCAGGTTGGATGGGGCTTGGAGCAACCTGGTCTAGTCAAATGTGTCCCTGCCCATGGTTTAAGAGATGAGCTTCAAGGTTCCTTCAACCTGGACCCTTCTGGGATTCTATGATTCTATTTACAATGACTTAAGTGATTTTTTTACTTTCTCAGCCCCAAAATGCTGACCTGTTCTCAAAATAGCAAGGCATGCTTGGGAGTAAACAAGAAAAAGAATTCCTTTCAGACACTACAGCTTTGGTATAGTTATGTCAACTTGGGAGTATTCTAGGCTGGCCCCAAGAAAAATATGTTCAATTTCAGTCACAATGAGCAACTGTATTCCAGGCTTCTGGCCACAGAGAGCAGCTCACATGTCACTGGTAATGTCAGCTGCACACTCAGGTTTATAACCTCATGAGCATCAGTAGAAGCTGAAGGTTTCTTCTGGCATTTGGAGTGCAGAGATAAACTTACATCTCATTGGTGCAGTGGTTCTGTCACTCAGGTAGATCACTGTCACTGGGATAGTGATGGACTGGTCTGTCATGGGACTGGAGACAGTCAGAGTGGTGGACAGGGAGCCCTGGCTGGGAACTCTGGGATCAGCCAGGCTCACAGTGTACAACACGTAACTGGGCAGCCCATAGGACTTCTCCTTCTCCAACACCTTCACTGCTGGGGACTCACATTTCACCTGCAGAGGGAACAACCAACCTGAACCACACTGCTTGGGACAGCACAGCACATCTCCATCTTCCAGGCCAGCTGCCAGCAGTGGGTGATTGCACAGAAACACAGAGCAATTCACCCCTCAAGAGAAGTCAGGTATACCTTTACAGTGCCACCTGCAGCATTTCCCCCTGCTTATTGCCAAGGGCCCTTACTGGGCTGTGTGAACCATGGGCAGTCAGGCACAGGCAGATTTGGGCAAGAACCTCCCCCTGCCACAGGGGTCAGGCAGATTTCTGCTCCTGACCCCTGAGCTGGGTCACACATGCCAGGCTGCACACCCAGGTGAGCCTGACACACCTGTAACTCCCCAAAACCCCAGGGCCAGGCTGGATGGGCCCTGAGCAACCTGACCCAGTGAGTCAGTGGTGTCCAGTGTGTTGGAACAGGATGGGCTTTAGGGTCCCTTCCAACCCAAACCATTCTGGGATTCTGTGAAAAGTGAACACTGAGGAAGGACACATTCCAAGATGAGCATTTCCAAATCATCTCAGGAACAAATCTTGACATGGTAAAGACGGCAGGGAGTGCCTTGCATTAGAAAGCTGCATGTGACAGTTCAAAATGCTTTCAGCCGTGCTGAGATACTTTCTGGCAACGCACTCACCTCCAGGCTATCCAGGATTTCACTGGCACCAAAGATTTTCAGGACAGAGCTCATGTCCTGGTTGCTCAGCAGCATCTCAGCCTGGTCAGCGTAGAACCAGCGATTGAAGGGCACCTCTGTGCCCAGCTGCTCCCCAACCACGGCGCTGCCCCGCACCGAGGCCGTGACCCTCAGCGTGGCCTTGCTCCTGCTCAGGTGCTTCAGCTGCTTGTCAGTGAGGCTGTGCATCCTGATGGAGCACGTGTAGTGTCCTGCAGGAACAAGACATCTTGGGCTGTTAAATGCTCACCTTTAAGAGTTCTTCTCCACGCGCAGCGAGATTTCTGAGACATCTTTAGAGAAAAGCTAAAAAAGTGGTAAAATTCAGCCAGCAGCATGATGAGGAGTGTGTAGATGATCAGGTGGATGATCAGGACAGTGAGTCTATTGGGTCAAACATCACAATCCCAGCACTACAACTACAGAATTATTCCTTGTCCCAAACTGAACATCATGAAAAAAAACCACTGTGCTGGTAACATCCAGTCACATTTTATTTTAATATTCCAGTGAGACTCAGTTCCACTCTGAACGTAACATCTATGCTAATAATGAAAGGCTTTACTGAAAACAAGATTGAACATCCTATTTCATATTCTTTTCAACTAGTGTTAAAATTTTAGCCAGCTACCATCACCATCATCAAGTCTGTGAAGATGCAGTTTATTTATAAAAGCTCCTTTAAAAGTTATATATTCACCATGTTTCTAGTCTCATATGGGACCAATTAATCTGTTATTTGCAGTCAAGGTAGTAAAAACTTCCCTGAGAATGGAAGATAAAAAGCATCAGTAACAAGGAGAACTTGCCAGGTACATGTTTTCCTCTTATTTTCTTCCCCGTGCTAGCAGACACACATGCAGGGTAGAATAGGGTTTACACAATGGGTGCAGGGATGAATGTAACAAATAATTAATGTTCTTTATGTACAGTCCATGGTGGTTTGGTTCTGTTCTGAATCACGTTATACTTTCAAAGCATTAACACATTTTGTAGACTTGTGCAATTTTATTACCACACCACAGTGTCTGGCAATTTCCCCCCCTTTTAAGACCCAGTTCATGATGTTTTGGGATACATTCCACTTTTGGAATACTTGTCACCTGAATGCTCCTTTGTTTCTTTGACTTACTACAAAATCTCTGAAAAACATGAAATGGGCTGCCACTGACTTCTGGCTTTCTCTGAAAACCAACACAAGATTTTGTCACAGGCAGAAAATCCTACTGAAACAAGAAGTGTCCATGTGAACAACTCACTGAGGCCTGAGGTCCTACACAGCAAAGCTCAGAGGCTTCAGAAGGAAAGAGAAGAGGTTTAGATTGGATGTTAAGAGGAAATTCCTCCCTGTGAGGGTGGGGAGGCCCTGGCACAGGTTCCCAGAGCAGCTGTGGCTGCCCCTGGATCCCTGAAGTGCCCAAGATCAGGGGCTTGGAGCAGCCTGGGACAGTGGAAGGTGTCCCTGCTGGCTGGGCTTTAAGGTCCCTCCAAACCAACCCATGATGCTGGGATTCTGTGGAATCTGCTGGACCAAAGAGCTTGTGTTTGCCTGCAGCATGCCATCTTGTCACATCTTACCTGAAACTGCATCAAATCCAGGTTCTGCCACAAAAATATCCTGTGCTGGGAAGTCAAAGACATCAGTGTTGAAATCGAGATGGCAACTGATAATGGACTGGGGCTGTAACTCAGCAATGGCTTCAGTCTGAGCAGGCAAACACTCCCCTAGGGGGAAGGAAAAAAAAACCCCTCTATTTAATTACAGAATAAAATTGTAACTAATTAATTTTAATTAATTAAAAGCAAAATCATGGCTTGTAGTATTGGGTTATTCTACCACCTTCTGAAATAGTTTCACAAGGTTATGAAGATCTTAAAATAATTGGAAATCACAGACAGCTGTCCTTGCTCAGGCCTAATCCCAAAGAGACAGCAATGAAAATTTTATATGTTGTGGGGTTTTCTTGACAGGAATAATTTATTTACAGGAAAGGATAAGCTGGAGAGAATTTTCAGCTCAGATGTCTCTTGAATAACTTATATGATCCTGGGAGCCTCGATTTAGGTTTTAGTATCTGGCAAGATGATTTTTTGGTAGGCTAATAATTTACTTTTGGCAAAATACTATTGGAACAAGTGCTAATTGTTAAACTAGAAGCTAAAAGGATCTATAATCACACAGAATACAGCTTATTAAATAGAGAACACAATATGATGCTTGATCTTTGTATTGATTCTAACTGGTGTTAAGTTCTGTAAAAGATTTAAGGATGGTAACTAAGTAAGGAATCATAATAACTCCAAGAAGACAATTGCAATTAAACATATAAGCAATTAGCTGATTGCCCATTAACTGTTTTTTATATGATTAAAAGCGGTACTTCTATTGAAATCTACTGATCTTATTAGTTGTAAAATATTAATAGCATCCCAGAACACCTTCCAAATTCTGTCCCATGGCTTCTAGAGCTCCTGGGACTCTGCAAAGGCACTTGAGGTTCCTGGGGATCTTGTCACGCCAGTTTCACAGACCCTTAAACAGCAAACAAAAACCCCATAACACAAAACAAAGCCACCTATCATGAATCCATAAACACACAATAAACCATAAGCATAAATATTCTTTTACTGTACCTTTCAAATTTTTATTTGTTTCCCCAATTGAAACTATGACTTTGGAGGCTGCCACTCCCTGCAAGCTTGTTTGCATGCCACTGACATGCATTGCTGTGGTCCTCTGAGGTGCACTAATTGTGATCTGAAAAAGGGATGAAGCACACTGTAACCAAAAACTGTTTAAACAAATAAAAATTAAGGCAAAACCAGACTGGATTAGTTGTGAAAGACTCCACGAGGTCGTGTTTTTCTTTGAAATCCCACATTTCTCTAATATTAGAAAGTGCCTTTCCAAGCAATTTAAGCTAGCAAAAACATTTTGTCTTCCTACCCAACCCCCAGAAGTTAATATGCATAAAGCTCTATGTCTAAATTTAATTTAAAAACAATGTCTAGTGCTTATGCTGGCTGATGCAGTGAATTGTGTCAACAGTACGATTGCATTGCAGATAAACAAAATAATTTAATGGAGTACTTCTGATCAGTGATGCATGGCACAACACTTGAGAAAGTTCTTGCTGGCACCTCATCCTGCAGTGAAACTTCATTCATAAAAGCAGCCTTACTCAAAAATTGGTTAGCACCTGGGAACAACTTAGCCAGCAAAGGAATCAAAATGTACAATGTAAGAACAGTACAGGTGAAAAATCAAAACTGTTTTGCTACATTGTCCTCCTTAGCCCAGATATTTAAAAAAAAACATGATGTTTTTGGACACATACCAAATACTTCCCAACCGTTTGCATTTCCGAAAGAACATTTCTAAATAGTTGTACCAAAAGAAAAATCCCGTAGAATACAGTTTGGTGAGGGTCCACCCCAAACAAACCAACCTCAGCAGGAACCCAACAATGCCTCACCTCTCTGTAGGTTTTCAGCAACCCAGGGATCTCATAGTAGACAGTGACCACCCCAGAGTCCCTTGCCAGGGCCACGCCAGTCTTGGAGTCCACAAGAAGAAGAGAACTTGAGGAGGAGCTCCACACGCCCGGCAGGCCTGGAAGACACCATGGGGGCACTGCTCAACACCCTGCTGCCAACTGCAGCATTTCCTGGGCACTCTGGTGTCTGTGAGTGCCACTGCCAGGCAGGGCACACACCTCCCAGGGCACAGACACTGCTCTGGTGTCTGTGAGTGCCACTGCCAGGCAGGGCACACACCTCCCAGGGCACAGACACCAGAGTGGTGTGAGTGCCACTGCCAGGCAGGGCACATACCTCCCAGGGCACAGACACTGCTCTGGTGTCTGTGAGTGCCACTGCCCAGGAACCACGCTGCTGTCTGTGAGTGCCACTGCCAGGCAGGGCACACACCTCCCAGGGCACAGACACTGCTCTGGTGTCTGTGAGTGCCACTGCCAGGCAGCACAGGGGATGCACAGAAACCACACTCTAGGGGCTCGTGGTGGAAGGCTGGCAGCCCAACACCAAACTGACCTGCAGTTATTCTGACAAAAGCCCATTAACACCAACAATCAAACACGGCGAGTGTCAGTCACAGAGAAGGCAGTCCTGCCTCTGCAGGAGTCCCACAGAAACAAGCCTTTCCAGCAAATGGAACAGAAATGTCTGAAGTGTGAATGTCAGGAATTCAATACAAGAGACATATTGCACAGTTCAATTAAAATTTGAGGAGTTGATCAAACCTATTTTTATCATTAACAAGAACAGTGACATTTGATTCTGAACAAACATGATAAATTATGCATTTAGTTTTGCTGAGAGTGAGCCAGTATCACACTGGTGTCCCAGGGAATAGCTGCTAACCCACAAAGCTGGAAGCCACTCACCTTCCTGGGCTGTCAGCGAGGTCCTCAGGCAGAGGACATCCCCCACCACCACGTGTGGGAGCTCTGGGAAAATGGCATGTTGGACAGGCAGTGGGATGTAGTCTGCAGTGCCACTGTGCTCTGCATCCCACACTCTGAGCAGGGTCAGCCCCACGTTCACAGTCCGGATCACAAAGGTGTCGTTGGTGGCTCCCTTGGCGATCTGCACAAAGTCATCTCTGCACACAAACAGAAGTGCTGCTGTAGGAAGGCAAGCTCGGTAATGTCATTATCTCTGCAGTAGGAGAGGTATCACACCCTTTTCAGATGGCTGACTGCTTGTTTTCAGCAACAGTCACTTAATGAAGTCCAACCAAGTAAGGAAATTATAACAATTATTTAGGTGCCACTGAGGCAAATTTCAGTTCTCAGTTCACCACTATGCTGAGGAAATACTGAGATTATAATTATGCATGAAAACTACTTCCTAATTGTGAGACTTGGAGAGCTTTAGAATGACATCATCTATCTCTTCTCCCTTTTCTCAAGGGAGTTAAGAAGCCAAGAAATTTGATCACCAACACGCAACTCCCCAGACGTAACAATGCCATTGGATTGGCAGGTCTGGTATTTACCCAAATCCAGCACTCCCAAACACAGTGACACACAGAGCACCTGGCACAGAGACTGTCACCAGGCAGGGACACTGCAGGACACTGGCAGCAGCACAGCTGGGTCCCCACAGTGCTGCACCCCAGTGCCAGCAGTGCCTCTCTAGGGCCACAATGAGCCCTGTGCTGGAGCAGCTCTGCAGTGCAAGGCAGGGCAGGGTTAGCTCAGGGGTGTCTGTAAGCTACAGAAATTTCTTCATTGAGGTAAGAAAAGAGAAAATCTTGGATTCAACCCCTTTTTCCTTTTTCACCATGATCAGCGTGTTGTAAGTGCAAGGTGTTCTGCAGAAAACAAGCCATGCTGCAGTAACAGCATCAGTGGTATTTTACTGAAGACCACAGGAGGCTGGTTTACAACACTTATTTTGGGAGGCAGGGACCAAAAGGCCTTCTGAGGCTTGTCCCTGCTGTGGGAAGGCTGTACAAGGCTATCTGAGGAGGCAGCCCCTGATCCAGAACGTTCCCCACCTTACATAAGTCCCCAGTGAGTCAGTGTAACCCAGCACTGGGAGAGGCAGATGCTGATGGATCAGTTGTTTCCCTGGGCCACTGCTGCGTGCAGGGGGATGATTCAGAATCACTTAGAGCAGAGCACAACTCCAGCAGGCCCCGCTGGGATCATGCTTATCTGGGCAGCTTTCCATGGCTAGGGAATATCGATTGCTAACTGGAACTCTTCTTCCTGCTACTGCCTCTGAAGGCCGCAGAAACAAAACCCTTGCTTTGCTAATCCCAGCCCAAGCTGTATCTTCACTTGATATCCTTGGAACAATCTTTATTCTATGTGTGTCTGGCCTTTTTTCTGTTCTCAACCACCCACAACAGATACCCACCTGTTGGTGGCAAAGTCGAGCACAGCATTATGTGAATGGAAAGTATCTCCAGAGTTGTCGTGAAAATGGACTGTAAATGTCAGGGTCACACCCAGGGGCAGAGCCAGCAGTGCCTCTTTGTTCTGGGTGAGCAGAACGGGCCTCATGGAGATCCTGAGGTAGGAGATGGGGCAGACCTGGAAAAACATCAGCAGTGAGAAGGGAAGTTAAATTGCTTTTTATGATGCCTCTATAAAAATAATCTAAAAGGGCTCTTATGATGCAAATATCCAGAGCTTCCTTTACAGCCATTTGCATTTAGCCCTATGCCAGGACTAACACGAGGAGCTGTTATTGCCAGTATCTCCATCTCACAGGTTGAAAGGGGCCTCTGGACACTGTCCAGTCCAGCCCCAACTCGAGCTGGGTTACCCAGAGGCAGCTGGCCAGGAGCATGTGCAGGCAGCTCCTGGGCATCTCTGGGATGCAGAATGCACAGCCTCCTGCAATCTCCAACAGCTCCCCAGTAAAAAGTGCTGTCCTACGTTCAGACAGCATTTCCTGTGTTCCACTGCTGCCTGCTCCCCTTGTCCTGTCATGGCTGAGAAAAGCCTGGCTCTGTCTGCTTTGTACCCTCACAGCTGATGTTCCTTAGCCTTTTTTTCTAGTACCACTCAGAACTGAAACAAGCAATAATGATGTAGAAACATGCATCACGCACAGACTTCAGAGAACACATGACTATCCTATAAATTCAAACTGTTTCCCTGGATATGCAAGAGAACAAGTGGCCCCTAGACCTCTCTCCTAATAATTCCTGAAATAAAAGGTGCAGTTCATTCCCCAGTTATGAGAAGAGTACCTCACAGTGTCTGTGTGAGTAAGGGGATGGAAGGGTCAGTGCTGCCCAGCTCCCTTGCACTAGGTGAGAAAGCCAAGCTGTTCCAGGCAGAGCTGGCAGCTGACAAACCCTAAGGGGTCAGCAGGCTGTGCTTTGTTCCCTCGGTGCCTCTCCTCAGCCAAGACAGAAGTTGGGAACTGCTCCAAATTCCTTAGGAGAGTCTGCTCCATTAACCATATGTGCACACCCCCACATTTCTGCAGTGACACTCCAATGAAGAAAGGTTTTCTGAAGACAAAGACTTGACAACCTATTCTTTTGGCTTTTAAACAGCATATTACTATTCTTGATTAACTTACCTAGGTTAACAAGCAAAATTACCCAACAAAAATAACTATATCTGCTCTTTTTGTTACAGCTGTGGGAAAATAAATAATGGAAGGACAGAGGAAGCAAAACCCTCAAATATACTGAGAAAACTATTTTAAAAAAAGGCCTCAAGCTTATCTTGTAGGAAAATCCCTTTTTTTCTGACCTAAGAGCCTCAGCTAAAACGTAAAACTCTGCAATCTGAAAATGTACATGTCAGAACTTAAAAAGGAAAGGACAAATTTTGCCTCAAGCAAAATACATCTTTGGTGAATCCAAAAAAAAAAAAAGGGGGCTAGAATATCAGTACATCCTACTGTCTGCTCCACGGGCTGGTATCATCAGTTAACATCTCCATGCATACAGATCTCTGCCCAACAAGCTGTGGTTACAAGCACACAAAAACCCCATTTCCCTGACAGATTATCAAGCTTGCTTTACTTTAAAATCTCCGCAACCGTCCCACAAGGGACAACTGCTAAATTTAATATTGATGAAAACAGCCATTTACTGTTAAAGCATCTCAGGTTTTGAAGTATTTTTTTTAATTTAAAAAAAAAAAAATAAACCACAATACTGAGAGCAGCTGGTCCAGGCAAGTGCTCAGCTCGGTCCCACGCTAAGCACACTGTCACTCCTCCTTCCCCCATCCTCCCTGGCTTATGTAAGAGTCCTTCTTTGAGCCAAGTTGAAGGTCTAAGTGTTAAGTGATGCTGCTGCAGCAGTTTGGTTCTTAATTGTGTACACTTGTAAACAGACAACACAGGCCCTTACGAAAGAAGGACAGTGTGAAGGAGAGAGCTTTGCCTTAGAATGACACCATAGATTCAAGCTCATCTCCAGCTCTGTCACAAGTTTTTTGACGTGACCTTCGGCAAAACCTCTCTCAGCTCTTCAGCCATAAAATGAACCAGCAGCACTGTGTTACCTCACGAGGTTAAAAATATCATCTCCATAAAGGCACTACAGTTGTAGTACAGGAAAACAAATGAGCTGTACAAGATGCTGAACTGAGATGGGTCCTACTACAGAGAGTTTTGTATCACCATCCTGCCATATCCTGTGTACAGGGCAAACTCACCCGGGGGATCTGCCTTCAGTCCCACTGTGTGCTGACTAAATGGCATTTGAGCCACCCCCAAACTCATCAGATGTCTTTCACTTGCCCAAGGGAAGAAACAAGGTCATCTGTAACAGAGCTGGAGAATTCACTGCCACCAACTCCCAGCAGGAGTGGCTTTAGTGACACTGGGCCCCCATTTCTTGTTTCCTTCCCCACCCACGAGGACAGACCTACACCCTGTCCTACAGGCAAAGCTGAACATTATGGGAAATACCAAAATTCAAATTAAAAAAATCCACCAAGCCACTTCCCAGTGACTACAGGAGTTAAACTTACAAAAAACTTAAAGCACTCAATTGTACATCTTTCTCCTTCAGCTGGGACAGAGGAAAGATGCTGACAGTAAAAAGGGATAGGAGGAAGGGGAGCAGTGGTATCTCAAGGCTCACATTGCCAGATATAGGAAGTTCTTGGCTCGAGGATTTTTTGAACAGAGATGATGGGCATACATTCCCTGGTGTCCCGAGTTTCAGAACTAGTAATTCCTACACTGCTCATTTTTCAGAAGTGAAGTTCAAGAAGCGCAGCCAACAACCCCTGCTGCAGTAGTGAAGATGTACTTGAGGAAACTGCAAAGGAAGAGAGCTGACAGTACCTTCACAGCAGCTACGATGGTCTGGTTGATGCCAAACAGCTCCTGTGAAATCACTTCAATCGTTGATGATCCGATCACAGACCCAGAGACAAGGAATCCTCTCTCATCGATTTTCACCACGGGGACTTTATCTGGTCCATCCAGGACACGGTAACTCAGGGAGGCCACTCGGTCCCTGAAGAAAAACAGAAAGTAGGGAACCCCTTAAATGTGTAAAACAGTATTTAGGGTCTCTTCCAACACAAATCATCCTGTGATTCTATGAAACTAAGGGTTTTGTTCCCTCCCCCTAAAATGTAAATGCCTCTAAAGCTTTGCCCTCAGTGTGTGTCCTACTGTCTCTATCTGCCCATTATTATGCTGGGAAAACTACATTTCAAGCCTGATATGAGTCTAAAATGTCAGTCTTTGAAAACAGATTATGTAAAAAGAACTTCTCATTTGGAAATGACATTTTAATCTCAAAATCCAGCCACTGCCTCTGTGTAAGAAATACACAGAAGTATATCCCAAAAAGCCTCAGTCACCCATCAAAACCTCTACGGGAAGCAGGTAGCAGGATACTGCTTTAACTGGCTCAGCAGCTTTTCAAAAAAGGATCTGAAAGTTCCCAAGATTGAATGAATTTTCCAGCTACAATCTAATACAAGATTTGACAAAAGCCCAAGAGAACAGATAAGATACTATGACCCAGCTGATAAGTTGTGTATTAAATGGATGTACAGTGATAGTGAGAGACCGGAACAGCTCCCTTCAGACACAACTGCCCCACGGTTTGGATAAAAGTGTGACACAAACCACAGCATGGAAACTGAGCACTGACCTGTTGGTCCGCAGTTTAATAAAGGAATTTGGTGACATTAAGATCTGCTCTGCTTCTGCCTCTGGAGTGACTAGATGAAGTTTTTCAAACACCTGGAAAGTAAGAAGCATTTTAGCCTGCTGTTGTGTGCAGACAGTAATTTACTTCTATTTATTTAATCTTCAAAACAAACAAACAAAACCAAATAGACCTGTAACTTTCTTTTTTTCCCTTGTATAATATATATGGTAAAAAAAGACAACTGAACATGAACATTTGAGAACGGGAGAGCCAGTATCTTCTACAAATTATTCTGAAGAGCATTTATTTCCAGGGCTATGGCTAAACTAGGAAGCAGCATGAGAATAGAGGATTTCTCCAGGGAACAGGTGTTGGGAATCCCATATTCACCTGAGTTACTTTAGACTCCCCCTGCCCCCATGAGCCCTTGAACTGAATGAGCCCAAATGAGGAACATTATACAAACAACAGTAAGGGCTCAAAGATAAACCAAAGCTGGAGCTACTCCTTTGCATTTCAAATTCCTGACTTCAAATACAGACTTCAACCCAGTTCTGAAATACATTTTTAAACATGTATAGAAAACCACTCTACCTGAATTTGGATTTCATCAGACAGCTCTCTTGCCATGTTGTAGAACTGGTTGGCTGCAGCATCAAGGGCCTTCACTACAACTTTCAGGCCTGTTCTTCCCTTTACTCTGCCATAAACATCCACTGCAAAGTTGTAGTTTGCAGGAAGCTGAAAAGCAGCCTTGGACAGGAGAAAGGGATTCAAGTTTGACTCATGGCAAGCCCAGACATTGGCACCGAGGAAGTGCCACACCCAGTGCTGCCAACTGATCCTGGATTTTGAGGCAGTGGAGGCAACAATATCCCCTGCATTGCCCTGATGTGGCCGTTTCCTTTTCCCAAGCTGCACACACATGCACTACACACATTTTACCTCACTGTGCCTTGTCCTGACATCCAGAGTGTCCCTCTTGGTGACAGACCAGTGGAACGTTAACCCTGGCACAGCACTGCCAAAGGAGAAAGGAGTCTGACTGCTGGTGATGCCCATGACATAAACTGGCATCTGGAAAGAGAGAAAGCAACCTGCTTAGGTAATGCCAGCATGCAAACCAAACAGCTGCCCACAGCAAAGAGAATTAAACTTAAAATTCACTGATCAAGAGATGGGGATGCTTATGAAGAAAATGGTTCCTCCCAGAGTTGCAGTGCTGTCACCAGATGATGTGACAGGAATGGCCACAACCTGCAGTTCCAACACCTGAAGGTGACAGAAGCCAATCCCACACCAACTCACCTGAGTACCAACTTTCATTCGTGTAATGGGTGCCCGAATTCTGACAGCTGTCAGCTGTACCACCTCAACTTCCACCTTGTCCTGGGAAGGAGGAAGGGAGGACACTGTAAGCACTTGTCAAACAGAAACTAGATTTCACTTTTGGGCTCCAGACACTGTTGTGCCATTATCTCATCACTGGTGCCGTGTGATTTGCATGACTTCTCAGAGAAAATACAGATGGACAAATTCAGTAGGGCTGCAAAAAACTACAAAAGCATTAGCTTTTGATTGATAGGCATTTAAAAATGCCCCCTAAATTAAAAAACAGATCTCTGCTCAAAATTACTGATGACATGAATGATGGAGATGAGAGGTGAGTGACAGGAATGGACAAGATCACAGGGTCCCCAGCAGAAGAGGGATGAAGAAACCCAGGAGGTAAAGGAAGACATGGAGAGAGCTAGAATGAAATGAGGATTATAGAGCACCAAATGGGACAGCTGGGAATAAAAGGATGATGTGGGACACTGATACCTCCTCTTCATATAGCCAGACATTCCTGATAGGCTTTGTTCCTGCTATACACTGGGGAGGAAAGGTCAGACCTGGACCTCACTGGGCACCAGATTTACCTTTCAAGTTCACTTTGCCTCCTGTCCCACCATTAGGGCAGGCTGCTTCTCATGCATTAAAAAGCACAGATTTCTTGATATTTTATTTTTTTAAAAAATTACTTTGTGTCCTCTTGGCCTGTGCTGACACCTTTCAAGCAGCAGAGCTTTGTGGCTCACAGCAGCTGTGCTGCCCTGAGCTCAAAGGAAGAAGTCATAAGATATGGCCCAAGTTCTGTTGCTCTGAGTCTCATGCCAGTCCCAGGGACTGGTGCTCACTTGCAGGCCTGCTCACCTCCCTCACACTCAGCTGCAGGAAAATCTAAGGACACAGATTCTGATGGAGTATCAGGGATTCACTGCTTGCACCTCACAGATGGGTTCAGACCACAGAGGATGACAGTGTTCTATACAGATGGCTGTATAGAATGTGGTTTCTTTGGGCAACAGCTGCCTTCTGGATCCTACTGACCTAAGAGGGAATGCAGGCAAGGACAGCCTTCTGCTGTGCTAGAAAGGCTTCTTTAGATGGGCTTTTCTAGATGCACTGACCAATCCTGGAGATATCAGACTGCTCATAAAGCCTCCCTGGTTACCTGTAAAACTCTGCTTTAAGGCACAGCAAGATTTACCTGCCTGTTCCAAGTACCACCTGTGGCAGCACATGTGTAAGTTCACAGGCCAGGGAGGAAGGGACACTGAGTTCTCATCCTCAGGAAACCAGAGAAGTGCACGAGGTAACAGTGCCCATGCAGAAAGAGCGTGTGCCCCCTTTCAGAGCCAAAGCCATGAGGCAGAGAGCCCCTGTCAGCCCCAAACTTTACCTGGGACACTGCCACAAGCTTCTCTGTCTCTGCATCAACAGCCTGCAGCACTCCTGTCACCACCCCGCTGCCAATGGCCACTCCTCTGACCAGCCCAGAGCTGTTCACTGATGCAATGTGCTCATTGTTGATGGAGAAAATGATGTTGGAGAGAGGCTGGGGGCCTCCTTCAGCAGTGATCTGTCAGAACAGCACAGAACAATTAATGAACCCTTCAGACAGTTCTGGTTACCATTACAGGGCTCACCCCTCCCTGCTCAGAACCACAGTGACTTCAGTGCTGCCTGCACCTTCCCAGGGCAGCTCAGGGCTTATTCCCCCTGCACACTGGTCCTTGCAGGATGTCAGCCTGGGAGATGTGTGAGCTGAGCACAGAAGTGGACCCTGTGCCTCACAGAGTGCCACAGGCTGATGCTAGCTCCACTCCAGAAAGTTTCAGGAAACTTCACCTCCCCTTCTCCTCACCACCCTGTGTAGAGCTCTGCTCTGTGTTTCAGTTTGTACAACAAGCCCACTATGCCTAACTTCATGGAGCTGACAGATTTATCCATGCTGTGCTGGTGCTTAACACCAGAAAAGCTGACACTCCATTGACAAAAACAAACACAAATCCTTTGATCCAGCAATACAGCAAAACGGAAGCTGGCTCAAGAATGGAATTATTCTTGTTCAGAGGAGTATTCACCACAGAAACACACAGTGGGTTGGGGTGGAAGGGATCTTAAAACTCATCTTGTTCCATGGGCAGGGACACCTTCCACTGTCCCAGGCTGCTCCAAGCCCCGTCCAGCCTGGCCTTGGGCACTGCCAGGGATCCAGGGGGAGCCACAACTTCTCTGGGCACCCTGTGCCAGGGCCTTACCCCTTCATAGGGAACAATTCCTTCCCAATATCCCCCCTATCCCTGCCCTGTGTCAGGTTTGAAGCCAGCCCCCCTTGTCCTGTCCCTCCAGGACCTTGCCCAGAGTCCCTCTCCAACAATCCTGTCAGTCCATTCAGTGTGAATGCAGCTAAATGTCACCTTGAGTATCTACTGCTGAAAATCCAGTTATGAATATTCATTTTACAACAGAAATTACAAGATAAAGAAAATATGTAAGAAGATGCCTCACCTGAATCATGGCCCCAATAATCAGGGTCACTTTCCTTGGCAATAGTCTAAATGGGGGAAAGACCTAAAAACAGAAATATGAATAGCTCTGTTCAGGATCCTTCGATCAGATAAATGATGTCACAGAACAGTACAAGTGTAAAACTGAGTCTTAAGGTGCTTAATTACAGTAAATTGAGCATGCAGAAATTTAACTCATCATTTGCAGTTAAACAACTCTGAAATCTGGAACAGACTGGCATTAGGTCAACTTCCAGACAGAATGAATTTTCTGGCAAATTGATTACTACACTGTAACCATCATTTATATATTCTTGTTCCACTGTAGCCAAGACTTTGTTTATGCTTGTATTTTATCTGAAATTATTTACTTCAATCTGCTGTGGAGCAGAGTTGATTCTCTGTCCTCTTCTGTCAGCCACAGTTGCTGTAAGACTCGTCTGCCCAATGGTCATGCCACGCACCAGGAAAGCAGCAGTGTGCTCATCCAGAGCCTCCCTCAGGGGGCTGCAGCAAAGAGATCCATTAAACACAGACATTCACTGAGGAAATTACAAATAACAGAGCAAAGGACTCATTTAGTGCCCAGCGGCTTCACCACAAGGCTAAGTGACTGTGTCTGAAGCAAAGCTGAGGGAATCATCACATTTCTATGCATGGTGGCTCTTTGTAACCTGTGCTCTGCTGTAACATTAAATACCCAAAATGAAAATGAAACAAGTGACAGACAGTGAGTGTGGTAACATCAGAGGTGCCTTCACACAGCACTCTTCACCTGACATTATTTGCCAAGTCACTGCTTCCAAGATGCACAAAGCTTCATCAGACAGCACACTGGAGGAATGCAGTCTCATCCATCAGCCAGAAACATTCAGGCTGTTAGCTCAGGCAATTTCCTTCACAAATAATTTTTTTTTTTTTACCTTTTAACAGGTAATTAAGACTTCACTAAAATAAAATAAATAAAACCTCAGTCATTGTATATTACCATGCCTCCAACCTAATACCTTTATTCATTTTTTGCTAATTCTTATTCACAGATTAATTTAAAAAATCCATTAACTTACACAAGTGAGACAATCTGAGATGCTGCTCTTAGACTGAGATCCATGACAGGGAAGTATTTTGCTGGGAAAGGTTTTTTTGAGTAATCCAGAACTCTGACATAAGCCTTAACTGTTTTTCCAATCTCCACCTGAAACAGACACATCCAGTCATTTTGCATTCAAACCACTCTTATTTATTAGCATAAACGTTTTCATTTTACTTTGTACTACACTTGTAGCAGGGTGGTGGAGATAGAGCCCAAGGTTAGATTAGGA
This sequence comes from Falcunculus frontatus, assembly GCA_013398115.1. Classification (NCBI taxonomy): domain Eukaryota; kingdom Metazoa; phylum Chordata; class Aves; order Passeriformes; genus Falcunculus; species Falcunculus frontatus. The sequence continues at coordinate 83,027 of VZRV01001887.1, read as the reverse complement.
CTGATTTTAAAGACTAATCCCTGCCAGCTAGAGTTAGTGTCAAATGAAATGAATGAATTCAGGTCCTTCAGCTGGCAAGGGCATAATTAAAACATCCAGAAATATCAACACTTCTTTTGTTTAAGGCGCACCCAAGCTGGCAAGTGGAATGAGCTGGACCTTTTTTTGTTCAGTTTTAAAACCTGACATATGAAAAATGACCTTGGGGCAAAACCTACTCCTAAAAGAATTGTTCACATGCACTTTAAACAGGAGGAAATGGAAATGAGCATGTCCATATAAATTATGGATTACCATTGCTGGGTAAATGCAAAAGTTGAGATAGCTGCCACCCAGAACATGAACAGATATCTGACACTCTGAGACACTCATAACCTAAAGGGGTAAATTTGGGAGGGAGAAACAGAGACACAGGGAGATGAGTGTTGTTTCTCTGTTGCAGCACCTTGTCCATGTCTCATGTCTGTGTTCAGGACCAGCACAGGGAGCCAGGGCAGGCTGGATCAGCTCCTAATGCTGGTTCAAAGGCACTGACCTTGTCAACAACTCGCACATACAGCTCCTGGATATCAGACACATGAATTTCAGCCTCAGCTGGGGCAGGGAAAGCCAGACACAAGTCATGAATCATTACAGTCACTGATCCTGGGAGCAGAGGCTGCACCTGCAATGCCAAAAGAAAACTGCGTTATAGCACTTATTTTGTCTGTTGTTCACAGGATAAAATCAGTATCACTTTCAGGGTAGAAGCAGCTGGATGCAGAAATCTCCAAGCTTAGACACAGAGAATTCTTCCACCAAAATAAAAATCAAGCTGTAAAACATATGTAAAAAGTATCATGCTATGGAGCTAGTGCAAACAGCCCCCAGGCACCAAGTGAATTAACAGCTCTTCATCCAGAACAGTCTGGCATCCTGTTATTCTCCTGCCATCAGGAGAAAAAACACACAAATCATTCAGAGCAACAAAACTTTTCTTAGTAGAGTGAAAAACAAAGTGATAAGGAAAAAAAAATAATCAAGGACAAAGATCATGCCTATAAAGCACTGATATTGCTTCCTGCAAGATTTGTACTCTACTGTTACTGCTCTCCATCTGAGCAGCCAAAACCTGGGGTAGAGGATGGCAAGTAAGAGGATGATTGACAGATCAGGTATTTCTTTAGTACAACTATTATTCCATTAATTTTTAAGAAAGAGAATGTTACACTTCTTAACGGATAGAGAATAAAACAATGAAGAAAGAGAGCTCTGCTCACAAACACAAACTCAGAACCAAGCACCCACCCCAAAGTCTCCTCTCCCAAAGGCCACACAGCCACACCTCGCTCACATCAGAGCCCTGCAGCTCTCCTGCAACTGCCTGACCTTGGCACAGACCTCAGGACAGTCCCAGCTGCTCTCTTCCCTTTGGCCAGGGACAGCACTGAAGCTGGGTGTCCTGTTCTGTGCTCTGAGCAAGGGGAGATGGCCAGGGCCCCCCAGTGCAAAGCAGTTCAGTGAGCTCTCAGCACTGCTCAGCAGCACTACAGGAGTCAGCAGCAGAGCAGTGGGAAGAGCTGACATTTTGTTCTTTGAGGGCACCACTCTTCTGCCTCAAAATAGAAAGGGACGTGAAGTTTTAATAAAGGTCAGCTTCCAGAACAGTTCCCAGAGAGGGTGGCTAACACAGGGGCTGGGCAGCAGAGCAGGGGATGTGGCCAGGGGAGGGAGCTGCAGTGGAGCTCAGCTGGGCTGGGAGACAGCACAGGGAAAAGGGCAAGCAGGGCTACTGCAACTTTGAAAACTCTTCCTGCCTCAGCTACCTCTGCTGTTCTCCTCTCCCATCAGGTGTCCAGTGGCTCCCAGTATCCGGGGATATTGCACTGGTGAACACCCTTCACTCATTCCTCCCCTGCTACCACCCACACCAAGAAAAGCTGCTGTGTCAAAACCAGAGGGAGAGGTACAGAATTTATCCCGATGAAAAGTCTGGGAATCACTGCTCCAGATAAGGTGAATTTCTCAGAAGAGTTTCCTGCCAACTCATCCTCTGTCAGCTTGGCTGCACTGGTACCTGCCATGGCAGCAGCCTGACACAGAGCCTGCTGATTTCCCAGGCCATTCTGCTGCTTCCAGGGAAAAAACCCAGGGGTGGCACTGGGATTTAACCCAAACACAGCACGCAGGGCTAACAAACTTGCCAAATGTCTGTGTGTGGGGCTGCATTTTTTTAAAATGTGTTAAAAGTGGAGTTTTCTCTCCTTTAATCTGACAGGCAGTTAAATCTCTTCCTACACTTCACAAAGCCTATCTTGCTGTCACTGCTCCACTCCTGAATTCCAGACGAGAGCACTGAACTTATGTCGTGTACATCAGTTAAATCCATCAGGGAGACCTGACTAAAAAACTATTAAGAGTTTAAACAGTGTACTATGTACAAAAAAACCCTCATCTTTTCTACTTTTTTCCTCACCTTTGTGCCTAGTTGGAAAAAACATTCCCACCTCACACTTGCAACAGTTAGAGACAATCAAAATGTTCCACCAATTCTTTTGATATTCTAATTTCAACCTTAATTATCATTATTTCACAGCTTTATCAGCATTACTTCTTAAAAGACAAATCTGTAAATTATATGTTAATAAAAACCACTCTTTAAGCAACTTGTTTCATTTCCAATTGTTGCCTAATGAAAGCAGCAATGCAAACATGCAGTTTTATTGTTGTTCACTGCAGAATTCATTTCATACCTGCATTCATTTCATATTTCTGCAGCTGAAGCTGCAGAATGATAAGCTGGTTGCCAAAAAGGTGTAAAGTCACAAAACACTGCACTCACCAAAACAATGCCTTGAGTCTCCTCATGTGTCACTCTTACAATATTTGGCACACTGGTATTAATGAAAAAATATCCAGAACCTTGTTGGATGAGAAGTTCTGCCTGCAAAATCAGAAATGCATCCAGAATTCAGATTGTATCTTTCTAGTAAATCTGGTCTCCTTACACATTTCTATAACGTGGGATGTTTTCCTCCCTGCAGCTGGAAAGTAGCAGAGTAAGTCCTTACCTGGACGTCAGGGTGGTTGTAAATGGAGACCCCAGCAGGGCTCACTTTCACATCTTCCACGAGCATCAGTTCAATGGTGGCAGGCCCTGGGAGCACAGCTTCATGCTGCAAGGAACAATTGCAGCAGTTTCAGCAAAGAGGCAGAACACTGCAAGTCTCCTGTGTGTGCAGGGAGGATGTTTAAAGCAGGTGACCAAAGAGCCAGAGCATGAGCTGAGGTTATGAGATGCCCTCAAGATCCAGAGGGCTCAGTCAGTGCCCTTGCACAGGGAAGGGCATCCTCAGGGCATGGTTTGTGCTGCACCCCTGGCCAGGCCAGAGGACAGGGCCCAGGCACTGCAGGATCAGTGAAGGATGTTTGACAAGCACAGACAGGGCATTAACTCTGAGACACGGCCTAAGTTCATACAGAATAAGGCAAACACACAAAGCTTTCTTCTACTTCTAACTCATCTTTTTGTGATTCTTCTTAGTAGGCCACCAAGAGAAATTCTTCCTTAAATGTAAGTACAGGAACACTGGACCAGATGCAGGTTTAATCGCTCACTCATAACAACATTAGCTCAGAAAAGGAGAAAGGTTCTAGAGGAAGTCACTGCTCTGTACCCATTTCACCTAATTAGTGGAATTATTTCCTTGATGTAGAAAGGATGTCATCTTTCCCTAATGACATAATAGGGTGTTCCACTTAAACATGGAACAACCATCAAGGTATCTTAATATCCCATCTACTAGATTTTTGTTTGTATTTCTGGCTGCAAGAAAGGAGACCAGGCAGGTCTGAAAGCAGAACAGAGCAGCCCATTGCTGATGCACTTGAAAAAAGCAGCCAAGTTACCTCATTTAAAAAAACAACACATGAGCCTACAAAGTGCAGTAGAACTGGCACCTACAACTACCAAAGAGTCCTCCCAAACTTAAACACAGAGAATAGAACTTCAGAGAACTCCAGTGCCATTTTACATAGATGTACCCCACTCTGAAAACCAACAAACATCTCTGAATTCAAGGCAAAGTTTGGAGCATTCACTTTTCTAATTATTTCTAAAAGTAAGAAGGAATATTGAATATTGGTCTAACAAAGCAGAGCACAATGAATTACGAAGTGATTGCAGAACATCAAGTCTCCATATTACAACTCAATTTTTTTAATAAACCTCACAGAAAAGTCAAGAACCAAGTGGCAAAAGAGATCATCTCTCAAAGAATTTACTAAGCAGATGCCAAACCTGGGCCCTGCTGAGAGGAACCTGGTATTTCACATGACTGGTGCCCATCTGGTACCTGCTTTGAGTTAAATACTGTAACCTCTCATTGTGTATTTTACTCTGCCTCAACTCTGTTTTCAAGGTACTGCACATAGTCCAAACCCACTTAAATCTTGCTTAGCAGACTTAAACAGAAATTCAGTTTTTTAAGAGTCAGTTATTGCACATGCCAGGTTATTCCACAGGCTGAAACCTGCCCTTATATTCAGTTTAAAAAAGTGACATGAACAGAAAGCTGCCATCTGTTTACACCTGCCCTCTTTATTCATCATCACTACCTTTTGCTGTTTTTCTTCCCTAGGTTGAGTATCTACAAACTAAGTATTTCAGAGTGGCTAATGACTTGTAAAACGAGAGTCTGGGCTTGTGGCTGGCATTGTACAACGGAGGAGTCTCTCAGGAAAAAAAAAAGAGAGCATTAGTCAGAGCCTAGACTAACATATGGTCCATATGAGGAATCAGTCAGCTTTTGCTTTGCTCATGCAGAACCTTCCCACCCAGCTTTGCAGTGGCAATAATCCATTTGCTTTCCCCAGTGACAGCTGCACGAAGCACATGGCTGCTTCACTGAAGGACAAGCAGCAGAGATTCACCAATTCATTAAAAAACCCTACACTGAAACAAAACCAACTGAAACACTTCTCTGTAATGCCCTTGCCCAGATGGTTAAAAAACTCCCAAGGACTGGGATATATTTGATATGGATAGCAGCACCTTCATGCAGAGGAAAGCAGCAAAAGCCATGAAGCAGAATCAAAGCACTGCTGTATGAACCTGTCTCTAGACTCCACCATGGAGCTGCTTTGTTTGTACAGTGCTGTGCGTGGAGGAAATAAATGCACCCCAGGAACACTGGGCATTAACCACAGAGAAATGGAAACCCCCCCCCAGTGCTGTTACCGGTATTTTGGCTCTGGCTGCCTTCAGGTGGGGCTGCTGGAACCCAGTGGCAGTGGCAGAGATGGCAGCAGTTCCAAACTCATGGTCAACTACAACAGTTTGTAAGCCTAGAACATAACAAAGATGAGAAATACACTGCTTAGCTCTTCCAGGATCGTTCTCAGCAGAAAATAATTTTCTCTCTCAAGTCAGGTTCTAGACATTGGACTTGGTTCCTTTTTCTCCTCCCTTTAATAGCACACACTAAAAAAAATGCACGTTGATGTTAAGCTGAAGTATGACTGCAAATTACAGTAATTTCTTTAATCAAGCTCAGGCATTACCAAACAGATTTAATCCTGACCCTCCAACAATGAAATGCTCATTTAAACCAACGTACCATGCATTTTCTTCTGACCATTCCTCTCTTCCTTCAGAGTCAGCTCCATTGGCAGCTCTGGCTCAACACGAGCAATGGCCTTTTTTGTTGATTCCCACTCAACACTAAGAGAGCTGAAGTTGTCAAATTTCCTGCCTTGCTGGTCATAGGCAGCCAAATCCAGCACTGGATTGCGGTAATTTGAAACAGGAACCTGAAAAAGAAGGAGTATTTTGAACTGAACAGATACAAGAGGATTTTTTAATCATAAAAGAAAACATATGCTGAGTTCCATGGGGTTTGTTATAACATCAGTACACAAGGAATGTTCATTAAAATGAAGTGGTTAAGCTGTACTCCAACAGCTCTGAGATTATCTCAGCTGCTCAGAGCATGGTGCTGGTTACACCACGTGGGTTCAATCCCTGTATGGGCCATTTAGAGCTGGGCTCTATGATCCTTGTGGGTCCCTTCCAACTCAGAGCACTCTGTGAATCTGTGAACTCTGAGGGGGCCTTCCTGGAGGATGGGTTTGGTTGTTTTTTAGCCAGTGAATTACCTTCAAACAAATAAACAAACTAACAGAACAAACCCCCAAACCACCACCAACAAAACTGAACCACAGCTCAACGAAATGTTTTTAGAATTCAAACAAATAATGACAAACACTGATGTTTGTCAAAGCTCAGAATTCTGGTGTTGTTCTTGTGAAGTGCATTAGCAACAGCAGTGCACCAAGGCAGGCTTAACTGACACATAATGGAGCCAGGAAAGCAGGTGAGCTCAGAAGTGCCTAATAACACACAAAAATCTCCTTCTCCTCCTGTTATTACATAGAAGCTCTTTAAAATGATTCATCAACTCAACAGGCACCAGAGTTTTAGGGAAGGAGGATGACTTTTACATTTGCCTGGGAATATTAACACGACAAAACATGGTTTACTCAGCAGCCAACGTGTGACAACTCTCATTAAGATACAGAAAAAATACGGAATAAAAACAGAATAGCAAAGTTCTTTGTGCCTGATAATCTACACATATACATTGTCCATGTACTGCAGGACCTCCTCCCAAGCCTGCTCTGTGCAGGAGCTCCCAAGGGCACCAGTGTGGCCACAGCTCCAGTTACTGCTCCTCTTGCAGCAGCTCAGATGCTTTATTTCGCACATGGAGCTCCAAACACTGATTTTTCAGCTGTAAGAACACCTTCTTTTCCTGTCACTTCCCAGGCTTACCACTTGCTTGTTCTGTTGGAGCAAAGGGCAGGAGAGATCAAGCTGAGGGCTGCCATAAACAGGAATCAAAGTCAGCCGGGAAGGGACAGCACAGACGAACTTCACCACAGCAGGTTCAACCACTGGGAAAGGGTTGGTGACTGTGGGGCTGTTGCCAACTGTTAAGGTAATAACCTGAAAAGAGCAAGTGAGGAAAGAGTCGAGTTCAGGCATGTTGTATTTCCACAGGTCTCAGTTGTACTGGTATCAGAATGAAAAGCAAAAATACAGTTCTTGGGGATTTACAGCACTATTGAGACACAGGAAAACGTAAAAGGGGGAGCATACTTCAAGAACAGTTCTTTATCACTATGAAAGTACTGTTCCTGGGAACTCTTCCTAGCTGTTCATGTTCATTACTATCAAATTTGATTCAAACAACAAATTTCTTGTAACTGAAAAAGGAAACAGCAGGTGTTCTTGCAGAGTGAGAATAGAACAGCCCAAAGGCAACATTTATAGTCATTTCAGTGTGTTTAAAAACATCTCATCTTTTATTTTACATTCCTTTTTTTAGCCTTCAGGAAAACAAAGTGGATCTAAAGCCAGAGAAGGCTGAGGCAGCTCTGGTTACCTGCCTCATCCCCTCATGCACTGGTGCTGGGCAGCCACACAGGGGTGATGTGCTGGGGCCAGCCAGACCTGCACATCAACACCAAGGCCTGCTCCTTTTGAATCTGCACTTACAGAAACAGCTCCACTTTGCAAAGCATCAACTGAGGAAATCAGTGGAACTTGGCAGCCCCACCAAAATGCTTAGGCCTCGTAGAATTGCAGGAGGAAAACATCAAATCGAAGCTAAAAGCTTCATGGGCTGGGGAGGGTGAGTAAAGCAGGATAAATCACTCCTGCAGAACAAAACCAGGTGGAGCATGAGCACAGCCACGCTCACCAAGGCTGCAGAGAGAGCAGAGCAGTCAATTCCTGTGGCTGCCATTTGTTAGAATAAACAGAATTACACTGGAAGGTAACGTGGTTAAGAGGAGCAGGTCAGACAGAGGAGTCAGCTGCTGCAGTAACCTTCTGCTCTGATCCTGTTCATGCAAACTGAGCCTGCACTCATCAGGATGTTCAATGCATCCCACAACATAAGGTTTCCACGACTTGGGTTTATACTGCAATAAACCCATCATAAACCACTTTTTAACATAATGCTGTGAAATGCTCGCTCTAAAACCTGCATCATAATGCATAAACAATGTACTTACCCGAGTTCTTTACTGGCTCATTATAAAAACATCTTGCTATATACCAGCTATATGGCACCATAAATCTGTCTGGAGCCAGTTCTCAGTGCCTGATGGAGGGCAACACAGAGCCCTTCTGGCACTTACCTGCTCTCCCAGGCTCCTGCACAGCACCCTAACCCAGTGCTGGTTGTTATTTCGAGGTGTGGGAGGTTCAAGTAAAGTCAGGACAATGCTCTCTGCATCCTCAGCAGCGACGTTCCTGAAGAACTTGGAAGGTTCTTGGACCCATGGCCTCGGTCCTCCTTCAAACAACATATCCTTAGAGGAACCCAAGGTCACTAAAGCGATGGATGGCGGATCGATAGCCTGTAATCAATTAATTAATTAATAATCTATTTACACAGTCTAGTTGTGCTCTGCAAAATAAATTTCCTTCTGAATGGAACAGCTGTATTGCTTACTTGGATTAGGCTGTGATGTCTCCCATGCACTGGTTTGTCAGCACACTTAGTGAAAAACAGAGCTGCACCAAAATCCACAAGGATTCTGTCCAGCTGGATTATATTCAAAGGAAGCCATGGATCCAAAGAAAAGTTTTAGCTGCATTCTAATCACATCTACCTCACGAAGAATTACAGCAAAAGGGGGACCCTTAATATATTCTTCTGAGCACAGAGAGATAGTATTCTGCTACACTTTTAAAGGAAGTATTTTAAATGAATGAAATACTGTCAAATTGTAATTTCACTTGACAGTGCTCTCTCCAGAACAGCTCTGTGTATGTAATTATTCTCCTACATAAGTTTTACTTCAAACCTCTCAAACAAATTCTGCACTGATGTACATCCCTGGGACAGCCTGTGCTGTTCATCACCACAGCAATGAACCTGACATTTAGTACACAAAAACCATTTGTAGTTTGTGTTTCACAACATTATATTACATCACTATAGCCACAAATTTGTAGGATTTGCATTAACACTTTTTCCATATTGGGGGAAAGCTGTGGCCAAAGACTTCAGCTCTGCAGAGCCAGTGCCAGGCCTCTTCTGTATTTCCACCTATTGACCCCGGACTCAGCTTCTTTCTTATTTCCTTCACTGAACCAGCCAATGGTGGAACATAAACCCACCCACCTCGGTTTTTCAAACCCATTCCTTACATAACCTGCTCTCTGTCACGTAGAGGTGTTTGAGTGATGGACTGCCCCAGAAGAGAGCAAACAGACTCACCCTCAGTGGGAGGTGAGCGGCGATGGCGATGCTGGCACTGAGGCGCACGTGCCCGTGGCTGTACACAACCACCAGCCTGGTGTACCCCTGAGCTTCAGCCTTCACCTTCACTCCACTGCAAAAATCAGCAGTTGGCTTAAGTCTTCCTGTCAGATACATTAAAAATATACAACAGTTTATTTGGAAAGAAATGCCCAGGCACGTTCAGCAAATTAAACAGGGCTGTTTGAAGGGAGCCTACAAGAAAGGTGCTACCTCAGAATATGACGGATGTGGACCCCTCACATGAGAACACCCATCAGCTTTGTTACAAAAGCAGGTCAAAAATACTGTATCAGTAGAAAGACAGAAGGGAGACTACACATTATCCAATAAAATCACTTCCAAACGCTTTTAGAGTCCCCCAAAACATCCAAAATATCAAAATGAAGTTCTGCATAAAAACAGCAAATATATACTCAGAATAAAATTACTCGGATCCCCTTCCCTCTGAAGTTTGGCACTTCTGTGGGGATACTGGACAGAGCCATGAAAGTGATTAAGGGAGAGCTGTGACTTGGTAACACCTGTCACCAATTTAACTTCCAAACCAGGGAGGGGGTCAGAGCACCTTCGAGTGGGCTGAACACGCCGGGGTTCTCCACCTCCACCACGAGCTCCAGGTGTGAGCAGTCACTCAGTGGGACCAGCTCGCCCCTCTCCACGCCAGTGCGGCCGCTGATGCTCAGGGGCAGCTCCAGGACCTGCCCAACGTGAGCTTCCACCTGGCAGGGAGCGAACTCCATCGCACTGGGCTCACTCACGTACACCTGAGGGAGGAAGGAACAGGGACAGCTGTGTTTCAGAGCTCTTCTCCCGTGCCAGCCCAAGCCCACAGCAGCCTGGTGAGCCTTCCTTTTACTGCTACTCCTGTAATTCTCTCTTCTGCTCTGCAGACTTTCACATGTGGACTAAGTTGTGTGGTATCTCCAGGAGGTACCATCACCAGCTGGGACAGATTTAGCATCCATTAAAGAATCCACCTCAGACTGACCACAGGTTTCATAACAATCACTATGATCAAAGCTTTTATTTGCAGTATCTGAACTACTTAATCTTCTGCAACTGGCTTCAGCATACCAAACCATATGGTACAGAGTTAAAGCTGTAATCTGCATGGATTAACTACTACTAAAACTACTACTACTAAAACTTGTTCACTGAGGTCAGTAAACACAACTCTGAAGAGCTATTCCACAAAGAAGGCAGCTCCTAACACAAGAACAAAGGCATTCAAAAATAACCTATTCAGATTGTGCAATACACTGCCCTGAAAGCTCACATGGACAGAAGGTTCCTTTCTGTCTTCAGGCTTTGACTTATGTTTGAGGATAAGAAGTTTTAGCTGAAAAAATCTTCATTCCTGTGTCTCCTGCTGGTAGCTGCTGCACTGCTGAAAAGCAGCATCCTGGGTTGTTCAGAGTTACTTCAGAGTGAGTGTAAGCTAAATTCTAAACAGATTGCAATTAATGTCACACTCCTTCCTCTGGGGCCACCAGATGTACTGTTCCTGCATTTTCCTCACTCCACACACTGACCACCATGAACTAAGAACAGGGGATGGTAGCAAAGACACCACAAAATCCCTCTTGGGAGCTATGTTTTTCAATGCCATTTTCTCCTAATTTTCCTACAATACTGTTTTTTCTTGGCCAGCTTACACATCTGGAGTCAGTCTGCAGCACTGCGCTCACCTCAGTTACTTCTCCACACAGAAATTTCCTTGCACATCCTGATAACAACTGTCACCCTTTGATATCAAGGGAGAACACCCACCTACCACCCTACAGAATGAATTTTTAGTTTGGCTTATCTGCCTAGATGGCCAGGCCAGGAGTCCATTACCATTTCCTTCTTGCACTTAAAAACTTCCAGCAAGGAAAAAGACTTGCCAAGGAAATCAGGAAGGAGCAAAAATGGGAGTTCAGTTAATGCACTGGGCAGAGTTCGATTCCCTAAAGCACAAACTGAAACCAATCACTTAACGTGCCACAGGCCAGGCAGGGAAACCTCCTGGGAACATTCTGGAAGGGGAATGCCTATGGCATTCTCAGCTCCTTCACTGTTTCCAAAAGCCCTATTTAAGAACAATCATTGAAAAATAAATCTCTTACCTTCATTTCTCCATAATGCAAAGGATTCCGAACGTCAAATGCCTGAATAATGCTGACCCCAGCATCACTTCCAGTTGTCATTACCCCTTTGACTGTCACCGTAGCTACTGCCTGGTTAGAAGAGGACCAGCTGAAATTGCCACTTCCACCCTGAGCCTGGAATACAGAGGGAAAAATCACACATTTCATCAAGTATATGGTTCTCACATTTCTTAGCTTTGGATATCCTGCCTTTGGATACCTTGCATGAAAACCAGGAATGCACTGGGAATGGGAAATCCAAACAAAGTAACACCTCAGAACTTTCAAATAAGCAAGGTGAAATAGGAGAGAGATGAGAGATGATTGCTACCCTTCATTCATTTTTATTTCAGCTTCTTTCACACTTCAAAATAAATGTCAAAAGTTCCATCAGAGTATAACAAGGTTGAACACTGGAGGAATTTTTTAATGTATATTGTTTTAATTTAACTTCCTCAGCGTTTCCTTTAACCTGTTGCATAATTAAAAATGAACAAAGTGATAAATCTTGTCTAGAAAGACAGTGTGGCAAACAAACAAATCTAAATTATGCAGGAGCTTAGCTAGTAATTTTTACCAGGAAAACAGAATAAAAAGAAAATGCAGAGGAGGGTCATTTCCCTTCTTCCTTCCTCTGAGCACGTGCACAACCTGATTACAGAAGGACACAGACAAATGGATACACAGGTAGTGGTGTGTGACAGGAGATGCACGGGATGTGGTGAGAAAGGCTAAAGGAATGCAAGAGCTCAGCACATTTGTAAAGGTATTTTAGTTCAAACAGGGAGAGGAGCAGAAAACATAGAACAGAAATACCCAATTCTTAATAACTGTATGAAGTCTCATCTCCTTGCCATAAACCCCAGACACCTCACTACATTTTCTGTCTCTAGCAGTCAGTCTGCACTGAGGAGAGGAGGGGTGAAGCAGCTTCCCCTGCAGCCTGATCATTACCCAGAGCCTGTCAGGGGAGCTCCACACTGCTACCTGTGAGTGATGCCTTCCCCAGGAACCTCCATGTGCTCCACTTCACACAGCTGCCACTGCACCTCTCGTGCATGGACTGAAGGAAGGCAACACAAACCACCTCATTAGCACAAATATGAACAAAGCAACCCCCAACAAACCAGACAGCTGACAAAGTAAATCCTGCCAGGCATTCTGATACCATCTGGAGAGAGTTACTTTAGCTATAAACAGAATTTGGCTAGATCCAAAAATCCCTTTCAACTTATTTTCAGAAAAAGTCTATTCACCCATTTGAAATAGCCTGACTGGAGCTATGGAGTGGGAGGCAAACAGTGATGGAGAGGCAGGAACAACACTCGAGCTGTGTCTGTGCTGTTGACAACAACCACTGGCACTGTGGGATGGAGAGACCGGAAGAAAGGTCTCGGTTTCAGCAAAATTTAAATCTTGGGAGAGAAAAGTTTTTATGTTTTTATTGAAAAAAAATCACAGTAAAGTAAGAATACCAACACAATTATTGCAGTACATGAAGGAATGTTCTCTAGTGAGATACTTCATTATATATGCAAGATAAGGTGAGGCAAGAATAGAACTGTGAGAGAGCTGGGAAACAAAACCACATTTACTTTCCCTTACTGGGAAAATTCCAGCAGAATTATGATGAAGCACTGAAAACCCAGATTTGTACTAAGAATTTTTACCACACTCTGCTGGTGTGGTCAGGAATAGCATGAAGTAAACCAAACTAATCCCACAGAACAGACAAGTAGAGATGCAGTGCTCAACTCAACAGAGTTACCTTTGGATTTACACTGGAGAATGCAGTTTAATCCCTACGAGATTGATTCTCTTCATGGAATCACTGAATCAGTAAGGCTGGGAAAGACCTCTGAGATTATCAAATCCAGCACTGAACCACGGCCTCAGGTGCCACACCCCCAAGTTTTCTGAGTACTTCCAGGGACGGTGACTTCACCACCAGCCTGGGCAGCCTGGGCCAGTGATTTACAATCCTTTCTGTGAAGCAATTTTGTCTAATATCCAATCTAAATGTGAAGCTGTTTCCCCTCATCCTGCCCCTCATTACCTGGGAGAAGAGCCTGGCACCAAGTGTCCTGCTGCCTCTTTGGATACAGTTTACTCAAGACAGATCCAAAACTGAGCACTACTTTATGCTAGAGGGAAAAGGTAGGAACTGTGCATCCAACACCTGAGTGCAGGGGCTGGGTATCATTGGCCTAGGACAGGAGTCTGGGCTGAGAAAACACAACTTTCTTCTCCTTAGACTGGAGATACTGGATACTGGAAGACAAACCACTCGCTTCATGAAGCATACGGAATAACTGACAGCTTGGGAGCAAAGACACACCTAAGAAACATATGGAAAACACCCCTTCTGTAAATGAGCTGTGGCCTTTGCCTCCCTGGAACTTTGTATTAGGAGCACGAGGTATGTGGCAAGTGAAGAATACTGATGTCCAAGGCTGGCAGAGTGCTGCTAATTAATCTTGTCATGCCCTTTTTGCAGTCACTTCACACTCCCATTCATATTTCCAATCCTTGCCAGCAAAGGGCAGCCTCTAATGACTGCTGTGGAGCTTTGAACAAAGGATGCTTCCTGGAATTCCAAACCACTCCAGGCACAGGTGCGTGGTGCATGAGTGAGGGAGAGAGGAAGGGAAGACAAGAGATACAAGTCAGTGGGGTTTTTATGTTTGTTGGTTTCTTGGTGCTTTTTTTAAACTACGTATTCATTCCTGTAACTAACATCCCATGAAGTTCCTCTCCAAATTACATTTTGGATGCCACTGTGCCTGAAGTATCCAAAGTCAACCCTACCTCAGTGGTGTCAGGCCTCACTGTGCCTGCCTGAGCAACACTCCCTGCAGCTGGGTCCTTCTTTGGCATACCTGGATGGTGTACTGGTAGACTCCTGCTTTTGGCTGCCAAGGAAACATCAGAATGCTGGGTAAAAGAAATATTGGAACATAGATCTCCACATCCTGCTGGTTTCGCACTGGAACTGGCAAGGTATGAACACCTCCATCCTGCAAAGTGCAAGAGCACAGTGTTATAAATGGCACCATAGTGCTTCCCAGAGCTAATGTTTAGTCCTTACATACAGACAAGTCCTTGAAAACACCTCAGAGAGGAAGGAAAACTATTTAGGATCACTTATGAACAGAATTATTTGTGAGCAAACAGCCCCTGGCAGCAAGGTGTGTTACTGTATTAAATGAGTGCTATTGCTATGGAGATCCAGGTGCCCACATCCATTTAAAAGGCAAACACCAAGAAGAAATACACTCTTTCACTACTCCTACTTGAGACCTCATCTGCAGAACCAATCTGGACACTTGATACCTGCATCTACTCTTTGCTCATCCCACTCTGTACAAAATTCAGCCTGAAAGACCCATTGCTGAGCCCCTGCAAACGCTGGCCTTCATAGCCCTGCTGTCACTGCACTGCCACAACCCACTGCTGCCACAACACACTGCTGCTGCAGCTCTGAAGGAAAAACAGCTCTCACTGGATGCCTTTCCACTGAAGAGAACATCTCTGACACAGAGAATGACCATGGCTCATCACATTCAAGGATCTACTAAATCCTGCTCAAGGAATCACTGAAATGATTTCATAGCAAATGGGTTGAAGTGTTGAAGTTTCAAGCAAAAGCAACTCACTTCCACACCACGTGCCCTAGTTAGCCACACATCCAGCAGCCTGCCCAACCAGCAGAAAGTTAATGAATATTAATTTGGAGAAATGTGCAGGCTGATACATTTGGCAGATTGTCATTCCAGAGTTTAAGGTCACTTACCAATTGATAGCAAACTTCCCCAATGTAACTGACTGCAGAACAAGGCCAGGGTATGAGAGTGATGATCCTACCACAATAAAGTGTAAAATTCCCTCAGCCTGTGAGAGGCCCCTTGCCCAGCACAAGGATCTGCCATGAGAAAAGAAATCAGTGCTGTGCACCACTGCCTTAACAGGAGTTTGCCACAAGCTCGGGAGCAAAATCCCCCAGTCTTTATTTAAGCAAATCCTCTGTTGACTCAATTGACAGTTTTCATGAAGAAAGGATTTTAGAATTTGGTTCTTAATCCGTTCAAACAAAGACAGCTCAGACCCATGTAATTCTTAGGTTTCCTTTTGCTATGAAGTCACCACTGCACAGCTCAATTATTTTTAGGCCTACCAGTGAAGCAGAAGAGTTTTCACAAAGACACACCTGATCAACCACTGATGTCAGTGCAGCATCAATCGTGGTCAGACCTGCCTTTACTGCCATCACATAATGATAGGATCCATTCAGAGATGACTGCAGCACCTCAAAGTATTCTTTGGACAGCTCAGCAGTAATTCTGATGTTCTAAAACCACAATATGAAATAGAAATTGCCGCAGGTAACTGACATTAATAGAGGACAGAAAGCTGTAAACATACAACAAATCAATGAGCAAACTATTGTTTAATAACAAAGACACATTGCTGAAACTGATTAGAATTCTCCCTATGGAAGTTCCAGGCTTTCAGTAAGATTTTACCTTTAGACGTAGCATTACTCCACAGAAAGTTTTCTTTATATTATCAGCAACATGTAATTTAACGTGAAAGTACCCATATTTATACCACTAAATCATTCATATTTTACAGTAATTTTCTAATTTTTTTCCTTCTTAAGCACAAAAGAATGTGAATATACAGCCTCTACAGCACACTCCTGAGCTCTAGCTCACACTCAAATCTGTATCCCAAAAAGCAACTATGGGCAAATAAAGTAACATTCCCGTAGCTCCAATATTCTGAAAAGCAGTAATCTAATACATTTTTTCTTGCTGTGAATGAACTATTTAAATTTAGTTTTCTTTATAGTTTTTTAAGAACTAGGCACATTTGGTACCTAGTATATAGAACTTAAGAAAAAGCTGTTCCCTGTGAGGGCAGTGAGGCCCTGGCACAGGGTGCCCAGAGCAGCTGTGGCTGCCCCTGGATCCCTGGCAGTGTCCAAGGCCAGGTTGGACATTGGGGCTTGGAGCAGCCTGGGACAGTGGGAGGTGTCCCTGCCATGGCAGGGGTGGCACTGGATGATTTAAGGCTGCTTCCAAGCCCCATCCAACCAGAAGGACACTGTCCAACTTCCATTTTTTTCTACAGCACTTAAGACTTCAACAATTTCACATGAATCACCCAGAGCGCTTTATTTTTAAAAAGTAACAACAAAACAAATGGAAAAAAGGAAAAGGCAAGAAACAACATGCTTTGCACTGTCCTGTCTCAATGTAAATAAGAAATCACTGAAATAATTTCAAAGCAGGGTTTTAGGAGACAGTCACTGAAAAGTATACAAACATTTCAACTTACATCAGATAAATACACCTTATTGCTTGATTTATCATACACATCAATGGTAATTTCATAAAGTCTGCCCGTTTCCAGGACCCATCTGTCACCTGGATGAACTGTAAATCCTGCAAAACAGGAAATATTGAACAGCACAAACCAACAGCCTCTTTATCTACTGCAGAAAAGCATTTTGCTTCTGGTGCCCACACGCGGTAGATGAACACTCATTATTTTAAACTGCTGACTACAGAGATAAAAGAAAATACATAAAACCCATTTCACATCGAGCTACTTTTACGAATAAAATTACTTTTCTGTGAAAGCTAACGCGAGAAACGGAAGCGTGGAGATACAGCAGGAAAATCTCAGACACAAGGCAAGAAATTGCATTAAGCAATGAGGAAGATTGCAGCAATACCAACCCAAATATGCAGGAGGTACCACGTAGATGGTGCTGTTGGGCAGCCGGGACACCCCCTGCATGCGGATACCTGAGGGCTCAGTAAAGGAACGCTCCAGTTTAGCACAAATTAAGTCAGGATCAGCATTTTCCAGGGACTCCTCGTGCCTCTTTGGCTATTTTAAAGCTAATTGTACACTGCAAATAAACATTATGCCCACTTCACTGCAAGACAGTGAGCGCTTTGGAGAGATCTCACTAGAGAATATAATGATTGAAGTTTAAAAATTAAATAAAGCCCCATCACATGTCTACAATGACTGAGGGGAACAGACATGATTTAAGTGATCTTTTGCCAACCTAATTTGTTAAAACATTCCAAGGCATCAGACAGCTCTGCTGAGACTGAATTCACAGCAGTGCTGCTTTCCATGGCTCCACCAGTGCCCATTTCCAGACTCTTGGTACAAATGAGGATAACTTTTTGTGTTGCACAGGGAGAAAAGCTTGTCCCCTGCCCCAGGCTGGAAAGCATTCCTGAGGAAGGATACTCTTGTGCACCAGGACGAGGTTGGTTTGCCCCTGCTGCAATGCAGTCACAGTGGATGTTGCCTGGTCCAGCTTGGCAACTGGCCAGGAGGGATCTCCCTTGGGGTCGAGGATGTTGTTCTGGAGCTGCAGCTCGTACTGATCTGATGGCATTGCTATTTCTGCAGGTAAAAGACACCACATGAAACAACAAAAGCACCTGTGGCAGTGTTTGGCTGCTGCTGATTATTGCTGATTGTTTTTTATTGATGCCTAGTGAACATATTAAATCAGTATTTTTAAGGTCTTGTAAAAATAGCACTTCTGTCATTGTAACAACACACACAGAAACGAGCTTCTTGGCAAACTTTAATGTCTGTGAAACTGCAATTCCCAACTAGTATCATCTCACTATTAAGACCTAACATCCAACTGATTTCCAGCTTTGAAAGAAAAAAAAGAGACAAAACGGAAAAAAGGGAAAAAGGAGGGAAGAGAGAAAACTCAAGGTGCACTCTGCAATGGGCATAAAGCCAGCTAACCCACATTTATAAAGGCTTCACTTTGTGCAGCAAATCCATTTGCCAATAAAACATTTTCTGTTAGAAAAGTTCCTGATCTAAATTTAAGTAAGAAAGTCAGTCAGTTCCCTAGTGACTGTCAACAACTAAAATGACAGTGTTAGCTCCTGTTCTAAGTTACCCTTGTCTTTACATCCTTGACAAATCTGCAGGAGTATATTCTTAACAGTCACAATTTTTTTTGACTGAAAGAACTAAACAGCTGTATCATTGTGTGCCTTAGGAAAACAGTATTAAATATTAACAAAGTAGTTTAAACACAATTAAAAATTTCTCAGCAGTTAAAAATTCACACAAAGCATTAAAAAATAAAAATAAAAGAGAACAGAACAAACCTGTGATCTTCCCTTGCCTCAGTTTCTGAACTCTGTACTGAATTGATGTTCCTACCAGAAGATAAATGTCATATATTGGATTTAAAAGGATGTTTTCCAAAATAAGCAATCTGACTTCTGCAGGGTGTACATCCTGTTGATGGAAGGGGAAAAAAGAGAAAAAGTAACCACATTTAAAGCAGCTCATTTGTTTGAAACAGACCATGCAGCAGGAACTCAGAATCTAGAAGTGAAAAACATTACTTGCTGCAATTGGCTCTTTATTTTCATCTCAAATTTTGTCACAACAGGGCAATGCAAGGGACAGTGAATGGTACAGAGATTTGCTCTGTGCACACAGTGCAGGAATGAAGGAAAAAAATCATGTCTGTATGAAGATCATTTTGGAGAATACAGAAAAACTTGAGGAATAAAATCAGTGATCATTCAGACATTCAGAAATCCATCTTCCCCCCCTGTAAAACATGGCACCTCCAGACAGCATCTCCATTATAACTTCACTGAGGAAGCTGCATCCAACTCACTGCTCTATTAAATCAGGAATACAACACGTAATTGTATAAATTCTCTTACAGCTGCTTGAGGGATGTTCATTGAAAATGTGCAGTCTGGCAGCAGTGAAAGATTGAAAGGAACTACTAACCAGAAAGATAAAAAATTGCAAACAGAACAATATTGCTTCAATTTCTCTCACACCATCAGCTCAAAACTAATTGAGAAATACAAATATTAAACCAGAAAACTAGCCAACCTACAAGCATTCAAAAAAAGTCAGACTGATAAAATGCAGAGTATGTCCATGTACTCAGTACAATTAGGCAGAACTAAACTAAATTTTCTAACAAAACTACAATTCTCAACATGCACTACTACTTGTGCCACATTACCAGTGGTACACACATGGAGATAATATTTTAGTAGAACACTTTTTACAGCTGAGGTTCAGATAGCCCAAGGACATTCTGCTTTTAGCAGAAACACGAAGCACAAAATACAGTAACACAAATCTGCAAAACCAGACTGCAGAGATGAGATGAACTTCAGAAAACCCCCATTTTATAGAGGCAGTTTTTTAAGGTGCAGTATTAAGCTGATACCAGCACAACGATAAATTAAATTAAATACAATAAAAACTATGACAGGCGTTTGTAAATTCTGTTAAGAGAAAAAACAACTGTTTGCAGAGTGCAATGAAAATGTCAGTGAGCCCAAGTTGCAAAGACAGAACCATCCCAGATCTCCACAGCAGCTGGGAAGAGCACCCAGCACTGGAGCTGAACACTCTGCTAGCTCTGACACTCGGATCACAAAGCCCTTCCCTGGACACCAGAACCTCATGAGGCAGAACTGAATACAAGAAAGTATTCCTATGACACTCATTTCAAGCACAACAGGAAATAAAGTTATTTCCAACAGAGCAAATCTTGTTCTAGATATTTATTGACTGAAAAAAAGAACTGTGCTAGTTGGTTCTTTTTTAAAAGAACTAAAGGGCCAATGCCATGGCTCTAGTTGTATGTACAGATGAATATCAGGAAAACTTCAATTGGTTAGAAGCATTGAGAGTGCATTCCTCTGCCAGGGGGCCTTCTGTCAGAGGTTTAGAAATGATCTCTGGCACATGCCCTGTCCTGGGTCACTGCACCAAGCTCCAGCTCTCCCAGGGTGACATCTCTTGTGATGTGGGCTACTGAGTCCACCCAGGATGACAGAGCTGCTGCACTGACATCCACAGTGCAAACACACAGCACTCCTGGAACACTGGGCTACAACATTAAATATTAAAAAAAATAAGGATAAACTCAAGTTTCTTACCTTATAGATGCTTTCCTGAAGTCTTGCTTTTAATTTAGAACTCCCTGTTTTCATTCCAGACACCAGAATGGTATCTCCTTGCTTGGCAACTTTTTCCATCTCCAATATATAGGAAGGTGGGATGTAAGTGGATTCTAAGAACTTGAGGATACTGGAAGGTGAATCAAAAAGTGAACAGAAAATTGTTAACCAACCTTTGTAAACCCACAGAGAAACCAACAGCATCTGTTCCCAGCCACTTCCATTTTTAAGCCAATTTAGGATGTTCGCCTGGAACCAGATATCCAAATTTTACTCATTCTTTGAGGTATCTGCAGTTAATTTCTGTGACAGATAAGTTTGTTTGAAGCCTGCCTGTGAGCTATCAGAAGACTGCACATTTTGTCTACAATGACCCCTCTAGTTTGTTCAGTAGGTGAGACTGCAAAAACTCTCTATATTGTAGAACAACTGATGTGCAAGACCCAAAGCTTATGTTTATAAAAGCAACAGCTCAACAAATCCAGAACTTAACTGTGACCTCTCTCAAAAAGCCAGAATGTATTTAATAAATTACTATGAAAATCATCTACAAGCAGAACACTTGTAGTAACTGTCAGAAATTTCAAGGAAAAGTGGCAAAAGAGAGGGAAGGAATTGGCCATGAATGGACAAATGGCAGGAAATGGAAAGAGAAGGATGTTTTACAGGGTGTCACCTTCTGCATGCACATCATCTTTCACAGCAAAACCACTAGAGCCACATGGAGAACAGTTACGGATATTAACGTATTTATGACAATTTATAATTTATTTTGCAAAGCTGTACCACCATCAGAAGATGTTTATGTTATCACAGTTATGCTAACAGTAGAGCATATCAATATCAGCTGGGTTAAAATCACAACAGCAAATACTTATACTGAAAGAAGAACTTCCATATGGACTAGGACTTGGTCCCACTAAGCCATTCATTCTGGCTCTCACTCATACCTACAGCTTCAGGTGTATTATGGGCTTAACAGGCTTTCCCCAGCTACTGCTGCTTCTCTAAGGCTGCAAAATCAGAGTTTGTGTTTGTCCAGTAGCAAAGCCTTGCTTGCTCCCCCCACTCCCCCTGCAGGGTATTTGGAGTATCAGTTTGAGGATGGAAGTTGGCTGTTAACCTTTCTGCTCTGCAGGAGAACTGGTTCCCCCACAAGGAATCATCCTATTTCAACACCAGAACCAAGTGTCCACTGACACCTGAAATTCTTCATGTTCAGAGAGCTCCTTCCTGAAACGGAAGAGGACTTTTTTCCCTTAAAAAGAAAGCTAAAAATAAAAACTCTGCTGAAATCCTGAGATAGCAATCTTACTGATAAATCTTCCTTTTGCAGGAGATGTTTCAGCAAGATCAACAACTACATCTGTTTATTTCTAATTATTACATTAGAGCTCCCAGAGATGCTCATTAACACTATTGGTTAAACGAAACAGAGATGAAAGTGCCCAGGCTGTCGACACTTAAAAAGCCCAACCTGAAACAACTGACCCTGAAGCATTATTATTTTAGGCAGCAGTTCAGTAAACTGCCTAGATTTGGGAAGTATTTTTACACATCAAACTGTGGCTTTTGAGACCAAAGGAAATGCCTTTACCGTAGTGCGTTGTGGGAGTCTGAGAAGCCATCGGCCTCGGGGTCCTTCACCACTGTCCAGTCAAACACCAACCCTGCCAAGGTGCTGAAAGTGTTTCCTACAAATCAAACAACCAGATTAAAACAACAACAGAGGACAAGCATAGAGTCTTCCTGGAATATAAACCATGACTTATTTCCCTAGGAAATTTCTCTGTTTTACCCCTACAAGAAGAACCATGGAGGACCCTCGAGTTTGCACGAACACCAAGCCAAGAATCCAGCATTACACATAGGATAAAAACAAATTTACTTTTCATTATTAACATATCACCATACTTCACTTGGCATCCATGGTTTACAAACACAGGTAGGATGGGCTCAGTAAGTACCCAAAACAATTAATTCAACCTTTTAGAGCTGCTTGACACATTATTTCCTTTCAGTAGTTGTCCTAAAAATCCCTTGCTTGGTGTGTTATGTGTGCACAAAACTTGATTGTCAAAAGCATGGAATCCTTACCAGATCATGGTTGTTCTTCTGATGCTACAGACTACAAAAAGCAGAAGTTTTCTGCTCCTACTAAATAATGATGCATTCAGTCCAAATGCACTGACTCATATGAGCCTAAATGGTGCCTCCCAAAAGTGAGTGTGTTGTAATTAACAGATTGAGCAATAAGTGGTTGGTCTCAAACACCACCTCTGAACTTGCTGTTGGATACCTGACAGGTCACAAAAACATCCTTTTGCAAAATTCTTTAGAATACCTCAGCTCAAAAGAAAAAAAGAAAAAAAAAAGAACAGACAATTTCACAATGTATTATGCAGAGAACCCCCTTAAAATTCTCCACTTGGCTTCAAACAATCAACTGTGTCACAAATAAAGCCAGTGCATGTATCAGACAATTAGAACATTCAATATGTATTTAATCCTCTACAAGCAAATCTCTTACCTTCTGAATCCAAAGCGTGAATTTTGAGCTCCAGTGGTGAATCCTCAAGGTAGAGCTCTCTCGTTGTGGACACAACTTGAATGCCATGAATTAAATCAACAATGGCATCACAGCGAAGCACTTGTCCAGTCACTTGAAGAGACATCAGAAAGAGCACAAGAAATCACAACACTGGATGTGCTCACCAAGAACAATGATAAGTCAAGATGCACCTCAAATTTAGCCAGTGACACAAGACACGGACACTGAAGGAACTGAAACTTGGTCATGACCTCGATGAAGAAACTCGTGGTCAAATGGTGGCTCAGAAAGCAAGAAAAACAGATCCCTTGCTCACTAAACTGCAGAATAGATCTGTAGAAACTCTGATTTCCATCTACACTGACAGTTACAGGGGGTGTCTCAGAGTGCTTATGCAGAGCTGCTACAGTGCTCTCATGTCCCAGAGAAATTAATGACTTCTACCCACAGACAATAAACCCCCATAAACTCCTTCAGTTAGTGACTGCAAGACATTTAATTGGCCATCTGGTTTTGCCTATCACTATAAAAACTATAAACCATATTGTATGACAGACACAAAGGCAACTTCCAGATTTTTCAAACGCAGAGTATCTGAACTTGCATTAGTCATTTTTATTAAATACTTTTTTATATTTCAGTCACCCCTTCTATTTGTGGATTTTGTTGGGGGTTTTTTTTAAGAATTACCTTTTTCCTGGATGGATCATTAAAATCATTAACACTTATCTGAAGCAAACAGCAGCTAAAGCCCACGCCCACGCAAAGTCTAAAATGACTGTGCATCGGAACGGAAATTTGCCTGTGCGTTTCTAAATCTCTGCTGTGTTTCCGGAGAGCAGCAGGATGCTCAGGAGAGGCAGAGGTTGCTCAGACTTACGCGTGTCCTCGGCGGAGATGATGGTGGTGAGGCGCGTGGGCTGCGAGGAGCGCGCCTGGACCAGCGCCCTCTGCGAGCAGCGGCAGCCGTCCTGCCCCAGCGGCTCGATGCTCGCCACCTCCGGCCGCGTGGATGACCTGCGTGGGGTTGGGGTGTGTCAGCACACAGCTCTGCCTTAAAACCACCCAAACAATTCACCTGAGACGTGCTGCATGCTCAGCAGGTGACTTTGGGAAGAGAGGGATGGTAGCGGATCCTGCGGATTCCAGCGTGGGCTGAGGAAGGGGAAAGCCCAGGCCAGAGGCGGGGAAGGCAAGCAGAGCTTTCTCTGCACCACTGCTGAAGGCAATTCAGTCATTCCAGCCCTGTACCCAGCTACTCCTCAAAGCTGCAAGCCTTTGGTCTGACTATTGATTACCTCTGAGGTGTGGAACAAGTGGAAACACATACAGAATACTGAAATAAAGGTGAAACACTTTTATTAGCTGAAGTTCTATTCACCACTCGTAATTGCATTTTCAAAATAAGTTTGAAACACGGTGCGGAAAAAACTGGAACCTTCCCCAATGGCAGAACATCACCATTATATACACTTGATATGACAGGGGCTCTGAACAACAAGAAGAAACATTTCTTAACCAAGAAATTTAAGAGAGAAAAAAGATTTAGTCTGGTTAGCTGAAGTATGTAACACTGTGTAAAACATGCAAAGTTGTATAATCATCTTTGGTTGCAATGTAAGCCTACGTGGAATTTCGACCTAAAATTGATGAGTCTGTTACTTCCTGCTCTGATTTGCACAGCTTTTCTGCACCCAACTGCTCCAGGAATGGGCTCGTGGGCAGCTCACCATGGATGTGGACAGGACATGGCAGGAATGACTGACCAGCTCAGAACAGCCAGGTGGGAAGCAGGGGGACAGGGCGAGCTCTGCGTAGGTGGGGCGGTCACTGCTCTGCCCCCCAGCCCCTCGAGCCCTGGTCAGCCTCTGCTCCACACCAGCACGGTGGGGCTGACCCCAGATGTCCGAGTGACCCTTGGAGGGCTGGGAGCCCTGAATCAGCGCCGTGTGACCACGTGGGGCTGGGACCAGCACAGCACAGCCGTGCCTGGGAAAGGACAGTGACACGTGTGCCCGGGCTGGCATGGAGCTGAGAGCACGCTGCAGCACACCAGGGTGACCACACACCTTTCTCTCCTACCTTTTTCTTCTCAAAATACGCTGTAAGCCACACTAAAAAAATCCAGTCAATACCTTGTGGTGTCAGGATAAATTAAAGTTTGTAAAGTGCCTTACTTACTGGATGTTGTTTTAAAACTTGCCAAGTACCTCAGTTGACCTTAATGTTCTGAAGTTTGCAAGGAGTTTGCACCCTCCTGAGAATTTTGTTGTTTCTCCCGCTCAGCGCCCAGAGTGAATGAAACAACCTTCACCTAAACCCATGGAGAAGGCCTGGGCATTACAGAGGTGGAGCCCAGCTCTCCCTTCCAGCGTGCCAAGTATGTCGAGATAAAACAACAACAAAAGTTGAACAGTTATTAAAAACCAAGCTTCTTGAAAGTAAATTTGAGACAGCAGCACTGTACATCTGAGGGCTCACTGCAGAGCCAGTGCAATAACCCAGCAGCCAGAGCCGTGCCAAGCCAAGCCACGCTCACAGCCCAGAGCCGGGCACGGGGAGCGGCAGTGCCCGAAACAGCCCCGCTGTGTGCTCGGGATGCGGGGTCACAGGGCGCTCACAAGGGCCCTTTGAAGGATTAAAACAATGAAAGCAAGCACTGATGGGTGACAAAGTTGTGCAGGAATTGCTTCTCCGGATGATGAGAGCAGCTCTGATGAAAACACTGCACTATCTGGTAAATGCAATCTAAGCCGGGCGCTGGATCCCTTCCTGCTGAAGATGAGGAAGCTGGATGGGTTTAGCCTTTTTTTCTGGAGGATGGACAAAAATGTGATGTATGGGGAAAATTCTCTAACCCAGCAAGGAGCGGGATGGGAGTTCCAAACAAACAACAATGTCCTGAAACAAAAACATGCCTGAATCCCCACCTGCTAAAGATGAGGAAGCTGGATGGGTTTAGCCTTTTTTTCTGGAGGATGGACAAAAATGTGATGTATGGGGAAAATTCTCTAACCCAGCAAGGAGCGGGATGGGAGTTCCAAACAAACAACAATGTCCTGAAACAACAATATGCCTGAATCCCCACACACAGGTTTTACCTCCTTCTCTTAGTGGCACAACCAACAAATCCACACCAACGAAAAACTACATTTCTCCTTAACTACAAGTGTATCTATTCAAAAAATAACACATCACGCCACAGTCAATGATCTGAGAGTTAACAGCTGCAGCCCAGGTGAGCACGGACCTCTGCTTGCAGCCACTGCAGTAAAATTGCAAATCCTGTTTCTAGCCTTAAGCTCCCAATAGTATTTTGCTTACATAAGGAGTAGTTTTAGAGGATTTTGAAACAACAGTACCAACTGCTGACCCAGAATTTCAAAGTATTTTATCTGATCAAGGAATAAACAGCTCACAGCACTATGCAATGGGCAATTTACACACCAATTAGAAGCTTAAACCTGAAAATTGTTTGTTTTATCTGTTCTATATACCTAAGCAATGTACACAAATATGTACATATTTTTTATAGTAGGGTTTACAATGTTTTTAAAATAATATGATTCTCTGTATTAGTAGCACACTTAGCTTCACTCCACAGAGATTAAAAGTGAGTAATTAGTTATTTTCCTGTTGTTCTGTTGTTCTCAGGCAACCATGAAACAGTTTTCCAACATTTAGCAAGTTTCTTTAAACAACATTAGCATTCACAACCAGTAAGGCTTTTCCTGTACTTGGCTGGTTGGCTTTTGAAGCTGAGCATGTGGATTTGACTTAGTCTGCATGCAGGTATTTTTAAATAAGTATTATATGTATGAAATTGACTTTTATTTAGCTCTTTACACTGCTTAATATTCTCTGCCATTAGATTTCTTGTTATTAATTTGAGGGTTTTGCATTCTTGCAGTCTGGAATTGATTGTGTTTACAACACAACAGGGGTTTCACTGGGGTTTGTATTTGTTCTTTTAATATCTGGCTATGAATTGTAATACAAAACCACTGCAGTTTGCACTAATAGCAGTGTTGTAAAACTGAATCTAATTACAGGATACTTTTCAGACTAGAAAAAGGGAGGAATAAAGATCAACAAAAATTAAATTTTAACTGTAAACTTACGTACACTCCACAATTTTAAAGGAACTTTCAAGCTTTTACAGCTGAAAGCCAGCCACTGCAGTAGAGAACCTGAGATTAGACACTATTTGGCTTCTAGCAGTAGTTCAAGAGGTAGAGTATCAGCTGAATGTCTTTTTTTAAATACAAATTTTACTCAAGTGGGCCTCTCTGAGGTTTGGTTTCCTATGGATTTATATTTAAAAATAATCTGCATGACTGGTGTTTTTTACAGGAGAACATATGA
This sequence comes from Falcunculus frontatus, assembly GCA_013398115.1. Classification (NCBI taxonomy): domain Eukaryota; kingdom Metazoa; phylum Chordata; class Aves; order Passeriformes; genus Falcunculus; species Falcunculus frontatus. Next base: position 55,663 of record VZRV01001887.1, on the reverse strand, counting down.
AGGATTTGATGACCCCTCTATCATTCAGCAATATCAAAAGCACATTCTGTTTAGAGCTACCTGGATGCAGGGCCAAGCACAGAGAGGCAAAGGCATTAATCATCCAGGCTGGGAATTACAGAGGCACTACTGTGGGATCACTACTGGGTCCTAGATGGGCAAGAAGAAACTTCGGTTTAGAATGACAAAAACTGCAATTTATATCCTCTGTCGACTACAGCAGCTCTTCAGCAGCGTGTCAGTGTGTGACATTGAGAGCTGGGCTTGTCAGAGGGCAAAATTAGATCCTGAGAAGGCAGCAATGGGAAGCATTTCTGGCACTAGCTCTGGATCTCATGCCAATGCCTGTAAGAAACAGCAAGGCAGGGAGAAAACACTGGGAAGAAGAGTGAGGAGGTGAGGGGAAAACAGCTAATTCCCCCTCAGAATAAAATCCTACTTGCTGAGGAATGAATGGCACTTGCGAAGAGGCTGCCAGTCCTCTCGCTGATTTCTGGTTCATTCATGATTTCCATCCCCCCTCCACGGCCCCAGATGCAGAGCCATGTGCCAAGATTTTATCTACACATCTACCCAAACCCAGGCCTGCGCTCTTTAATCGACTGTTCTGTAACACCACATGTCAATATCTCACTAGATTATACTTAATTTATTTATCAGTTGGTTCAAAGATCAGGCACCTATTACTGTTTCTCTCCTTAGCAATTCCCTGTTGATTCTTATTGCTCCAGTGTTTATACTGTTCTGCCAGCTCTCCAAACTAAACTCAGCTGACTGAGTCAGCAGAAATCCACTTTTGTGGAGCTGCACCACGACTGTCAGTTGATCTGATCTTTTAGAATTTTATCAGGCATTTGGGCAGATACATAGTCAGAGGGAAACTGGGCAGTAAAAGTCTCAAAGAGTTTGGGAAGATTGGACTGACCAACACACCAGGGACTTTACATAGTCACTCTTGGGACTAAAAACTGAGCAGAAGTCTTAAAACATTTATTTCATGGGTGTTCAGCAATGAAAAGTTGCCCACAATCAACAATTCCCTCATCCTTCTGTCTGCCTTTCCAGGCAGGGGATGCTAAGACTGAGACAAGCTTTTTCAACAGTAAACCTGCACGGATGTTGAGACATCAGCTAAGAGAGAAAACTTTCTTGTGCCTCCTGGGCTCTGGCAGAACACCTCTGCTGCAGGCTCACAACCCCTCTGGTTCTGAGCCAACAGTCTCAGGTAACACACACACACCTGAGCCACAGCAGCACAGCCCCTCTCACTTTACCAACAAGGACACCTCAGCCCAATTCTGAGCTCCTGCTGGCACTTAAAAGAGCTTGAAGTCCTGCTGGGAAAGTACAGCCATGAGAGTGAGGGAGAGGGAGAACATCCTGCTGCCAGCTGTAATGCCTTACAAGAGGGAGATGCAGAGCAGGTGAGAAGCAGAGAAGGGGGTAACAAACATTATTTAAGATGTCACTTCATAACATGGAAGTTAACAGTATCTCACACAAAACATTTTTCAGTGAGAGTCAGACAGGACTGTTTTAGACCTGTGGTAAAGCAGGTGATCCAGGAAACAACACAACTCCCAGATTACCAGAGATGAGACTGTTGGTCTCAGAGCAAAGCAACAGATCTCAGTGAACAACACTACTGATACACATTTTTAAAAACACATAAGCCACCACATATATCCCATGGAGCAGTAAGATCAATTTACAACAAAAACATGGCAAGATAAGGAACTAGAAAATGAGCTTTGCCAGCCAACTGCTGTGACAGCAGCAGTGTGCAGTGGGTTTGGGCTCTCTGGAAATACCTGTGCATCCAGGTCCTCTCCCATGGCAATCACCTTGATACAACCTCCTCACTGGGGACTTCAGCAGCACACACAAACCTTTCATTAAGGTGGCAATAAACTCCTCTTCATTTCCACCAGCTCTCACCACGTATCTTAATTCTACACTGTATGAAATAATGAAATACGTAAACGTATTTGTACGCTGCAGATAATTTCTGCTATAAATACCCAGCCACGGTGCGTACCTTTGGGGGAAATGGGGTTTTTTTGTGTGTGTGTGTTCCCCTCCTCCCCCTTAAAATGTTATTATGGGAGGGCAGGTTTCAAGGAGAAAATTCTGCTTCTGAATGCTTTCATTCTTTCAGGTGTAATTTCTGGATTAAGGTAATTAGAAGATAAATACCGATGTAATATAAATGCTAAATATATCTGCACAGACTGTGTTTTATGGATAGTACCATGTACAATATTTACAGATGGAAACACTGTATGCTTTGAAAACAAAGCTTTACCCAAAAAATAATTTTAACATAAAGGCAACCCAAACTCCAGAAGGCATGAGCATCTTGAAAATCAAGAGAACACTTCAGAGCCATGCTTATAACCCTACCTCTGCTCCCAATCTGCTGGGATGATGATAGAACTTGACCTTTTTTCTCTGAATCAGTGGAATTCTCAGACAGCACTACAAACACTTTGAAAATCTCCTACTTTCAGAGGTAAACTTGAAGGCTCAAAGGGAAACTGGGAAAAAATAAGGTCACAACATGCTATAGACTGATGTTCAGGAAACTGGACACTTGTGTATGAATTCTGACTGTTTGACATGAGTAATGCAGGCCTTCAAAAGGTGCCATTTGGCATCAGACACTGCTGTACAACCAGAACAGCTCTCACAGGTCACCTCTAACCTCACAATCTCCCATATTACACACCTCATCCCCTCTCCAGACAGAGGGCCTGAATCCAACCAGCTCCATTCAAATCCCTGCTTTCATGCATGCAAACACACCCATCATTTCACAAATGGGAGGAAGAGTCACTCCTTCTCAAGTCACTGCATTTGGTACTTCCTAACTTGTTCAGTTCAACAGCCCCTCTCCAGTCCCAGCTCCTTCTGACAGCTCCAGTGGGAAGTACAGGAAACCTGGCAGCAAGTGGCTGTGGAGCTGCTCCTCCAGGTCCATTTTTTCTAACCCCCCCCAGTTCCAGGCCTGTGGGGATGTAGAGGGACAGAGCCCTGGTGCAACTGCAGCTTGTGCTCAGTCACACACACAGAGCTCCTGCTTCCTCCGGAGGCTTTGCTAAGCACACGTTGAGTTTTACAACCCACATCCTGCCAGGCCTTGCAAAGCAGAAGTGAATAAACACCCCTTAACAACCCCTGCCACAGAAAATGATGGCACGGAGAAGGTGAATTAGGTGTAGTTTCCTTAATTCTCAGCCAAAATTCATCTCTGAAGGGCAGAGGGAGAGGATGGAAAAGGATGTTGAAGCCTGTCCGCATGAGGGATATGAGTCATTGCTGGCAAACAGCACCAACAGAACATGCTCTGAAGTCCACAAAAATCACCTCCACTAGAGATACGAATGTGGATCAAGTCTGGCACTCCTCTGGAGTACAATCTTACATCTTTTCATCTGTAGATTTCAGTGAGATTAGCAAAGATCTCCACACCTCTGACAGCTGGATAGCACCTGGCATGTGCAGGAATGGCTGCATCCAGCCAAGCATCACCTAACAGCTCACTGGAAAACAGGAAAGACAGTCTACACTTACACATTTTAGTGCTTTGATGAGTTTTGGGTTTTACCTTTATGCAATATACTTTACCTCACAGACTAAATCCTTTTAAAGACTCAGTAGCCTCCAAAATTTAGAGTAAGAAAAAAGAAAAAACCCACACTTGTGAGATTTTCACTAAAGCGGTCCATTAAGAATTAAATTACATGACCATAAGCAGCTCATCTAGTAATTTTAATTTAGTCAACTTCAGGATAAAATTAATTACTGCTCTTCTGCATAAGCACCCTCAAATATGTAAATTGTCACAGACCAAAGGTTCGTACCCAGCCCAGAGATGAGAAATGTACAACAATCAAGCAAATAAGCTGACAGAGAATGAAAATATGGCCCTTTAAGACGTATTTCAGTAACTGCCAGACACAAAACAACAACTGAAAACTGCTACACGCATCCATCTGGCACATATGGAAGTATCATCCTAAACATACCTCAACTGCTGCTTCTTTTTCAGGTGGGTACCTCCTGCTCATTACTGATTAAGTTACCATTCTGGAGCGCTACAGAAAGGACAAGCAGTTGGCAACATTTGTTTAACACGAAGACTACCGTGAGCTTTCTAAATTCCCAAACACACCGTGGGATTTGCCTTCAGCCCCGGTGCTCAACACTACCCAATCCTCCTCCCTGTGCGAGGCAGGAAGGCGGCTCCCAGCCAGAAGTTCCTGGAGCACATCCCACGTGCTCAACACTAAGAAAGCCGGGAAAGCTTTCACTTTTAAAACTCGACTTCACTGTCCCCAGGTGAAGTATTAAGGGCGCTGTTACCTACACTTAAAGCAGCAGTGAGAGGCTCCCGACTTAGCTACGACTCTTTTATGTCCATACTCCGAGCTCAAAGCTGTCAGGACCTTCATTACTGGCTCCAGCAAGAGAAGGGGCATTTCCCCACCAGCAGCACAAGCAGGAGCTCGGGGCGCTGTCCCCGCACACGTGGGACTGTGGCAATGTTGGGGTGGCACTGAGGGTGTGCGGGGCAGCAGGGTGGGCACAGGGGGTGTGTGTGGAGGCAGAGTGGGCACGGTGGGTGGAGAAGCAGGTGGAGTGTGTGTGGGGGTACAGTGAGAAGGAGGTGGAGTGTGTGTGGGGGTACAGAGAGAAGCAGGTGGGGGTGTGGGGTACAGGGACAAGCAGGTGGCCATGTGCGGGGTGTGTGGGCTGTGAGCACATGTCGGGCACGGAGCCATGGCGGGAAGCTTCTTTCACAAGCAGGGACCTTCCCCTCCGGGCCTGGCCTGCACACACTGCCCCTCTCCAGCGGGTTTATCCCCCACTGTATAAAATAAACAACCTTTCCCCTTATGGATTATCTCCACGTCTGCTCCCGCACTGCTGGGCCGCCCAAACCCACCCGCAGCGAGGTGAAAGCCATGCGGGAAGGCCCAGCTGCTCCGAGAGCCCCAAGGCCTCGCCGCGGGCCGAGGAACCGCCGCAGNTGCTGCGCGGGCGGGACCGTGCGGGGCGCGAAAGTGCGGCGGGAGCTGCGCGCCGAGGGCCGCGGGGCCGGGCAGGGCCGCCCGGGGGGCCGGGCCTCCCCCCGCCCTCCGCCCGCCGGGGCCGCGCCGCCCTCCCTCAGGGGAACTCCGCTGGCGCCAACAGCCAGGCGCTGCTTTTTAGAAAAGCGTTTTCTCCGAGCCGTAACCCCAAGCACCTCACGGGACTCGTGCTCCAGACCCTTCCCCGGACAGGCTCCAGCACCTCCGCGTCTGTCTTGTGACGGTACCAAAACTGAACATGGGATTCGAAGTGTGGCTTCACCGGAGCTCAGCACAGGGGGACGGTCACTGCCCTTGTCCTGCTGCCACATCAGTGCTGGAACAAGCCGGGTGCCATCGGCCTTCCCGGCCACCTGGGCACACCTGGGCTCATGTTGCCCGGGTACACTGGTGCTAACAGCTTAGCTAAGCTACAGTTCATTTGTTATCATAGCGTCTCGGAATGGTTTGGGTTGGAAGGGACCTTAAATCACCAACTCCCACCCCTTGCCATAAGCAAGGACACCTCCCACTATCCCAGGTTGNCCCCGGCCGCGGGCCGAGGAACCGCCGCAGGTGCCGGCGGGGGAGGGAAGAACGGACAAAGGGCGGCGGCACCTGCACTCACCATCGGTAGCAACCCTCGCTGGCCTCTAGCGTGAAGTTGACGCGGGTGCCGCGGGTGAAGGGGAGCAGCACCTTGGGGGTGTTGAGCTTGGAGGAGGCGGCGAGGTGCAGGAGGAGGAGGAGAGGCAGCGCCCGGGGAGCGGGGGGAGCCATGCTGCGCGGGCGGGACCGTGCGGGGCGCGAAAGTGCGGCGGGAGCTGCGCGCCGAGGGCCGCGGGGCCGGGCAGGGCCGCCCGGGGGGCCGGGCCTCCCCCCGCCCTCCGCCCGCCGGGGCCGCGCCGCCCTCCCTCAGGGGAACTCCGCTGGCGCCAACAGCCAGGCGCTGCTTTTTAGAAAAGCGTTTTCTCCGAGCCGTAACCCCAAGCACCTCACGGGACTCGTGCTCCAGACCCTTCCCCGGACAGGCTCCAGCACCTCAGTGTCTGTCTTGTGACGGTACCAAAACTGAACATGGGATTCGAAGTGTGGCTTCACCGGAGCTCAGCACAGGGGGACGGTCACTGCCCTTGTCCTGCTGCCACATCAGTGCTGGAACAAGCCGGGTGCCATCGGCCTTCCCGGCCACCTGGGCACACCTGGGCTCATGTTGCCCGGGTACACTGGTGCTAACAGCTTAGCTAAGCTACAGTTCATTTGTTATCATAGCGTCTCGGAATGGTTTGGGTTGGAAGGGACCTTAAATCACCAACTCCCACCCCTTGCCATAAGCAAGGACACCTCCCACTATCCCAGGTTGCTCCAAGCCCTGTCCAAACTGGCCTTGGATGCTTCCAGGGATGGGGCAGCCACAGCTGCTCTGGGAACCTGTGCCAGGGCCTCCCCACCCTCACAGGGAACAATTTCCTCTTAACATCTAATCTCAAACACCTCTCTTTCAGTTTGAAGACATTCTCCCTTTTCCTGTCACCCCAGACCCTTGTAAATAGTCTCTCCCCATCTTTTCTGTCAGCCCCTTAAGGTACTGGAAGGCCACAATTAGGTCACCCAAAGCTTCTTGAGTCTGAACAACCCCGATTGTCCCAGCCTTTCCTTGTATGAGAGATGCTCCATGTGTGCAGCTCTGCCTGTCCTACCTATGACAGAGGGATGGTACATATATGTATCATGAGAATGGATTTCAGGAAGGGCACAAGCATCTTGGAGTAAAGATAGTTAATTCCTGCCCAGAAGACCAGCTGCTGTCCAGGGACACCACCTAAGAGTTTACCCACATCTAATTTAGGTGGTATTACAGAAGTTAACCAGTTCTCATTTATTCTAAGCAAGTAAACTTACACAGGATGCTTTCTTTATCTAGGAGCACTTTTTGCACTATTTACTCAGCTAGTATTCTATTTATCAGCAATGCTATTCCACTTTCCACACCAGAGGAATGTGTGCTGCTGCTGGACAGTTCACTTCTCCCTGCAGCTTTTCTCTGTGTATTACTCATTCTCTGATTGCACACCCTGAAATTCTGTGGTCTGATTTAGAGAAGAGCTGAACTTTGCAGCTGTAATTTAAGTCAGTGGGAGTTGGGCCTAGGAAGATGCATGGTGTTAAACGTGCTGGCAAATCAAGCCCTTGCACTTTAAATTGCTCCCCAAAATACTGAGGGCTGTGTATTTTCTTTACTTCTTCTCTCAATCAAGCTGAAACCTTTCTTGTGCGGCATGTTGGGAAGATAAGTTAAGACTGGGATATTAGGGAGGCATGTGATAAAATAGCCCATGACCAAACAGTACAATGTGTTTACAGTTGGTACAATTACAACTGAGTAGATAAGAGGTAGATAGTGAGTACCTTGCATCCTGTGTTGTGAATGAGGTGAGGAAATGTCTGTATCCCAGTACTTCCTAGCTTTACAAGCAGGGTGTGCAATCTCAGAACTTATTTCCTTTCTCTCATCAGCAGTGGTGGTGATGAGTATTCAATGTGAGAACAATAATTTTCCAGTCACAAATACTTCTTAGACTTATTTTCATAAGGACCAGCAATGAGCACTTAGAACCTTAAAGCTTATTGATGGAACATGACAGTGAAATACTGCAGGTAAACATCCAACACATCTTTCAGGGCATACTGAGCAATTTTAAGAGCAGAGTAAGGCAGGAGACACTGATGAGCAAAGCTCTGTTTTGCTAGAATATGAGGTAATTTTACAGACACATCAATTTACACCCGAGTAAGTCTGATAAAGAACACAAATGGAAATGTCTTGGTCACAAAGAATTCGATTACAGAGCAACAGAGGGAGTACTTTAATGAGCTGCTTAAAGGGGGAGATAGGCAAACAGTAAGTGGTTGTTCCCTAGGAAGCTGGGCCTTTTGTGGAAGAATTTCAAGAGATTTTAGAGGCAATCAAAATACATGCAGTAAATAACAAAACACCGGGTGCTGATAATGTTTCTACTGAAATATGAAAATAAAACAGAGAGAATTACTGAAAGATTTTACAAACTCACTTGATTGGTCTGAAGATCTGAAAACACTGCCAAGGAACCAAAGAGACGTACTCGGATCAAATCTTTAAAATCTATCAATATCTGGGGGAAATATATTTTTCATAAAGGTAGAAAAACCATGGATCAATATATTATGAGGTGATCTGTTGGCAGTGAAATAGTTTGAAATCCTTGCTCAAGAAAGAAAGCATTTGAATGGCACAGTGATGAAGGACCATCTGGACAAGAAACACCTGGCTTCAGTTTCAGGCATTTAATATTTTTAAATGTCTGAGTAATTTAAAATATTTCAAAACAAAAGAATCTCCCCCCCAACCCCAAAACTAACAACAAAACCAACTCTTAATAAATGCGACTTAGAAGGTGAAACTTCAGCAAAATGCTAAGGCAATGAGGAGTGGAGGGTTATTTTAAAGCCTACTGGGTGAAGCTGACTCAAACCAGCTCAAATCCTGACCCTTGCAGCTATCTCTGCACTTGTGTGTTAACAGTACAGGGCCAGCTCTGTGCAGCTTCAGCAGCTGAATGCATTATGGACAATTTACTTGTAAGAACAGTTTCATTAAGCTGAAAGAATCAGGGCACACCCAGTAGAATGATGAAAAATATTCTCCATTATCCCGCTCTCGAACCTCTCAAATAAAATAATATTTGATTTAAAGGCAGAAGAATGATTGACAAGCACTGGTAATACATTTAATGAAAAGCCTTTCCCTGTAGGGATGAAGCTCTGGTTGGGAAGGGAATGGGGAGTTGCCTACACCATGCTGAGGAGGAGATGAAAAGGGCAGGTCAATAGACTTGACAAAGAAGGTGATCTGGGAATAGTAACTTTATAGAGCAGAGTAACAGTGATGGGCCTCTTTTTGACTGATGCTGTCTGTGTTTACGCTGCAGAGCAGAACAGTGTCCAGCAAAAATCACAGGGAAAGATGGTCAGCTGCCTTCCTCCCTGTCAGGCTGCTGCTTCACTTGTCTCTGCTCAGCTGCTCCTGCTGCCTACAGAAATGGAACTGTAACAGGAGGCATTACACTGCATTACTTCACAATGGGTATTGGAGACTTACAGAGTACATAAACAGTCCTTTTTCAGTTATTTCTTTATCACTTTCTCTACCAGTAATCACGTTCAATTTACAGTATTGGACTTTTGTATCTTCATACACCTATTGAAGGTTTTATGAGAACATCCTCTCAGCCTTACTACTGCTTTCTACAGGGGTAATGATGGATTGACAGCAACTATAAAACGGAATATTTTGGTTATGCCTGCCAGGATTTTCCTTCCAAGGTGTAAGGCCAAAGGAAGGCATAAATTCAGAAAATGTCCAAAATTAAGGCAGGCGGTTAATGGTGTCAAGGAAGGAATATGTAGAACTGATTGTGGTTGATATCCTTCAGATTACAGAGACAAGAGCCCTTGTGTTTAGAAAATGGGTAAAATAAGAGCCAAACCTGCCTTTCTTTGCATAGCCTCATGTGCCAGGAATGCTACTGAGAGTTTTCCATGTGTACCAGGTACAATTGAGTCCCCACAGAGAAATGCAGCTCTTTTAGATCCCTGTTCCTATCGGATAAATCCATTCGATGTGCTAGACTTTCCCAGATGGTATAAAACCCCAAGACCTCACTAAATTATGCAGGATGAGTCTGATAACACTGAGATTATGAAATAGCAGCATCAGATAAAAATAAACGGTTTTCACTTCAGAGTTTATCTACCTTTCTAATGTAAATTTATGGTTATTAAAGGAGGTTATTTATAGGTGTCTTTTCAAGCTGTTACATAACAGTGCTTCTGCCCTGTGCCTTTGTACACAGATAGAAATCACATTAATGAGCTATTCACCCAACAACTCAATGAATGCAGGAGTGAGGAGAATGCACAAGATGAGGCAAGTAACAAACAAAAATCCCAACCTTTGTTTCTGCTTTAAATACATCAGGGAAATTTAGGAGAACACGGTAGTCTTAAATCTTGAAAATAATGAATACAATTTATAAGCAGGCATGTGAACATGTTCAATGACTTATTTAATAGTACTAACAAAAGTGAATTTGGTCTTTTCAAGGTTACTTGGTTGCAAATTATGCTATGTACACCTCACAAATCTTAAGTGGGCAGTGAAGTACAATAATTCTGAGTCCGTTTTAAACATTAACAGTTCTGAATTGGTTTGCTATTTTTTATGTATTAAACACCAACATGGGACAACATATAAAATCCCATCATCTTTTCTATTTTTCCCATTCTCTTCATGTAGAAGTCTTCTGATCTCATTTATCTCAGCACTGGCAGTGATCTAGAGGGTTCTGTAGCTATATAACAAGGTTCTCAGACTTCTCCATCTACACTGACACTAGAAGGTGTGCATTTCAACTGCAAAATTACATTTCTTCATTCAAAATAAATTTTTTTTCATTCTAATATATACATAAGTACTAAAAATTCAATTCTTCCTGCCAACCTTGAAGAAGCCTAATACAAATTCTGTTATGTGTACAGTGAGCCCTTCAAAGGACTCCCCTCCTATCACTTCCTGCAGTAGAATGTTAGGATTTGTTTTTTCCCCACATAGCCTGTTTTTTCACAAGACACATAATTAACTTCAGTGAAAATTGCAGGTACTTGCACTTGCAAAGTTTTGGGAGGAGTTTTGGTTTGGCTTTTTCTTCAGCTTAGGAGTAAATCACAAGTCATCCTGATTTTCACTGTCAACACTGTTGTTCTCATGCAAAGAGTTTAATTCATTAGGCTGTCAATTTTCAATTCAGTAGGAGGTTAATATTAGTATGTCCCAAGGATCTGGACTGTAGTTAGCATTTAATATACTCATTCATTATCCAGTAAGGCAGAAATGAGGTGTAGAACAGAAAAATGAGGTCAGCAGGATTTGCAGATGACAAAATTATTTATCTTCCTAAGAGAAGGCTGTGATGAACTTCATGGGAACAGAACTAGACAAATTGGCAGCATAATGGTTGATGAAACTCAGACATTGACAAATGCAGGGGAGAGCAGGGGAGAATGGCCAATCTGAACTGCCTGGACTCAGGGCCCTGTTCTAACTTCTCACTAACTGCTGAGGGAAAAAGAACACCCAGCACAATTATAGACTCTTCTCAATGCCCAGCAGCACTCAAAAGACAAATAAGGTGGTGGAATAAAAAAAGAAATAGCCTAGAAAAGACCCAAAATACAGTGGGAAAACATTCGTTCCTGTTTTCCTTCGAACTTTACAATAAGCCAGGGTCATTCCATCTCTCCTGAGATCTGTCACAGGAGAGGGCCATGTCTCTAACAATTCCTGACTCGATTGTCAGGTGTATTTTGTTGCTGAGGCAGGAAGCTGGAAGCCCATTGTGAGAACTCATGCTGGTTTGTGTGGAAGCTGGGAAGGCTTTTTGCCTCCCTTTGCTGTCCATTCTCGAGCTCAGTGCATTCAGTGATATTGGGGTGCCTGTGCTGTCCTCTCACCCAGAGAAGAGCTGCTGCCCATGATGCCTCCTGCAGCCACCTAGAAACAGAGACTAGACAAGAGGAAGGGAATAAAGACAGGTATTTATTTGAAGGGCCTTCAAGGTACACCCTGGGGGAGCCAGAGGCTGCTTCCAAAAATTGGACCCCAAGATGGACCCCAGGTCACGAGTTCTTCACACTTTTATAGGTTTGGATCATTTGCATATCAGGGTTCATTCTCCAATTAAAGCCCCAGTTTAATGATGTAACTCCCCTCAGCTTGCCCCCCTTAGAATCTTTAGTTTCCACATTTTGGGCCTAAAAACAGCCTGGCTGTCCTTGAAGGCAAAGCCTGGAGAGGCTTTGTTATGTCTGCCCAGTACGAGAGAGCAGGAATTACAGGCTCCAAGGAACTTCAGAGTTACACTCTGAGCAGTACAGGATTTAAAAATATAAAAGTTAAAACCTAAGGCATCACCCACAAGGCGTCATCAGTCCTCTTTTATTCACATGTGATCTCCCTGAGCACATCAACATCCACCTGCCCTTTTATTTCTCCTCACTAGCCAATAGGTTTTGGCCACACCAGATTTTATGTTATTTAGAAATGTTTCCTCTTGGGATCCTGGGAACATATTTGTATTCTCCTTTCTCCCCCACTTGCCTTTCTCATTGGTTTTGGGTCCTTTTGAGTAAGTTCTCACTCTCTCAGATCAGTTCTCTGCACAGAACTACCAAGGAGGTGGTAAGAGGCAGGAGGATCCCCGTAGAAGTCCATGAGCATCATCCATGCTGCAGCTGGAGCCAGGGTCACTTACACTGGAGGCACAGGAATCCTACAGGACTAAAGATTTTTGTCAGACAAACTCTGCTCCAGCAGAAAATTGCAATTTTAACTTCTCCTCCACTGGAAGTGCTGAACAGTCCTTTACAGTTCTGGTAGTAAACCAGACCCAAAACCACAGAACCGTGTTTGTCAGCAGGTTTTCATGCAATTTGTAAATTTTTTTTGCTCATTTTAGTTTACTTTTAGTTTAGAATGTTAGTTTTTTTCTTAACTTGTCTCATGTCAGAGGTTTGTGAAGAGTTGTGTGAAACACGGGAAAAAAAATAGAAGATTCTCCATATAGCCCAATATTGGCTAGTTTTACAATCACTGAGTTCTATTTAAAATTTCTAAATTCTTTAAGCACTTCAGACTTTAAGAGCCCCCAAAGTGCCATTCCGATTTATGTAACCAGGTATCTGATATAATTCAGAGAAAAGAGAAAAAAAGCTTTAAAGCAACTTGGCAGCATGCAGTTTCTCTCTGTGAATTATTCTCCCCATATTTTTATGTAATAGTGTAAATTAATTACAAGGATGCCAATTTTAGCTCTGTGTTTATCAAATAAAATTACAAAGAGATTCCCAGAAGTACACTGTATGAAAGCTTACATATTTAGAAATATTTAAGTTGATGAGAAATTAATTTTTTCCTTATTAGCTCTCATTTCACAAACAGAATCTTCTTTGTTCCTAACTAGTTGCTATAACAGCTTTGAGTCTTTAATTATTACTAATTATTGACTAAAGATTTGTTATTATTTGAAAGTTGGAGCCTTTTGGCTCTAACTAACGAAAAGGATGAGAAGAAGAAAAAAGAAACTAAAATATTCACTAACATTTGGTTTAATTACAATCAAATGACACTTTTTAAATTGGAAAGCACTTGGTGAAAAGCAGAAGACAAATGAGATTTTTTCTGTATAAATAATGAATAGCCCTGCTTTTTAAATTTAAACCCCAAATTAAAAAAAAACAAACAAGGAAACAGACAAGGAAACAGACAAGGGAATAAACAAGGGAAAACAACCCCACCCTACACTATCCATTCTATAGCTTTGCAATAAGAGGTAGTTTTTTGTGAGCTCAGAACACATTCTGTTTGACCTTTCTGGAGTTCTCTTTCAGATTTGATGTTGCACCTGCTTTGCTTTAGGGACTGTAATTCTATTCCACTAAAAAAATTATGCTGAAAGCTCCATAAAGGGAGTAATGAAGTTGAAATAAACATATATACTTTTGCAAACTGCTGAAATGTAGCTTTTTGTTGTAAGGCTTTACTTTTTGATCAATAAACCAACAGCTTATATATCTGATACTGAAAAACAAGGAGATTCCCAAAGTTTTGTGTTTACATGGAACTGTCCTTCACCCCTTTTCCTCCTTCCCTTTCTCCCCGCTATAACTTGTGTCCTGGTTTATGGAAAGAAGAGACAAATGTGACTCTCTAATAATTAACCATGAGGGTAAAGTACTCAGGCACCAGGAAGGAGGAACGTTCTCTGGAGAGGTCAAATTAGTGCAAACGATGCCAGGGCCAAACAGTCCTTATCCTTGCCTGCATCACTGGCAGGCAACCAGCTCTGTCCAAGCACTCCAGGGAGAGGGCAAGAGGAAGGACAGTGAAACCCAAAGCACATTGCACTGCCAGGAGACAGCATCAATCTCTGGAAACATCACCTGCAGCTTCTTTCCAACCCAGCCAGGGTAACTCACAGTCCTCCATTTCTGCAGCGAGGTATTTGCTAGGGAGTTTGAATAAAATGATCTCTAACTTCAGGTATCTGTTAGCTCACCTCGAGTCCAAAGCATGCAGGGAGGTTTTGTGGAACTCTCCGGAGGACACTGGCATCACAGCAAATGAACGGAGCGTTTACAGTGGAATAAAAGTAATCTGTGATGACTGATGTCATGCCTCTGGCCTTCAGCTGAAACACATCTGAAACTGTGAAGAAGATGCCTCCCCGAAGGCTTGGTTGTCTTGGCAATTTAAATGAATGAAGCATACCACAAGCGTTCAGATGGGATTATGTGAAGGTGGCTTCCAATTTGGGTTAATTTGGCACTGTGGGGAGGGAAATACTGGATTTTATCTCCTTATAAATCGATTCAGAAGAAAAAAAACTCCAGAACACAATTTGGGTTGTTTTCTTTTTCACCAAATGCCACTGTTCAGTCGTGCAAATACTCAAACAAACCAATAACAGCTTGCCAGAAGATAGGCTGTTAGAAAACACACAGTTTGATTTCTGCTCGTTATTCAAGAGGGTGCCCTGAAACATTATCTACTGCATGTAATTCAAACCATGGTCTGTTGAAGAATAATTAACTTCTTTTTCTGTCACATCCACCCATCCTAGACCCCCCACTTAGTGAACAGACCTCAACATTTCTGCAAGCCAGAAAAGTTGTAGCAATCATAGTTCTGGGAGTAATGATGTTAAAACTACTAAATGCATGAGTGGACAATGGAGCTTGTGCCGATTTTAAAACTCAGTGGGGAAAGTAAGGCCATTCAAGCCATCCCCTTCCTACAGTGGAGGAAAAAATACTAAGATAGTAAATTGGAATCAAAATTTACAGAAGAAATCACAATAAACACAACAACTGTCCTAAAGAGATGATGGTTTAACCATAACAGAGACAGAAATGCACAGTTCACAACAGCTCATTCAAGGCACCCTGGTTTAGGGCACACTGAAGGATGTCTGACATGCAAACACTTAAATTTTACTTTCATTGATCTGACATATGAGCACCTATGGAATGGCAACCACAGAGTGCCAACCTCAGGCACCCCTAAACAGCACATTATTAGTGAGCAATTACAGTTATTTTCAGAGACAAGGTTGATAGTACTCTCAAATGGGGAGAGTCCAGAAGGAGTAAATGAGATTGCACAGTTTGGTTCACCATACTCAGCTAGAACAATTTTTACATAGCTATAAAGTTGCAAACTCCTGGGGCTATGCCAAGTTCTAAAAGGCAGATTTTGTCTCTCTCACAGTAGCCATGTAACCCAAGGATGGATGTGTAGGGGACCAGAGGAACAACTGACTGCCCCAAAACAACCCCTGGGGCAGAAGAGAGTGAGCTCTGTGTAGGAGGGATGGCCACTGCTCCAGCCTCCAACCCCTTGAGCTTTAGTCAGACTCTGCTCTTCAGTGAAAAGGTGGTGGCCAAGCCATGACCTGCCCCAAAACAATGAAATGATTGCATGGCCTGTCCCAAATAGGCAGAGTGACCAAAGGGCCTCCCCCAGACTGGCAGAGTGACCAAAGGGCCTGCCCCAGAATGGCAGAGTGACCAAAGAGCCTCCCCCAAACTGGCAGAGTGACCAAAGAGCCTGCCCCAAACTGGCAGAGTGACCAAAGGGGCTGCCCCAGACTGGCAGAGTGACCAAAGGGCCTGCCCCAGAATGGCAGAGTGACCAAAGAGCCTCCCCCAAACTGGCAGAGTGACCAAAGAGCCTCCCCTAAACTGGCAGAGTGACCAAAGGGCCTCCCCCAGACTGGCAGAGTGACCAAAGGGCCTGCCCCAGAATGGCAGAGTGACCAAAGAGCCTGCCCCAGAATGGCAGAGTGACCAAAGAGCCTCCCCCAAACTGGCAGAGTGACCAAAGAGCCTGCCCCAGAATGGCAGAGTGACCAAAGGGACTGCCCCAGACTGGCAGAGTGACCAAAGGGCCTGCCCCAGAATGGCAGAGTGACCAAAGAGCCTCCCCTAAACTGGCAGAGTGACCAAAGGGACTGCCCCAGATTGGCAGAGTGACCAAAGAGCCTGCCCCAAACTGGCAGACCAACTTTGCAGGGCTTGAATTTTCAAAAATCTGGTACAGAAGGTGTAGCTGCAGCACCATTGCTACAGTGCTCTCATGTCCCAGAGAAATTAATGACTTCTACCCACAGACAATAAACCCCCATAAACTCCTTCAGTTAGTGACTGCAAGACATTTAATTGGCCATCTGGTTTTGTCTCTCTGTCACTATAAAAACAAACCAGGTACACTGTATGACAGACACTGTCATCCAAAAAGGCACTTCCCATTTTTGAAATGCAAAGCATCTGAATTTGCTTTCATAATTTTCAGTGCATAATTTTTATATTATAGCCACCCCCTTTATTTTTATTTTTTTTTAAGAATTACCCTTTCCCTGGATGTATCACTGTCGTGGTTTAAAGCCAGGTAGAAATTAAGCCCCATGGAGCTGCTCCTAATCTCCCAACCCATCAGGAGAGAGTGAATCAGTCGACCTTCCCCTAAATCCACAGAGCAGGCTGGGGCATTGCAATCTGGATTTGATAGAGGTGAATAATTGTAACTTGGAGCAGTAGAAAAGACCAGGTTGTCACAGCAGAACGTAATTCACTTTGACATTAATCCCTTCATAAGAAAAAAATAATAATTTAACTTGAGAGAGAAACAAATACTCTCCTGAGTTTTACTGATTAGAATGAAAGGCTGAGTGGGGAAGCAGAAGTGGAAGCCCGGAACACTCAGCAGGTGAGCATGCAGGGAGACGAATTGCTTTTACCTGTTATTTTGGTGATTTTTCTGGCACTGAGAGAAATAAGAAAAGTCTCTGCTCCCTGCTGCTGCTTTAAATCACCTCATACCCCAAATCAAGATGGTCTAAACTACTCTTAATGCAGCACTAACACAAGCATTGGTGTAATCACGGTTCCTAAATGAGAAGGGTGCTAATTGCTGGTCATTGGCATCCTTCAGCTGATGAGCAGCCTATTAGCCTGAGAAATGAGAGGGGTTTAGTACTGCTGTGTGATCAGAACCTCTTTGTAAAAACATCTGCCTGTGAAATAAAAACAACAAATGAGCTGCTCCTTACACATTAAAAGGCGTTTTCCTGAGATGCTTGAAAAACATATTTTTCTTTAGTTTTGATTGCATTTATTAGTCATATGGAAGATGGTGAAGAAAACAGAAGGGGTCAACTTAATCTGAAATTTATGAAGGATCCCTGGATGTCAGCCTTTCTAAAAAGCAAGTATTCCTTGGTATCACCTCTATTATTTTTATATATAAATATATGCATACATCTATCTATCTCACGGTTCTTCAGCAGTAGGAATTTTTATTGCAATACAACTAAGAAATGTTATCTTGTTCTTAGGAAAATAAACACAAATCACGTGTGGGAGTGTGATGCAGCAATAGGTGTCACAACCAGATTGTGGGTGGATTCTGACAGCTCCTCTGGCCATGCACCAGAACACCCCAGAGTCCTGCTGTAGCTACTCAGAGCCAGTGCAGGCTCTTCTCTGGCACTTTCTTTTCTTGCTGCTGGGGATTACCTTTGCTTCACAGATCCCTGGCTTCCTGAAGAGTTTCCTGGGCACAAAGCAGAGCAAGCGCTGTGGCAGAATCCTGTCTCTTTCTTCTAATTTCTGTGAGTAGTACATCCAGTTCTGGATCAATAGTAATAAAGTCAAAATTTTTAAAATATTGTTTAAAGTGACTAAAAAATGGATTTTAAAATACCATTAGGGAGTTCCTCATGGAATTTGATCACCATGACTTGGAGGAGTGTTCTTCACTCTTTAAGAATAAACACTGAATATCCCTAACATCCCCCCGGTGACCAGCATCTCTTTTGAAATGCTTCATGTAATACTTCAATTCCTCCCTTCCATATCCACAGTTTGCCTCAATGCAGTGTAGGATTATTATTTGGGAACCTGTGTGTCCTCTTTCAACTCCACTTTACCCTGGTGTCTCCTCATCACCATCACATCACTTCCATTCAGCAAAGTAAGGTTAGGGATGTCAGGCACAAGGAACTGGATTGCACCAGCTGCCTGATTGCTAAAACCAACAATTCCAAACATTCACATTCATTCAAAATGCCTAATACAGTGTGAGTGCCAGTTATCTGATAATCTGTGCCTAAATTGTGCCGTGATAATTGAGAACAAATAAAATGTCCCATCTGCTTATCACAAGACATCCCTATCTAAACCTGTGAGCACCTCACGGCGCCTGTGAGAAATTTCAGCTGAAGGCCTTCGACTCTTTGAGCCTAACCCACTTCACCACTTGCATATTATAAACAGACCAAATATCACTCAGATTATCAAAGCACTTAAAAATCAAAACAGGTCAAATATCAACTAAATGTTCTCAGCTGACCATGCTGATTATTAGATGAAAACAATTTCAGTGTGTCTGGTTGTTCTTAGGACTGAAAATTGTATGTGTTATGCACAATCCTGTTTATTTTGATAAATAACAGTACCAGACTTCAGGTTGTGTCTGTAATTGACAATGAAATTGCAAAAATTATATACCATACCTACATTTATAAGCATGCTCTGGGAGAATGGCTACAAATTAATTTGGGGGTTAACCTGATGCAGCAGAGAATGTGTTATTAATTAACTTAATTGTGTTTCCCCCCTGTGCTCACATTGAGCCAGACTGAACCTCTGAAGGGACCTGCAAATGAGTCACTTGCTGGAAAACTTTTTTTGCTTCAGAAAGCACCTCATTGTATTAAACACAATTTTCTCCAGTTTGATACTGACTTGCAGGAGTTTTCAGTGTATGAGAATAAATCAAATCTCCTGGCTTCCTCCACTGGCCATCAGCTCAAGGCACTGAGCTGAGTCCCTCCGATGAATCTGAAATGGATATTTAAAGACCATTTTGGAGAAACCTTTGCTGGGGTTTGCATCATCTGAATTCTGTTGCAATAGCCCACATCTCTCATCTTGAAAATCGCACAACACTGAATGCACAGAGCAGTGGTTTGTGGATCATGCCAAATTGTTAAGAAGTGAGGATTTCAGTTTGGTGTAATTCAGAGAGGGAGACGGCCTTGGGCTAATTAGATTGAGGATAACACTGTAAGGAAAAGAATCTTATCTTTAAGGAATATTCAGGCCTTACATTTCCAGTGGCTCCGAGCAAGGGAAAGAAAGCTCTATCAGTTTCTGAGCTATAAAAAGCACAGACCTTTTTCTGCTCTGCTGGATTACAGGAATCAGTAATTTCATATTTTCAACACATCACCAAAGAAAATGCCTGATCTCAGTCATGTCACCCCATGGCAGATCAAAGGCCCCAGGATCAAAGAGATTAAAGCAGCACAGGCTCTCAAAATATTATTTCCTGTTTGAAAAACCCCAATCATATTATTGTTGAAATTCACGTAATGAGTTACTATTCAAATTTTTTATAGGAAAAGTAAATCCCAGTGTAAATAAAAAACAAATCCATTTTCTATATGTTTCTTTACAAGTGTTTCATTCCTGATTTTATCGACAGATTTCTCGATGTTTACCGTTTCAAAAGCCTCAACTCAAAAGAGGTTTGAAGGCAAAATATTAGTGACGTGGCTTTTATGTCTTGAAGGTGCCTTGCCCTTTAATGATGCGTATTTAGCATCTCAGAACCAAAAGGAGCTGATTCACACACTGCTTTTTTCCTCTACAGAGCACAGGCTGTCGTGACAAGAGAGGAGGGAGACTTTGGAAGGAGCTAAGCTCCCTCCGTGCAGTGCAGGAGGAGAGCTGCACACGTCAGGCCTGATCAGATCTGCTGGGGTTATCCCAACTCGTGCACTATTCCAGCTCCAGGCAGTAAGTGGAAATTTTCAAAGAAGTTATACTCCAAGTTTGCACCAACTCTTTAATTTGGCATCCCACTGCTTCATCTGTAGGCAGGTAACCGAGAGGTTATGTCAGTAATCCACAGTCCCAACTTCGTGTCGTGAATTTGCTACCACTGACTTTAGCCCATAATTTCACTGTTTCTTGATAGGGAAAATCCCTTATCCTGTTTCACCATTTATCATGTTTAAGTAATTTCACTATCACAGAACTTCATAACTTCTTAGAGTGGACCCTCAGGATGAGAAAGACCTTGAGAGCCTGGAGCAAGTCCAGGGAAGGGAACAGAGCTGGGAAAGGGCTGGAGCAGCTGAGGGAGCTGGGAAAGGGCTGGAGAATTCCTGAGGGAGCTGGGAAAGGGGCTCAGCCTGGAGAAAAGGAGGCTCAGGGGGACCTTGTGGCTCTGCACAACTCCCTGACAGGAGGGGGCAGCCGGGGAGGGTCGGGCTCTGCTCCCAGGGAACAGGGACAGGACAAGGAATGGCCTCAAGCTGTGCAGGGGAAAGCCCAGGATGGATATTACAAAGAATTTCTTCATGGAAAGAGTCGCCAAGCATTGGGCTGCCCAGGGTAGTGGTGGAGTCCCCATCCCTGCAAGTATTCCAAAACAATTTATGACATCCAAGAAATATGGAAAGTAGTCTGGCAGTTGATTTTTAATTTAAGTAATAGTTAATATAAATGAAAATGAAATAAGAACATGTTATGTTTGTAGCTTGTTAACCAAACACTCAAACTCTAATTAAGTCCCAAGTACCAAGTAGTCAGGAACAAGAAAGAAAAGGTAGATGTGCTGGAGGAATACTGAGGTGAGCATACAAAGGGCCAGAACAAAAGAAATGTTAATGAAAAGATAATGTCAAAGGGATAGAATGTTTTCATGGCTTAACAGTCTCCTGCTGCTAAATAAATACCAAGGTGAAGCCCAGGCATCCATCAAAACTGAATGCCAAGACAAAGCCGGCATATTTTACGAAGAAAGACATTTATCAGGGACTCTCATAAAGAGACATTACTCCTCCAGAGAAAAGAGTGCTTCTGGGCATTTATCCCAGGGTTGATAGATACTGCTCCTATTGATGGACCGTTTTTCATGGTATTATTGATTTAGCTGTACAACTGGGTAAGAAATGCTTTTTGTATATATTCAAGCAGGATTAGTTAACTACGCTTAGAAACTAGCTTTTGACTTGAAACTAGCTTATTTTTCTTGTGTGCCTGAATTCAGTGATGTTGTCCCTGGGGTGAATCCTGACCTGTGAAAATCAGCGACACTTCTGCTGCTGTTAGGCAAGATCACTATTTCACCTTTGTTTTCCTCATTTTGCCGCAGACCTACCAGGACTTACTGGTACCAACTGTTAATTTTATTTTATAACGACGATCCCGTTTTCCTATCCAAAGACACCGTTAGCGCGGCATCACCTTGAGGCCCTTGACGTTGAGTTTTCCTCAACTCCCCCAACATTACCGCAGCGGCTCTTCCTGCGCCTTCTCAGTTCCCTTCACAAACGCCTTCAGCGTTTGAGGCTGCCTGAGGCGATCCATGGCGCAGATCCCGCAATCCCCGTGTGTAACCCGCTGTGGGCACGCTTTGGCACAGCCGAGGGGCAGCGCCGTGCCCGCGCTCCCGCTGCCGGCCCCGCCCGGGCCCGCCGTGCGCCC